>CM060703.1:149600459-150200459 GCA_030686995.1 Artemisia argyi | reverse complement strand
TCATCAAAATCACATCAATTTCACCCAGAATCATCATAATCTTCAAAAATCATTCATAACAGATTTTCCAGCCAATTTCTCATTCAACCTCCATAACTGAATCTTGATTTCTACAGTCACTAAACACCATGGCTGCTACATCAACTAGTGAAAACACATCATCTTCAACACATAACATCAATGACATTAACTCCATTCATCATCCTCTTTATTTTCATCAAAATGATCATCCAGGACTTGTACTCATCTCTAAAAAGTTAACTGGATCTAAAAACTACAGCACTTAGAAGAGGTCAATGATGATTGCATTGAATGCAAGAAACAAGATGAAACTCATCAATGGTGAATTTGAAGAACCAGTAGTTAACTCAGAGATCAGGTCACTTTGGGAAAGAGCTAATGATATGGTAATTTCTTGGATCTTGAATACAGTTTCTGAACAAATTGGGAACAATCTTAGTTTTGTGAATACTGCACAAGCCTTGTGGAATGAACTCAGTGAGCATTATAGTTAACTGGATGGCCATAGAATTTATTAGGTTTCTAATGATTTGGTGAATCTCAAGCGTTAACACATCAATTGAATTGTATTATCATAAGTTGAAGGGTTTGTAGGATGAGTTAGATGCACTGGAAGCACCATATGCTTGTGTTTGTCCCTATGATTGTGCTAATGGAAGAACAAATGGAGAAAGAGACCAAAGGAAGAGACTTATGCAGTTCTTGATGGGATTGGATAAGAGTTACACAAATGTTAGAGGTCAAATCTTGTTGATGCAACCATTACTAATTGTGTCAAAAGCTTATAGTATGTTGAGGCAGGAAGAAAAACAAAGGGACACTCAGAAACCAAACACATTCACACCCACAGCCCTGAATACATCAAGCAATAGGTTCACATCACAACCTCAAAATAGTCAAAACAAAGTCAACACAACTTCTCCAAACCCTGTTGTCAGGAAGACTCCATTTAGAAAGGGTGTGTATTTTACTAATTGTAGCAAGGAGGAACATTATGGAAATGAATGCTACAAATTGGTTGGTTACCCTCCAGGACATCCTTTGCATAAGAAGTACATCCCTCCATCACAAAGAGCCAAGGGTAGTGTAGTTAACATGATCACTAGTACAGAGGAAGACATTCAAAGTTATGTTGATCCAAACACTGGCACTTCAACCTCAACAAACCCATTTGTTCATACAAGGATGGACATGCTGCAGAACCAGCTTAATCAAGTGCTTTAGATGCTCCAAAACAACCCAAAAGAGTTCACTGTTGCTACTCTTCCACACATGTCAGGTACATTTACCTTTATTTCTTCATTTAACTCTGGAATTTTAGATGTTTGGATTATAGACAGTGGGGCTACTAACCATATTTTCATATCACTTCACAAAATGCATGATATTAAAACCTTAAAGCACCCAATAACTGTCAACTTACCTAATGGACATCAAATTATGGATGACACCATAGGATCAGTTAATCTTACACCAAATTTCACACTCAAAGGAGTTTTCTATATCCCTACATTCACCTATAATCTCATTTCTATAAGCAAACTTACTGCCACCACACACTCAGCTATCACATTCACTCACAAGCAATGTATCTTTTAGGGCCATGATGGTTCTGTGACACATGGATCACTTCATGGTGGACTGTATGCTCTCAACCCTTCCAACAACTCATCATCAACTTCACAAATCCTCACCAGCTCATCTTCTTTGTAGCATGCTAGGCTAGTTCATTCTTCATACAATGTACTTCAAAAGATTAAAGAAATTTCCCCTATAATCAGTTGTAATTCAGAGCATAAATTTACAATTTGTCCATTAGCTAAACAACATGTTTTACCATTTTCTGCAAGCAATTCTTATGCTTCAACCATCTTTGAACTTGTTCACCTAGATGTATGGGGCCCTTATAAACATCCTACTCTCAATCACTGTAAATATTTCCTCACAATTGTTGATGACCACTCAAGAGCCACATGGACCTATTTGTTGCCTGCTAAGTGTCATGTATTTTCAACCTTCAAATCATTATGTTCATATGTCAAAACTCAATTCAATGCTTCAATAAAAATCATTAGGAGTGACAATGGCACAGAGTTTATGAATGAACAAATTCAACTCCTACATTCAAAGTAAAGGAATCATTCATCAAAAATCATGTCCTTATACACCACAACAAAATGCAAGAGTTGAAAGAAAACACCGACAACTGTTACAAATGGCAAGAGCAATCTATTTTCAAGCAAATTTTCCTATTCATTTTTGGGGACATTGCATTTTAACAGCCACATACCTCATAAAATGACTTCCATCCAGAGCTATCAACAACAAGAGTCCCTATGAACTTCTTTACAACACACCTCCATCATTTGATCACCTGAGAGTCATTGGTTGCAAAGCTTTTGCATATCACCACACCACAGACAAGTTTGAACCCAAAGCAACTCCTACAGTTCTCATTGGTTATCCACAAAATCAAAAAGGCTACCTTCTCTATGATACCCACACTCATAAGATCATAACTAGCAGAAATGTCACATTTGATGAGCACATCTTTCCATTTCACTCACAGACCAGTTCAATACCACAAACTGACCCATTCACATCACCTTTGGAACCATCTCATAGCATCTCTTACACAACACCAACACAACCCACAACATCTTCTTCAAAACCTCCTACACCTTCTTCACAACCACCACCATCACCACCTATATCTTCTCAACAGCAACCTCAACAATCAAATTCAATTCATCCACCCATATCTACTACAACTACAACACCAGCACAACCACCTCTAAGGCAGTCCACTAGAACCAAGACACTCCCTCATAAGCTTAAAGGTTTCACAGTTTCACTTCCAAAATCACTCATTAATTCCATATCTAAACATCATCATACACATTACATCAACTACCTTAATCCATCACAAACAAACACACACTTCATAAATAATGTAAATCAAGTCAATGAGCCCCACTCCTACTTTCAAGCATCAAAGAATCCTAGTTGGGTGGATGCAATGAAGAAGGAGATCACAGCCCTTGAAGAGAATGACACATGGGAGTATGTTATTCTACCACCTGGAAAAGTTCCAATTGGTTGCAGATGGGTATACAGAATCAAGTTGAAAGCTGATGGAAGCATTGAAAGATACAAGGCTAGGTTAGTTGCTAAGGGCTATCATAAAAAATAAGGCATTGATTTCAAAGAGACTTTTGCTCCAGTGGCCAAGTTAGTCACAGTTAGAACTCTTCTTGCCATAGCTGTTCAACAGGGAATGTTCATTAAGCAACTAGACATTAATAATGCCTTCCTAGATGGTGACTTAAATGAAGAAGTATATATGACATTACCTCAAGGTTACACCAAACAACTCCCTCCAAACACTGCTTACAAGCTTAAAAAGTCACTCTATGGTCTCAAACAAGCCAATAGACAGTGGTTTGAAAAGCTCACACACCTTCTACTTCAACTTGGCTTCAAGCAAAGTTATGTTGATACCTCTCTCTTTACCATAATGCACAAAGGCACTCTCACATCTCTGTTAATATATGTGGATGACATTCTCTTGGTCAGCAAGGATAATGACTTTATCAAGACAATAAAGACACATTTACACAACAAGTTTAGCATAAAGGATCTTGGCCCTCTTCATTATTACCTTGGCATTGAATTATTAAGAAATTCTTCAGGACTTGCAATGTCACAAAGAAAGTATGCTTTAGAGCTCCTAGAATGTGCAGGTCTGCTCAATGCTAAGCCAATAGCCACACCCATGGATCCAATTGTGAAACTGAATGACAAAGATGGTTCCTGATCCATCCACTTACAGAACATTAGTTGGCAAGTTACTTTACTTAACCATTACTAGGCCTGATTTATCTTTTTCAGCACAAGCTTTGAGTCAATTCTCACACAGTCCTAGATCCTCACACTATGCAGCCTTGATGAGGGTACTTAGATACATCAAGTTATGTCCAGGACAAGGATTGTTCTTCCCTACTCAGAACAGTACCAAGCTTACTAGTTATTGTGATAGTGATTGGGAAAGTTGTGCATCACTAGAAGGTTAGTATCTGGATATGCAGTCTTTTATGGTCAAAGTCTAGTTTCCTGGAAATCTAAGAAGCAAACAGTGGTCTCAAGGTCTTCCACAGAAGCTGAGTACAGGGCACTAGCAGACTGCACATGTGAACTTTCATGGCTTAAATGTCTACTTCATGATCTACATGTTCAGGTTCCAACTCCTACACTAGTCATGTGTGACAATGCATCTACAATTGCACTGGCAAAAAATCCAATTCACCATGCTAGATCTAAACACATTGAAATTGATTGATACTTTGTGAGAGACAAGGTCAAACAAGGTCAGATAGCTCCCTACTTTGTTCCTTCTAAATTCCAAGTAGCAGACATTCTTACTAAAGGTCTTAGTAGAGTTCTACAATTCAATTGCTTGTCCAAATTAGGCATTTGTTATCCATACACAATGCCAATTTGCGAGGGGGGATAATGTGAATACAACAAATACATCAAGCAATGAAACAGTGCCAAACACTCCTTCAAGTCAAGAAGATGTCTGCACAGCTCAAGTTCAAAGCTTACAGAGAAAAGCCACACCTCCCAAGATGAAGCTACTTCTCAATCAATGTTTAGTTCAATGTAATAGCATATAATGTATAGTTTTTAGTATCTTTTGTACAGTTGTATAGCTTAGCAGTTCTTTACATTTTTGGTATATTCCTTTATTCAACTAAGACACGCCTCAGTCACAAGTTATTCAACCTTCATGTATCTAAATGACTAAACTCATTCATACATTCATACATATAAAATTTCTTAATTTTTAGGCCCATTAACAACCCCTATCTATATAGTTTATGAGCATAATCTGAAACACTATGGTTTGGAGGCATTTACCTTTGATTTTGCTTAACTGAGAAGGAAGATTTATAACGAGTTCAGACTTTTAGTTCAACATTTTTGTGAATAATAAAAAATCGTCTGGAAGGGTTTAGTACCCTATTGTATATTATATATATACTAATAGGGGTTGATGATGTGAAAATTATTACTAAAGTTAATGACTTTGTTAATGTGTACTAGCTACTCATTCCTATTGGTTGAGGGGTTGTCATTAACCCAAGTCAAAGGCCCAATAGTGGTAAAATAGCATGTTGGCACCAGCCCATTGGCCAAGAAACTTGGGGGGAAATTACTCTTCACGAGTTTAAGCCCTTAATGACCTATAGCAGCGACTAAACGTGGCAATAAATAAATACCTATGGCAGACCTAAACGCTGTACAAGTGAATCTGAGCCATCCATGTGGTGTCTAATAATGTACTTAGGCATGGGAGATACACATGTTTGGTGTACTCCACTGTTGATGAAGCTTCTTAAATCATATACCCAAGAAAAGAGTGAAACATATTACCACTCTAACAGAATTCATACGAAGAAAAAGTTACAGTCCAAAAGCAAAAAAACAAAGAAAAACCCAGGAAAAAAAATAAAAATAGTATTCCACTGTTGATGAAGCTTCTTGAATCACATACCCAAGAACAGAGTGAAACATATTATCACTCTAACAGAATTAACTTCCCAACGACAAATTTGTACCAATATTAATACACATAATAGGAAGCATTACAAGGCAGACGACTGAAAGGTAAAGCAGTTATTCTATAAACTAACAAAAAAAAATTCTGATTACCATTTCAATTACACATAATTAGATTTTGCAGCTGCGAGAACGGAAGCACCACAACAGCACCTAGGAGATACATGGACGGGTGGAAATTATAGATATGAAGCAACATGAGCTGGTGAAACTTCGAACTGCAATAACGAAACCAAGTCACACTTGCTTCATCCGTAAATTGCCAGTCACAGTATCTCAGGTTTCTTTTATGCAATATTATTCAAACATTTATCATTGATGTTAGTTACCAGACACAAACTTACATGTAAAATCTTTCAGGTTGTAATTCCATAAATAACTCGGATGACGCCTACGTGTTACAAAATGAAATGACAGATCCTATAGTTACCAACAACATGGCAAGGCCTTCGGTTTTTCCAGGTAAATATTACAATATTAATTACATGCACATTTACACATTTTCTTATTTTAACTTTTAATTCAGCTAAGGTTTAATCATTTGGCAATAACTTAAAGAAGGATATGCCAATACAGACTTTCATGATACCGCTAATACATTCCACCAAACCCGTAGGCACAATCCTAATTGTCAAGGTAAGTACATTCATTTAATTCATTGGACCTACTTTCATTCAAACAAGGACTTAAGAGTCAGGTTACATAACATATTCATCACATTCTTTTGCAAGTGTTTCCAGTATCTATATTGATGTTGGGGGTCCTGATTGGACATCTAAACTATATAACATAATACATATACAAATAAATATACAAACTAAATTATAAATAAACATCTAAACTAAAAATTTTACATAATCAAAGTTAACCAAAGAAAACAATGCAAAATATAATAGCATAATCCAAATACAAATAAATACACAAACTAAAGCAAAAACAATTTGTAAAATAATTATAACCGTACACATAAAATAGAATTTGACTAACCAAAAAAATACACACATAAACACAAATAAACATTAAAACAAATTATTCTTACACTAGTGTAAAAAAATATACATAAAAAATATCATAAATTTTAGACTAAACATAAACATAACAAAAAAAAAAAAAAAAAAAAAAAAAAAAAAAAAAAAAAAACGACCGCACCGCAGCATCTCACCGGCTATTTTGCTCGTTTGTATATATAGTTAATTGTTTTTACAATTTGATGATAACACTTTACTAATCCTCCATTATATAATAGCCTACCATGGAAGCGACACCTAAGCGAGGGAATGCCATGTCATTGCCTACTGGATTGCCTACATGGCACACATTTATCATGCACAAAATCCGGAAATTAAAAAATATGATCATTCATGGGACTCGAACCCGCGACCTTGCAACTAAGACATAAGAGTTTCAACCACTAGACCAATTAAGGATTTTTGTTTAAAGCTTTGAAAACAAATACTACATGCGTAAAATTTAATGCATTAATATCATAGAGTATCACATTCAAATAAGCATTACCTGCTTCCCTTATCATTAGCGCTTTCCTAATTTGTATCACTCACATAAACAACCTTTACTCTCTCCAATTAAAATTTGAAACGTATCAATCAACTAAAATCGCGGAAGATTTTAAACAGGCATCTTCTCTCCCATTATCAAAACCTATTCATTATTTCCACCAGGTACATTTGATTCTCAATAAAAAAAATTAGCCGCTTATCTATTTTTTTCATATGTAAAAGGATTTTAATTTATTGATCATTTTGCATTGCAAGGGTTTTATTATTTTATACACTAATTCTTGGGTGATGATTATTTCGGCTCAGTTTTAATGGTTCTTCCCGCCGCTGTCTGTTGATTTTGTATAAAATAATAGCATCGGATCTTCATAAACCTTTATTAGGTATGCTTTGTATGGTAAGCCCAACAAACAAGCATAAATCAATTTCTTTAGTTCCAATTTTATGATTGTAGAATTCGATTTCACTGATTAGGTTGAATGATTTTTTTTAATAAGGGCATGTAGCTTTTATGCCCACCAAGTGTTTGATAATATTACCCGACTAATGAAATTTCTCTCAGGTGTTATTCGTTGTTTTTGCTAATGAACTTTGTATCAAACAGGTTGTGTATTTTGTAGCAATATTTCAGATTCTCAATGTAATTTCAGAACCAAGTGTAAGATCTTTGTGTCCACTCTATTTTTCGTTACTTAAAATTTTATATTTACCGTATGATTAATGAAGCTGACACATGGTGGAGTCATACCAGTAAGCGCGGTTCTTGCAGACAAAGATGTTATGCTTTGCATACAACCAGGAGTGCTTGGGAGGTATGTATGCAGTTATCATTTAATCAAATTCTGTTGTTTAATTTTTGGTTTTCGTATTTTTACCGTAGTTAACATGATTAACTTTGATTTTCAGTAGATTTGGACGAAACCATGGACCGTTATATTTTACTACCACGAAAGCCTATTTCTCAAAAAATGGGATTGACATGTCATATTTTAATGTTTCATAGCAAGGTACTATCTTGCCAAAAATGGTGCTAATATAATGCTTAATTCTTCAAGTTTATCAGCTGATTAAGGATACGAGCATGATTGCGGTTGAGATTTATTTAAGGATCGAGAAGTTATCAGAAGTGAACCCAATGCTTGGTTTTCTTGGCTGCAGGTATGCCATTTTACATGTATAATATTTCCATTTAGTAACATCCCATCGGCAAAGTAGCAGACGACGGTGTGTTGCTATCATGCGCAATTATACCAACATGTTTTTTATACCTATTTGAACTGTATTGTGCTTTTATAACGGAAGACCCAAAGCATAGTGCTATAGAGAAAACTACCATTTCAATTCCACTTTGGTGAATAACATATTAGCATTTGTATTATGTTTTAAGTATATTGAACTAATATTAGTAATAATTGATGCAATTGCATGAGTTAAGTTCCATACTAAAAGACTATGTTTGTAGAGAAAGTCTCACATATTTTGATGAAAGACTTACAAAACTGACTAATCATGACGTGAAAGCAGTTGAGTGTTGATTGGCTCCAAACGGTCAACCTAAATTGACCAAAGGATGGTCAACAAGGTCAAACTGCCCAGAGTCAATGCTCCGCGGAATATAGTGGTTTCCCCGGGTCGTTATGTCCTGACGAGGTGTGAATTGTTATCAAACGGGTTTGTGATCGGGTGAATATGGACAGAAAGGGGTTTGTGATAGATTAAAGTAAGGAATCTACAAAGAAATAGCTTAAATAAGTTATACGAACAAGACTGGAAAATTAGAAAAACCAGAAACGTTTAAAACCTAAAAACGTGTACGTTCAATTTAAATTTACGTGAACGTACGAAATAAAAAGTGAAAACTGAAATCTGAAAACCCACAGGGGATGAAAATGACTTTTTTAACAACTAAAGGATAAAAGAAAATTTTTAGAAAAAGAAAATGAATTTTTACACTAATTAATTATTTAATATTAATTAAATACTATTTAATACTAATTATTAATATTTAAATAACTTAAATACAATATAATATGATTTTAAGACTAGAAAAGTGAAAATTAAATTTCTAAAATTATAAAATAACTAAAAACAAATTTTAAAATTAAAAATATGTCTTTTTGTCTTTTTGTGGATTTTATCTTAATTAATTACTAATTATATTAATTAAACTATTTAAACTATTTTTAAATTACTAATAATACTAAAAGTGACTAGAAAATTATAGAAAAATTTATAAATCTAATTAACCATTACAGGAATCCTTAAAAAATTATAAAAAGTTTGTTTTATATGTTTTTACACTATTTTACTAATTATTGTATTAAATATTAATTAATTACTAATTAAACTAATTAAATTATAAAAACTAGAAGATGAACAGTAGAAATTCTAAGAAAATTCCTAAAATTATATTATATTATATTATATAAAAGCTAGGAAAAATATAAAAACTAGATGTTACTTTATAAAAACTAATTATGCTATTTAATGCTAAATTATTAATTTAACTAATACTAAATCTAATTAATACCAAATGACAACATTAAAATTTGGAAAAATTACTGAAAGTACTTTAATATAAAAGAAAATTAAGAAAAATATAAAAATACAAAGTGCTTAATAAAAATCTAAAAAGGAAAATTAAAAAGTTAAATTAAATTAAATAGAAACTATCACTTATAATTAAATTGGATTTTCTGGATTTTTCTTTTACAAAACTATCTAAATACTGAAAACAACTAACTTTTATGAAGACAACATTTTCAGAACTTAAAAATAAGCACTTGGAGTGCTTATTTCCTAGGCAGTTGACTTTTGGTCAAACAACCTAAGTAAAAACTTGAAATAAGCTGTTAAGACAGAACCAGGGATGGAATTAAATGGATACAGGTTTGATGTATGGAAAACAAGTCAAATAAACCAACTAAATCCCCTAAGTAAGTCCAAATAAGCAAATAATTAGCACTCCTAATTGCAAATGCTACACAGAATGGGACAGGTTATATGGGGGTTGCAGCCCTAGCAAATGAGGTGCAAACCTCAAAATAAGCCAAGGGACTTGAAGAGGGGCTTATCAAAAAGCCAATAAGAAACCTATGGGGCCCACTATGTAAGCCAGGGGAAGCATTGAAAGTTGTGGTGTTGGACTGAGGTGGTGGTGCAGGGGAGGTCACTCCCCCTGCAGGCCTGTTTGAAGCTCAACGGGGCCCACAGAAAAAATCCCAAAAAATTGATGAATGTGGGATTCAGGAGTTTAGCTGGGGGGCTACATTTAGAAAAAAGTTCCAAGGCCTAGTTTCAAACAAAAAATTCACTAAAAATCCCACAACATTTGGAAAAATTGAGAAAATGAAAGTTTGACTTTTTAAGATAAACTAGGAAATTGACTTTTGTGAACTTTTGATTAATCCTACTGATTGAAGAAGATACAATAAGCTAAGATAAGAACAAAATAAGTTAAAACAATATCTTATACAAAGATTTGAGGGTTTATGGATCACAAATCACACACAGTGAACTGTGGGGATGATTAAACTAGGATTTTGACTTTTTACTAAACAAGTGCCAATTTTATGACTTACCTGACCTATTTAGACCTAAAGTGACTAGTTCCAACAGAAAACAACAACCAAATCAAACTAGAACACCTCAAACCCTTCTTAACCAAACACTCCTTTAGTAGTGACTGTTTTGGCTTTTTCAAAGAAAATGTTACTTTTAAGCTAGGATTTTGACAGTGACTTATCTAGATGACTATTATTAAGAGTTTTGAACAAGCTGAAACCTAAAATAAGCATTCTAGCTGAGATGGTAAGCACATGGATTAAAAAGCTAAAATTGACAATTAACTTACATATCCTCAACATAAGTCATTAAGACCATCAAATAAGCACAAAAAGGCATGGAGAATCACTGATAAGCATAAATAGACTAGAATAAGCAATTCAATAAGCTATTGCTACAGTGACTACACTAAAAATTTAATAAAGAACTTACAAAAGCTTCCAATACAGAAAAAGGAGATACCAAGGATCATATTACCACCTACAACCTCCCAATAGGCCACTAATACCATAAAACTCCAAGATGCATCAGTCTCCTTGCCTCTTTCATCTTATCTTCTATTTTTTTTTTCTATATTTAATATGGAATTTTGATTAATTTTGAATTCCTGAGCTAAAGGAGTTTAAATGCTTTGAGAGTTCTTAAGAACTTGTAAGTGTCCCTAAATAAGCTTGAATGAACACTGATCAATGACTTTTACCAAAATTAAACCAATATGAGATTTTTATGAAAAATTAAACATAAACTGAATATAAAAAGAGAAACTGTAATTGACACTAGAAACAAGTTTGGATTACAATGAAAGACTTAAAACTACACTTCGAGCTTAAAAATATAAATGAAAGTGGAATTTAAACTAAATTGACATTAATGCTACACTAAGACTACTCTACTGTTAACTACTACTTCTTCTTGTTGTTTTCTTGACTTTTATAGAACCTGGGATGCCTCTCTTTCTTTCCCACTTCATTACAGGCCATTGGATGGCTTTAAGCTAATCTCAGCCCTTGAATTCCTTTTTGGCGGGAAAACTTGTTTGGCAGTTTGGTGGGGTTTGGTGAAGTAGCTAGGTGTAATAAATGAGGAGGGGGAAATTAGTGAGAGGTATTAATGAGGTTTGGAGAGTTGGTGAGAAAATGGGAGGAGGGGGAGACAGTGAAGCGGGTATTCAGGGGAATGGGAAGGATGAACAGTGTATTTGACTGGGAGGGTTGACTAGGGTGGACTGTTTGACCCTGGAAATATTATAAGGGTTAGGGAGTTAGGCTGTGGGTTATGGGCTTAGGGGATTTATTGGATTGGGCCAGGTTTTTGGTGTGGGTTGATTAGTGTATTGGATATAATAAAAAGGGTCATTTGGTTTTAATATTATCACAAGGACTTATTGTGTAATTTCTGAAATTTAAGGACCAAACATGCCATCTTTCCAAAGTATTCATAAGGTCCAATCTTGCCACATTTCAAAATCCAAGGACCTTAAATGAAATTTTCCAACTTCAAATTTCTCGGGGACCAATTTTGCAAAATTCCAAACTACGGGGACCAAACATGTAAATTCCCCAAACTTTTCATCAAAAGGCTATTTGTGATAACCTTTGAGTTTCCAAGGACCAAAAATGATTTTTCTTTCAAAAATATCCCACCAGGGACCAAAATTGCCAAAAGTGAAACTCTAGGGACCAAACTGTAATTTCTCAAAACTTTTGATATTTTTCACCAAAGGACTAAATATGACAACTTATGATTTCAAAAGGACCTTTGGTGACTTTTCTTTTAAAATAAGTGCTCAGGGACTATTTTTGCCGATTTTTGAAAGTTGGGGGACTGAAACTGCCAATTATGCAAACTTTGTACATTTTTTATCTGTTTTTACTCATTTTGCATCTGAAACATATAAAACACAATTTTGGAATATTTTCAGTATTTTGATGTCTTTTTGAGTGTTTTTGTATATTTTGCAGTTCAGATTTGACCAAAAATGATGAGTGTTTGAGCACTCATCAATCCCCCACACTAAAATACTGCTAGTCCCTAGCAATAAACTGTTTTGAAAATTTAATGGATTTTAATCTCTTTACCAAAAGCCATTACTTCTGGAGTAGCCAAATGTTTCAGTTCAAGTAAGAACCATGGTACACCGATAACCATGTGATTTTGAGCAAACCACCAGCTGTAAACAGATTTGATTTGTCTTTACCAGAAGCCGTTTGCTTCTGGACTAGCCAACTCCTGATGGACGTAGTCGACATCTTGGTGAGTTGATTACCAATTATAGTTTTTCCACTGCCTTTACCACAAGCAATAATCTTGCGGGCTAGCCAACTCTTTCACTTTTTAGGATATGGCGAGTTGAGATACCATACAATTTTGGGCAAATTGTAAGCCATAAACGGATTTGATATATCTTTACCAAGAGCCGTTTGCTCCTGGATTAGCCAATCCTTTTGTCGTTTAGACATGGCGGACTGATAACCACAAAAATTTTGAAGCACAAGTGAAAAAATTTTAAAATTTTTGCCAAAAACGGGGGTACTAGATGGTAAAATGTGATAAAATTCGCTAGAATACTCCCCCCCCCCCCCCCCCACACACACACACACTTAGAATGAATATTGTCCTCAATATTCAAAGTCCCGGCTATTATGCCGACTCTTTGAACGTAAAAGGACAACATTACAAGGTAAATGTGGAAACACTATTTTTGTTTTTTCACTTTATTTGTAACCACAGCAGGGGCATTCCCCCACACTTAGGGTGAAAACCCTAAGTACATGCTACTATTTTTGTTTACCGAGTCGCTAGCTTGACTCGACCCCAAATTCATTTGTCCTTGGGGAAGCATGATGTGGAAGAGACAATCTCCATCGGACTTTCATTCAAGATGTTTGGACAAACATTTGAAGCACGTGAAAGTTCCACACCGATGAGATAAGTACCTGGCTTAATATAGTATAAACTATAAGTGGTGATGCCGGGGTCAAAAATAATGTCTTCATTCCCGAAGGAATGAAGAACAGGAGAAGTCACCCGGTAGGTGAAGAAGGAAAGAAAGATCTTGATGACAATTAAGATAAAGTCATCATCATCAGGAAGAGAATCCATAATTGGTATATCATGAATCTCATCATTTAAGCTCGCATGATCTAGACATATTATGGGTGGGAGGGTTGGGATTTTGATATCAATCAAATTCTCAAGGTTCAGAATATTTCCCTCCGGAACACAAAGATCATCATTGTCTAGATCAAAGTAAAAGTTATCATACTCCGATGGAGATATGATATGAGTGAGTTCACCGGAGAACTCCTCAAAGGTGAATGGATCATACTAGGGGAGAGAAATTTGAGAATGAGAAGTGGTACTGCCACTAATCTTCTCTCCCAGATGATCAAAAGTAAAGGCTTCAAACTCCGGAATAGGATCATCAGAGAAAATGTCACTATCCTTAATTGGGATAGGAGATGCAGTAGGTTTCTTTTTGAAAGCCTCGATTTTAAAAATGAGGAGATCGACATTCAATAATGTTTCAGGAAGTGCTTCATCCTTGATTTCAGTGTCAATCTCATCATTCTCTTCTTCTAAGCTAACTAGCTTAGAAGGTAATTCTTCCATAAAAATGATGTATCCACAAGATAACGAATCGTCATCAGTAGAATCGGAGAACATCTCAGCATGATTAGTTGGGAAGACAAGAGGAGGAGGGATATCACACAAATGATCAAGAATTCCCTGTGACTCTCTTGGGATTGGGACAAGGTTCTCAACACTAGAGTTTATGAATTCATCCGATTCCTTTTCAGGAACAGTGTCAAGATGCTCGTCCCCCATGCTCAGAGAGTGAGTGGGAACCTCGGGTGTGATAACAGCAGATTGAGATGGAATCTCAACTGATGAATTTGATGATTCTTTATAAAATTCAAGGATATCAAGGGTATCATCATCATCACTGTCATCAGGAATGAAACAGAATTGAGAGCTAGATCTGGCTACTTTTTCTTTTTCAATTGATTCCCTAATAGATTTTTCAATTGCATCTTGGGAATTTATTTTAGCGGCCTGTTCTTCTGCTAACAATTCTTCCATGGATTTCTCATGTTGTTCATGACCAAGAAGCTTATCATGACAAGTGTTTAATAACACTTGTATTTCTTTTATGTCTTGGATGAAATCATGAGAAAGAGTGTAAGGCTGTGGAGGTTGATCCAAATGATGTGTGTCATAATTGTCATAAGGTTCGGGCTAAAAGATAGGTGTGTACATATTTTGGCAATCAGAGCCGAGATGTAAACCTCCACAGTATGTACAACAGTTGAACTGTTGTGACTGATCCTGTGAGTTATGTGGATATTGGTTAAAACCAAATTCGTAATCGTTACAAGGAACTTGCTCATAGACAAGCACGTTCCCAGTTTGACAATTAGAACTGTCATAAGGACCTCCACAATACTCACAAGAAAACTTGGTGTATTTTGATACGAAGCATCATTGAAATTTGAATGATATGGTTCTTGCTCGTATGGGTTATGAGGAATGTGGTTGTAATCGTGTTGAGAATATTCACAAAAGTTCTGATCGTAATCAGAGGTGAATGTAGGTTCAGTTCTCAAAACATAACATGCACAAAGTTCATGGCTAAATCCACAATCCTTGCAGTTGCACCGTTCACAAAGTGAACCGTCTCCTAACGGGTCTCCACAACTAACGCAATGAAGTTGTTTCAACGAAGATGTTTGAGGAGGATCGTTAGAAAGATTTGGTGAATTATTAGGAGAATTTGGATTTATGAACAAATTGCACACAGTACAAAATCTGTGACTACAATTATTCCCACACTTCTCACAAATACACCGGAGACAACGATAGCCGTTCTCAATCGGGCTTTTACAGTGAAAACACGTGTAGCCGAGAGACGCCATAAGAAGTATACATGAGAGGCGTATAATAAGGTAGAATCAAATGGATAGAGGGTAAGGAAAAATATTTTTGGATTTTTATGGAAAAATATGAACAAAGATAGATAATATACAAAGAACGTATATCCAGATTCACTAATACGCAAAACCGTTTAGAATAACGCGTACAGCCTCCCCGGCAGCGGCGCCGAAATTTGATTGGCTCCAAACGGTCAACGTAAATTGACCAAAGGATGGTCAACAAGGTCAAACTGCCCAGAGTCAATTCTCCACGGAATATAGTGGTTTCCCTAGGTCGTTATGTCCCGACGAGGTGTGAATTATAATCAAACGGGTTTGTGATCGGGTGAATATGGACAGAAAGCGGTTTGTGATTGATTAAACTAAGGAATCTACAAAGAAATAGCTTAAATAAGCTATATGAACAAGACTGGAAAATTAGAAAAACCAGAACCGTTTAAAACCTAAAAACGTGTACGTTCAATTTAAATTTACGTAAACGTACGAAATAAAAAGTGAAAACTGAAATCTGAAAACCCACAGGGGGTGAAAATGACTTTTTTACAAACTAAAGGATAAAAGAAAATTTTTAGAAAAAGAAAATAAATTTTTACACTAATTAATTATTTAATATTAATTAAATACTATTTAATACTAATTATTAATATTTAAATAACTTAAATACAATATAATATGATTTTAAGACTAGAAAAGTGAAAATTAAATTTCTAAAATTATAAAATAACTAAAAAAAAAATAAAATTAAAAATATGTCTTTATGTCTTTTTGTGGATTTTATCTTAATTAATTACTAATTATATTAATTAAACTATATAAACTATTTTTAAATTACTAATAATACTTAAAGTGACTAGAAAATTATAGAAAAATTTATAAATCTAATTAAGCATTACAGGAATCCTAAAAAATTATAAAAAGTTTGTTTTGTATGTTTTTACACTATTTTACTAATTATTGTATTAAATATTAATTAATTACTAATTAAACTAATTAAATTATAAAAACTAGAATATGAACAGTATAAATTCTAAGAAAATTCCTAAAATTATATTATATTATATAAAACCTAGGAAAAATATAAAAACTAGGTGTTACTTTATAAAAACTAATTATGCTATTTAATGCTTAATTATTAATTAATTATTAATTTAACTAATACTAAATCTAATTAATACTAAATGACAACATTAAAATTTGGAAAAATTACTGAAAGTACTTTAATATAAAAGAAAATTAAGAAAAATATAAAAATACAAAGTGCTTAATAAAAATCTAAAAAGGAAAATTAAAAAGTTAAATTATATTAAATAGAAACTATCACTTATAATTAAATTGGATTTTCTGGATTTTTCTTTTACAAAACTATCTAAATACTGAAAACAACTAACTTTTATGAAGACAACATTTTCAGAACTTAAAAATAAGCACTTGGAGTGCTTATTTCCTAGACAGTTGACTTTTGGTCAAACAACCTAAGTAAAAACTTGAAATAAGCTGTTAAGACAGAACCAGGGATGGAATTAGATGGATACAGGTTTGATGTATGGAAAACAAGCTAAATAAACCAACTAAATCCCTTGAGTAAGTCCAAATAAGCAAATAATAAGCACTCCTAATTGCAAATGCTACACAGAATGGGACAAGTTATATGGGGGTTGCAGCCCTAGCAAATGAGGTGCAAACCTCAAAATAAGCCAAGGGACTTGAAGAGGGGCTTATTGGCTTTTTAAAAAGCCAATAAGCAACCTGTGGGGCCCACTATGTAAGCCAAGGGAAGCATTGAAAGTTGGGATGTTGGACTGAGGTGGTGGTGCAGGGGACGTCACTCCCCCTGCAGGCCTTTTTGAAGCTCAATGGGGCCCACAGAAAAAATCCCAAAAAATTGATGAATGTGGGATTCAGGAGTTTAGCTGGGGGGCTACATTTAGAAAAAGTTCCAAGGCCTAGTTTCAAACAAAAAATTCACTAAAAATCCCACAACATTTGGAAAAATTGAGAAAATGAAAGTTTGACTTTTTAAGATAAACTAGGAAATTGACTTTTGTGAACTTTTGATTAATCCTACTGATTGAAGAAGATACAATAAGCTAAGATAAGAACAAAATAAGTTAAAACAATATCTTATACAAAGATTTGAGGGTTTATGGATCACAAATCACACACATTGAACTGTGGGGATGATTAAACTAGGATTTTGACTTTTTACTTAACAAGTGCCAATTTTATGACTTACCTGACCTATTTAGACCTAAAGTGACTAGTTCCAACAGAAAACAACAACCAAATCAAACTAGAAGACCTCAAACCTTCTTAACCAAACACTCCTTTAGTAGTGACTGTTTTGGCTTTTTCAAAGAAAATGTTACTTTTAAGCTTGGATTTTGACAGTGACTTATCTAGATGACTATTATTAAGAGTTTTGAACAAGCTGAAACCTAAAATAAGCATTCTAACTGAGATGGTAAGCACATGGATTAAAAATCTAAAATTGACAGTTAACTTACATATCCTCAACATAAGTCATTAAGACCATCAAATAAGCACAAAAAGGCATGGAGAATCACTGATAAGCATAAATAGACTGGAATAAGCAATTCAATAAGCTATTGCTACAGTGACTACACTAAAATTTTAATAAAGAACTTACAAAAGCTTCCAATACAGAAAAAGGAGATACCAAGGATCATATTACCACCTACAACCTCCCAATAGGCCACTAATACCATAAAACTCCAAGATGCATCAGTCTCCTTGCCTCTTTCATCTTATCTTCTATTTTTTTTTTCTATATTTAATATGGAATTTTGATTAATTTTGAATTCCTGAGCTAAAGGAGTTTAAATGCTTTGAGAGTTCTTAAGAACTTGTAAGTGTCCCTAAATAAGCTTGAATGAACACTGATCAATGACTTTTACCAAAATTAAACCAATATGAGATTTTTATGAAAAATTAAACATAAACTGAATATAAAAAGAGAAACTGTAATTGACACTAGAAACAAGTTTGGATTACAATGAAAGACTTAAAACTACACTTCGAGCTTAAAAATATAAATGAAAGTGGAATTTAAACTAAATTGACATTAATGCTACACTAAGACTACTCTACTGTTAACTACTACTTCTTCTTGTTGTTTTCTTGACTTTTATAGAACCTGGGATGCCTTTCTTTCTTTCCCACTTCATTACAGGCCATTGGATGGCTTTAAGCTAATCTCAGCCCTTGAAATCCTTTTTGGCGAGAAAACTTTTTTGGCAGTTTGGTGGGGTTTGGTGAAGTAGTTGGGTGTAATAAATGAGGAGGGGGGAATTGGTGAGATGTATTAATGAGGTTTGGTGAGTTGGTGAGAAAATGGGAGGAGGAGGGAGACAGTGAAGCGGGTATTCAGGGGAAGGGGAAGGATGAACAGTGTATTTGACTGGGAGGGTTGACTAGGGTAGACTGTTTGACCCTGGAAATATTATAAGGGTTAGGGAGTTGGGCTGTGGGTTATGGGCTTAGGGGATTTATTGGATTGGGTCAGGTTTTTGGTGTGGGTGGATTAGTGTATTGGATATAATAAAAAGGGCCATTTGGTTTTAATATTATCACAAGGACTTATTGTGTAATTTTTGAAATTTAAGGACCAAACATGCCATCTTTCCAAAGTATTCATAAGGTCTAATCTTGCCACATTTCATAATCCAAGGACCTTAAATGAAATTTTCCAACTTCAAATTTCTCGGGGACCAATTTTGCAAAATTCCAAACTATGGGGACCAAACATGTAAATTCCCCAAACTTTTCATCAAAAGGCTATTTGTAATAACCTTTGAGTTTCCAAGGACCAAAAATGATTTTTCTTTCAAAAATATCCCACTAGGGACCAAAATTGCCAAAAGTGAAAGTTTAGGGACCAAACTGTAATTTCTCAAAACTTTTGATATTTTTCACCAAAGGACTAAATATGACAACTTATGATTTCAAAAGGACCTTTGATGACTTTTCTTTTAAAATAAGTGCTCAGGGACTATTTTTGCCGATTTTTAAAAGTTGGGGGACTGAAACTGCCAATTATGCAAACTTTGTACGTTTTTTATCTGTTTTTACTCATTTTGCATCTGAAACATATAAAACACAATTTTGAATATTTTCAGTATTTTGATGTCTTTTTGAGTGTTTTTGTGTGTTTTGCAGTTCAGATTTGACCAAAAATGATGAGTGTTTGAGCACTCATCAAGTGTTTTCTTAAGACAAAATGTCAAGAAGATCTAGAGATATAGAAGGTGTGTATTTATTATTTGTGCACATTTCTTGGCATGCATAAACCCTAATGTAACCATATTTGTTTACACTATAATGTTGAGTTTTAATTTGTGCGGTTATTACATCTGAAGGCATATATAACCTAGCTCATGGGACTGTTGCTTAAAGAAGTTCAGTCATTCTTATGGCGCCATTATTATTAATGGATCTCCATTTTAAGTGGAATTACTTACGCTGTAAGTTTCATTCTTTTGTATTTTTATGTTATGTGATTGTTAATTAGATAAGTATAATTGCCAAACATTCAAAGCAACTATTTATATGATTTTTGCATTACATACAGTAGGTAACCAATTGTGAACATTTGGATAGGAGCATTTTATTACTAATTATCTATTAATTTGAGGATCACAGAAGTCATTTCGAGTAAGTGCATTAGGAGTTGCATATTCACACTTCATATCTGACTATATGTGTTTACTACTTAAATCCTTAAATAAGCATAGTTCCTAAATACTTACGATTGCATATCTGATTATGGTGTTTCTTTACAACAAAAGCAAATCCAAGTCAAAAGGTTGTTTGCGATTACTTATTTAAGTACTTTTAAAAGCAGATAAAAAGTTTTAAGTGTTTAATTGAAAGTGTTTAGCTGCTCACATTCGAGTGTATAAGCACTTAGAATAAGCAAGTTGTTATGCTCTTACTGTTGTAGAGATGAGCAGTTTTAAAAAAAGCAAACCCAAACACTCCTTAATTACTATACTTTTATCATTCTACGCTCGAGGCTAAATTTAAACAACAGCAAGCCGATATGAATAACAAGATTTGTAATCTGTTAACTGCTATTAAAGAGCACGCTGTTAGTAAACCGATTCAAACTGAAGAGGTCAAATCTGTCTACGTCATGAATCAGCCAACTTCTCCTGTGAAAATAAAAAATCCTAGTAAGCTATTTAAACATCTATCACCAAAGGTGAAAGGTCCTGTTAACCCCCTAGGACCAATTCATTTTGTAAATACCATCACCACAGTATCCGCTCCTACACCTAACCAGAGCCAACAACCAGCTGGACATATAGATCATAAAGCTAAGGATGAAACCTAAAATAATAATAATAATAATAATAATAATAATAATAATAATAATAATAATAATAATAATAATAATAATAATAATAATAATAATAATAATAATAATAATAATAATAATAATAAAAAAAAATAATAATAATAATAATAATAATAATAATAATAATAATAATAATAATAATAATAATAATAATAATAATAATAATAATAATAATAATAATAAACGAATAGTAACTTGTTTTAAGTTTCAGTAACCTATTTAATAAACCCGTAAACTATAGTAACTTCCTTGTAACATTCTAAACTATGATGCTGATGTGGACAAGGGAACTGGCATGTCATCCGGTTTCCCACCCTCGTAGTAACAAGAATGTCACTTTTTTAAACGTTAAGTAACCCATATGATAAACCCGTTAACTTGAGTAACCTCTTTGTAACGAAAAACACTTTAGTAACATAGGTGAACATTTTGGCAAACTTTCATAACATATTTGTCAAATAACCCACGATTAAGTACACTACCTGGAGGGTTGCAAAACTTCTTGAAATCCCTGATGCGTAGGGATTGCACAAGGCTTTACCTCTCGAGGGATCTCGAGAAGCTTACAACCGCCACCAGGCAGTGTACCTGATCGTTGTAGTATAGTATAGTGACAAGTACCGGGGGATTGATCGTTCAGCTAGGAATAGTGTCGCTAGGATTAGAAAACCTAAATACTAGTTCTAAAGGTGAGGAATGATTATTTTTGTATTTTTTATATTTTTTAGAAAGCAAGTAAAAATCTCGGGTTTGAAGGATTTGGGCGGAATTAGTTGCTAGTCAACTAACCCAATACTAAAGATGCAATCAAAATAAAATACTAAAAATGAAAATAAAACTAAATTAACTAAGGTTGTGAGCAATAAGTGGAGAAATTGTGTTTACTTAGATTTCACTACTCCCTAGATATCTTTTACATGTTAATTACTTGTTATAGTTGCGTGGATGACGGATTGTATTTCTTAATACCATTCATGGGGTGGCGCACTTAATTCCCCAATCCTATGAGTGCCTACTTCACTCCTATGTCGAGCCGGCTAAGAAGCTCCTAATATGGGATCATTAGAATTTACTCATGCATTAAATACAACCAATAAAACCTAGTGCACGTCAGTTCATGTTTCCTAAGACGTTCAAGCATGTTACCATTTGGAGATCTGCCAGTTTTCTTAAGCCTAACATCGAAATCATTCATCCAATACAACCATAAACAAGTAATCAACACATAATTAACATCTAGGTTTCATTAGATCTAAGCAAACACAAGATAGATCTAGCCTAGCATGATGGAATTAAGATAAGAACAAGATATAGACAACCAACACATAGACATATTGATTGAATTAGAAGAACACTTATCTCAATTACACATGAAAGGGTTCAAGGGCTGAAAACCCTTGAAAAACCTCTAAAATTCGTACTAAGTTCGGCCTTAGGGTTTCTCCAAAACTTCTCTTTTTTTTTTTTTGAATGAAAATTAGAAAACTATATATAGGAAATTGAGGCTGACGGCGTCAAGACCAAATAGGTGACGCCGTCATCTCGCAACCAAAAGAATTCTCGGACTGCCTTGATCTACTTCTGACGCCGTCACGTTATAACTTTTTCAAGGCCGTCACGTATTTTACTCTTGACGCTCTTCCTTGTGACGCCTTCATTTATGTACTGGGTCGTCATGAAAATTACTCTTGACGCCGTCAAAATGTTGCTCTTGACGCCGTCACCTACTGTTCCCAGCTTGGAAAATTAAGTCTTTGGCGTTTTCTTCACTTTTATGCTCCAAAAACGTCCGAATTGCTTCCTTTTCCAGATTTCACTCCCAAAGTACTTAAAATCACAAAAGGAACGATTTAGGGCAATATTTGATCAAATAAATTCAATTCCGGGCTTAAATGACCCCCTAAAAGTGGTTCATTTTTCGCCTCATCATATACCCTTACACTTGAGATTTGCTTGTCCTCAAGCAAATGCGCTTTTATTCTAGTCAAAATACAAGTTAGGGTTCATTTAACACTAATATAAAAGTAATTACAACAAATAATCGTTCCACTAAAGACCAATAGACAAGCACGGAGGTCATACATTAGCACCTCACAAATAGTGTTTAGATACTCACATCTCTCGGGTGTAATAAAGTATAAATTACAATATGAAAACGGAAGATATCTCTCACTACCTGTCATAGCAAAATAGATTACCATAGGCTTGGGAAAGGATCAAACCTCCACCACATGGCGTAAGCACCTAGGATAAACTATCAAAAAGGTCTTTTAAAGGGTTGTAACGTTAGGTGTAGGGATATGAAATACACGGTTTTGTTGGATAAAGGAAGTTTTTACTGGTGGCGAGTTAACAATCTTGGTTAATTACATATACAATATGGCGTTGCTAAGCCAACACTAGACTCGACTTAAGCTAATAAATGAAAAATAACAAAAACATAAAATAAACATAGAATGAAAAGGGATGGTAGTCCGTATGTTTTTTCTCTTTTTCTTTTTCTATATTTTTTTTTTCTTTTTCTTGATTTTTCGATTTTTTTTTTTTTTTTTTTTTTTTTTTTTTTTTTACATACACTCTTACCCTACCATCCGAAATAATACATCATAGGGAATAAACATTCCCCTTACACTTGAATCTTTACAATAAACTAATCTAATGACTCGAATTAAGATAATCAAAACACTTGGAGTACTTTTAAGATTAACGCATATACGGGGGTAATAGATGATGTTCTTCCCCATTACTCCATAAATAAGTACTTTACCCATGAGTCCCAATCGTCCCAAAACAATATGTACAAGGATATGACTCGACTTAGCAACCATGTAATCAATTAGATAATTAACTTAGGGTTTAACAAATAACAATAATGCACTAAAAATGAGCGCATACACGGAAGGCTAAGGCGATTTGGTTGTACATTTAAGTGGGGTGTAACAAATTCTTCCTTTAAGTAAGATGCTTAAAGTTAGAAACGAAAAGATAGGCTCGGAGGGGTGTACTAGGGGTTTCGTGTACTAAAATTGAGTACAACGCTAAGGGTGTAGGAAAAATTAGTTGACTTAACTAGCCAAGTAATATGACCTAAATGGTCAAGTAATTATGATACGGGTTTAACACAAGGGTGATCCTAATGCCTCTTATCATGTAGTAAATCCTACCACACGAATGTAGTCTCACTAGCGGTCTCGGGATGCATCACTAACGCAAGTTCTAGAATCTAAATGCTACCGGTACACTCATAAGCACTAATAGTAAATGCTTTTCCTATCAAATCTAAAGGCGAACCTCACATATTTGGGTGGAAAATTTTTCTGAATGATACGGTTATGTGCTAGTCATACAATCTCCTATCCATGAGACGCTTGCTATGGCTAAAGTTTCACTCCTAAATGTTGTAAAAAATTTTAAATTTGGCGCTAAAATTACACTAACAAGTATTTCTCATAGTTTTATTACAC
This sequence comes from Artemisia argyi, assembly GCA_030686995.1. NCBI lineage: Eukaryota > Viridiplantae > Streptophyta > Magnoliopsida > Asterales > Asteraceae > Artemisia > Artemisia argyi. Next base: position 150,175,960 of record CM060703.1, on the reverse strand, counting down.
ATCTACTATCAAACAAACAAACTTAAGCGAAAGTGTATCTGTAAGGTATCATCGTTTTACCCTCCCCTTACACTTAAGATGAACATTGTCCCCAATGTTCAAGTAATGAATGTAAAAGTTAATTAAGTAAAAAGAATGAAATCAAATACTCCCCTGATTCGCTCGGTATGGATAATAAGGTGGCCAGGTTAGATCTTCCTCCAAGAAAATGAACAATCAAAGCTTCCCTTCCAGAATATAAATCATCTTCTTGTCATACATAACATGTAAATCCTGAGAAAACAAACAAAGCAACCTCGCATAAAATCGGCGGTAATCTATATAAGTTACTAAATCCTAGAAAACAAAATAAGATATAATGCTTGTGGAATGAAGTTTGCAGATTTCCTGGAGATTATAAAACTTAATTATTCAACAAAAACTTTAAGACTCCGTTAGAAAAACAAAACTGGTAAAATTTCCAGATTTTTACACGTGACGCCGTCAAGAGTAAACTCGTGACGCCGTCAGAAGTGACCTGCAGAAATTCTTATGTTAAGTTTCCGGAAAATTTTTGGAAAAACTTGGTCCTACTTCCTGGAATATCCTGCAAAACTTTATTATGACTCAATACAAGCATTTGACTCAAACAATTACTAATACACATGTTCATTTAATATTGTTGAGAATCATGATCGAGTTTGTTTCTTAAAAACATATTTGGGGTTTCCCCTTACACTTATCTTTTGCGAAATACCTTTGGATGAAGTTAAGACTAAGCCAAACAACAAAGTAAAGTATTTTAACTATTTTAGTTTTAAACATGATCTACCAACAATAAAAATAAAGCATGCATACGGAAACAAATAAAATCAAATAAACAAACAAACAAACAAATAAATAAATAAATCTTGGGTTGCCTCCCAATAAGCGCTTGTTTTTGTTCGAGTCACGAGCCTGACTCTACCCTTATTTAACAGAAATAGGGGAGGTTTTCCCTACACTTAGGATTAAGTGTGGGTGGAAGTAGCGATACACACCCTTAGGGTGGAAATATGCCTCGTGAGGAACGTGTGGTGGATGAATTATATGCTCAAAGGGGTGTGCTCCTATCATCATAACCTTTCCTAATTTAATCGGGTTAATGGGTGGATTAAGATTTTCTCCTAGAAAGAGATCATTTTCAATCAACTTCAAGAGACTACTAGTTGGGGATCCATCTTGACCTAATAAACCCGGTTTAAACCCATAATATTTCTTGTGATCAATCATGAATGGGTGATGTAAGTATGTAAGGTCATGTTCCACTCCTATGTCAGCTTCCTCTCTATAAGGCTTAGAGTCTACTACCTTTGTCCTAAGACTACCCGGACTATATGTTTTGATGGGTGGATCGGGACCTATTTCAATTCCTAAATTCACATCTAAAGATGGAAGATTAGGTAACGGCTTTGGTTGAGGCTCCGGTTCATCAAAACTAGGAACTTCCTTAGAACTAAAAGAAAGGTCATCACTACAAGTGTTAAAACCTATATTCTCTAGTTGTGCTTGATCCAAGGGTTCTACCTCTATTGGGGTTCCTATAGTCTCTTCCACTTCTTCCGGGTAAGTCACGGGCGGTGTGTACGCATCAAATGATGGTAGGACTTGTGGGGTACTTAGTGGGCTTGGGTTTTCTACTATCTCTTCCATCACATCAATATCACCTATGTGTTCACCTTGTATTATGGTAGTGCCTAACCATGACATGCAACTAGGTGGCTCGACTCTAATCTTTTTATCCCCAAGCAAACTTTTCGATTGAGCCTTCCATATTGAAAATAGGTCTACACTTATGTTTTTTGGGTCCCATGTTCCACTTCTGTATTGGGGGTGAATCTCAAAGTTTTCCCACGCGTCTTTAACATCATATTCCCAAAACTCCCCATCTGTTACATAGTCAAGCCTCATTTGGGTTTCGTAATCGATACGAGTGTGAAATAATTGAAGTAAAGGCAATAAATCAAGTCCATAGTGAAGGACTTTTTGTAGTAAGTATTTGAAACGAGTCCATGCATCGGGAAAAGATTCACCATGATGTTGTCAAAACATCAAGATGTCATTTTGAAGTGAAAAGGGTAGATTTTGTAGTGCGTTTGGTCGATTGGATGAAAAATTTGGCGGATTCGCGTTCTCCATAATGGTGAACGGAAAAGTCAATGGAAAGGTTTTTACGAACAAAGACACAAAAAAAGATAGACTAAAGGAAACCTAAAAATAAAAATAAAATCTTACTAGAACGGAATCTAGCAAGTAGACCTAATAAAATGAGATTCTAACCTAGACAATAAATATTCCCCGGGCTGCGGCGCCAAAAACTTGATGCGTAGGGATTGCACCAGGCTTTACCTCTCGAGGGATCTCGAGAAGCTTACAACCCCCACCAGGCAGTGTACCTGATCGTTGTAGTATACTATAGTGACAAGTACTGGGGGATTGATCGTTCAGCTAGGAATAGTGTCGCTAGGATTAGAAAACCTAAATACTAGTTCTAAAGGTGAGGGATGATTATTTTTGTATTTTTTATATTTTTTAGAAAGCAAGTAAAAATCTCGGGTTTGAAGGATTTGGGCGGAATTAGTTGCTAGTCAACTAACCCAATACTAAAGATGCAATCAAAATAAAATACTAAAAATGAAAATAAAACTAAATTAACTAAGGTTGTGAGAAATAAGTGGAGAAATTGTGTTTACTTAGATTTCACTACTCCCTAGATATCTTTTACACGTTAATTACTTGTTATAGTTGCGTGGATGACTGATTGTATTCCTTAATACCATTCATGGGGTGGCGCACTTAATTCCCCAATCCTATGAGTGCCTACTTCACTCCTATGTCGAGCCGGCTAAGAAGCTCCTAACATGGGATCATTAGAATTTACTCATGCATTAAATACAACCAATAAAACCTAGTGCACGTCAGTTCATGTTTCCTAAGATGTTCAAGCATGTTACCATTTGTAGATCTGCCAGTTTTCTTAAGCCGAACATCGAAATCATTCATCCAATACAACCATAAACAAGTAATCAACACATAATTAACATCTAGGTTTCATTAGATCTAAGCAAACACAAGATAGATCTAGCCTAGCATGATGGAATTAAGACAAGAACAAGATATAGACAACCAACACATAGACATATTGATTGAATTAGAAGAACACTTATCTCAATTACACATGAAAGGGTTCAAGGGCTGAAAACCCTTGAAAAACCTGTAAAATTCGTACTAAGTTCGGCCTTAGGGTTTCTCCAAAACTTCTCTTTTTTTTTTTTTTTTTGAATGAAAATTAGAAAACTACATATAGGAAATTGAGGCTGACGGCGTCAAGACCAAATAGGTGACGCCGTCATCTCGCAGCCAAAAGAATTCTCGGACTGCCTTGATCTACTTCTGACGCCGTCACGTTATAACTTTTTCCAGGCCGTCACGTATTTTACTCTTGACGCTCTTCCTTGTGACGCCTTCATTTCTGTACTGGGTCGTCATGAAAATTACTCTTGACGCCGTCAAAATGTTGCTCTTGACGCCGTCACCTACTGTTCCCAGCTTGGAAAATTAAGTCTTTGGCGTTTTCTTCACTTTTATGCTCCAAAAACGTCCGAATTGCTTCCTTTTCCAGATTTCACTCCCAAAGTACCTAAAATCACAAAAGGAACGATTTAGGGCAATATTTGATCAAATAAATTCAATTCCGGGCTTAAATGGCCCCCTAAAAGTGGTTCATTTTTCGCCTCATCAATCCCTCAAGAAGTAAAACTCCTTGAGGTTGCAATATCTCGCATCAAGTAGTAACATGTTTAGGCCTCTAAATCATTTTTCTTTATATATTGTAGGGGCAATTACATCTATGCCCTTACTAAAGTTTAATATTACATCATTGTCCTTTTCACTTCTGTAATTAGGTCAATATCTTTCCCAAGCTTTTGTAATTACATCAAAATCTTTCACAAACTTTTAAATTATCATATATATATATATATATATATATATATATATATATATATATATATATATATATATATATATATATATATATATATATATATATATATGTGTGTGTGTGTGTGTGTATGTGCGTGTGTGTACAATATATTCTTTCATATTATATCCAAACTTCGGTAATTACATTATCATGTTCTTTCATAACTCGAGGCTATAAAGTATACATGAACAATATAATTATGACCAATATAAGAGATAAATAATAGTTTCAGAATTTAAAATCAATATAATTATAGTTTAATTGACTTCTGGATATATATGAGAATTTAAAAGTTTGAGAAGGCTATTGATATAATTACAAAAGTGAAAAAGATATTTATAATATTAAACTTTAAGAAGAATATAGATGTAATTCTCTCTATATTATAAGGGTGGTGTTATTAGTACACCCCCTAGTGGATAGTGGCACCCCTACCCCTAACTTTTACCACTCTGTTGATGATATAAGACTGTTTTTTATGATTTTTTGTTCCGTATTTCTTTAATACTTTTGACTTATTAAATTTTATATTTTATTTTCCGTACTTTCAGTTTTGTAGTTTTATAATAAATAAAATTACATAAATAAAAAGAAAAATAAAATAAAAAAGGAGGTGCGCCATCATCCATTTGAAGGGTATGAACAATCCAATATTATAAATGAACTTGCAGTGGGGAAGTTTGGTGGTAGAGGAGGATGTATAGTGTGTTTCAAAAAATGAGTAAAAGAAGGCGTTCCTTATTTACGAGCAAAAAATGAGTAAAAGAAGGCGTTCTGTGGGGGATTGATGAGTGCTCAAACACTCATCATTTTTTGTCTAATCTGAACTGCAAAACATACAAAAACACTCAGAAATGCATCAAAATACTAAAAATATTTCAAAATTGTGTTTTATATGTTTTAGATGCAAATTGAGCAAAAACAAATGAAAAACGCACAAAGTTTGCAAAATTGGCAGTTTCAGTCCCTCAACTTTCATAAAATGACAAAACTAGTCCCTGGATAATCAAAATATAGAAAATCATCACCAAAGGTCCTTTTGAAATCATAAGTTGTTGTATTTAGTCATTTGGTGAAAAATTGGAAAAGTTTTGGAAATTTACACTTTTGGTCCCTGGAGTTTTAAACTTTGGCAGATTTGGTCCCTGGTGGGGTATTTTTGGAAGAAAAATCATTTTTGGTCCTTGGAAAGTCAAAGTTATCACAAATGATCCCTTGGTGTAAAGTTTGAAGAAATTGCAGTTTTGATCCCCCAAGTTTGTAAAATGGCAATTATAGTCCCTGAGGGTACAAAAGTGGAAAATTGGCAATTTTATCCTTGAATTATTGGTACTTAGCAGGAATGACCCTTGTAAATACTTTGGAAAGTTGTCATAACCAGCCCTTGCAATTTTCAGCTTTTACATATTTAGTCCTTGTTATATAACTTAACCAAATGGACCCTTTGTTTTATTTAATCCAAATAACCAAACCCAAAACCCAAAATCTGGTCCAACATAAACCCCAAGCCTACCATCCGGCCCACTCCACCTAAATAATAATAAAATCCCAAACAACCGTTCTATTTAATCCCCGGTCAACACTCTTCGTTGACCACCCCTTCTTCCCCGCTTGTAACTGCAACACCAACCCAACACTTCACCCCCTCCTCACCTCCACCTCAGCTACCCATCTCTTGTCCCCTCCACCTCACAAATACTTCCAAAGAAATTAATGCTATCAAAACCCTCACAAGTTACCACAATCTGCCAAAAACCAATTTTCCCGCCAATCTTGTTTGAACGGCCAAGATTAAATTGGCCAATCCTATGGTGAGAATTACAATTGGGAAAGCTTGTGGGTCTCACACTGATCCTTATATATCAAGAAAAGTGAAGAGAGAAGAGGCAGCGTAGTAGTATTAGTCTTAGTTTAAAATAAATTAGGTCGTTTTTATTTTAGTTGTAATTTTTGGTTTATGTAAGTTGTAATCAACTTTCCTAGTGTAATTGTAACTTTCTTGAACCTTAATTTCATAATTTGTTAATTAAATTTCAAATTTGCAGTTTTACTTAAAGATTCTCAAAATCTCAATTTAAGTTTAAAGTGTATAAAGTTGTTGTTTACTAGTTGATTTAGCTCAATTTGTTCCCTGAATAGCTTTTGTAAGCTTGCTCAGCTTTGTGACTGGTTCCAATTCACTAATCCAAAAATACATAAAAATAAAAAGAAAAATTAAAAAAAAATAAAAAGAAGAAGAAAGAAGGAGATGATGAATGCTCTGGTTTAGAACTCCTTGGGGAGTAATAAGATTGGGTTGTGACCATCTTTGGTTCATGGTACCACTCAGAATCACCTGTAAGCTTTTCATTCAAGTTTTTAGTATAATCACTGTAGCATAGCTTAATAGCTTATATCTACTTAAGTTGTTGTTTCTTTGATGATTTACTGCTAATTTAATATAAGAGAGTTTATTGGTTGCCTCTGTGTTTCTGTTTGCTTACTGAATTTCACATTTACCCTTTTGTTCATTTAACTGTCAATGTAGCATTGTAAGAATTCAGTGGGTATTTGTTGTTTGTTTTAATGTTTCTGTGTTCCAATTAGCTTAATAAATCATGTTAGAACCTTGGGAATCAGTTTCACACCCCAAACCACTTTGACCCTTTGAAAATACCAAAACAGTGCATCATAGGGAGTGTTTGGATGTGCAAGTTTGATCATGTTTAGGTCTGTTATAGTTGTCATGTCTGGTTTACACAAGTTTCTTTAGGTCTAAATAGGGTTAATAAGTCATAAACTTGGCACCTTAATAGCCAAAAGTCAAAATTACCTTCCTTGTCCCTTAACTGCCAACTGTTGGGCAGTTGTGATCCCAAGCCCATCAATTTCATTGCATAAGACATAATTGTAGCTTAATTTAATTAGCTTTTAGCTTAATATAGCTTAATCAATCAGTAGGAGCCCTTAGAAATTCACAAAAGTCAAAGTAGCAAAATTTTTATCAAAAGTCAAAGTTTGATCATTTCAGTTTTTTTCCAAAAGTGCATGAATTTTGTAGAATTTTCAGATGAGTTTTAGACCTTGAAACTTTCAGGTCTTGTTGTCCCCCACCTCAACTCCAAAGTCCCATGTTTCTTTCATTTTTAGCATTTTTCTAGTGGGCCCCACTTTGCCCTAAACCCAGCTGCAGGGCTGAGTATTGCCCTGTTCACAGCAGACTTCATCACACCACCACCACTTGGTGGTGGTTTTCTAGCCACCATGGTGGTTCACAGCCACCCAAATTTGTTTCTTTGAGCTCCCCTCATGGTAGGCTTAAGGTTTTGACCTCTTGGTTGACCTTGAACCCCCTGGGTCCCACCTGAATCAGCCACTAAAAGCTGTCCCACTTTCAGTTGAGTTCCAATAAGCCAAGTGCTTATTTGGTAACTTATTGCTTATTTGGTGGGGCTTTTTGGCTTCTTTCTGCTTTAACATGTCCAATTAGCTTATTTGTATCAGTTTTACCCAGAGTGGGTCCCACTTCAGCCATTTTAGCTCATTTTCCCTTGTAGTCAAACAAAGTCAACTGTCTTGACTTTTAGCTTATTCTGTGCTTATTTTTAGCTTCTAAAAAGTTTGTTTTTACAAAAGTTTGCTATTTTTAGATGTAAAGTAGGTTTCTAAAAGAAAAATCCAGAAAATCAAAAGTAATTTTTAAGTGATAGTTTCTATTTAATTTTATGTAATTTTAATTTTCATTTTTATATTTTTATTAAGAACTTAGCTTTTTTATATTTTTCTTAATTTCCTCTTAAGTTAAAGTAATTATAATAATTTTATCAGATTTTTTTTTCATCATTTGGTATTTATTATATTTAATCTTAGTTTTATTAATTATTAATTAACAATTAGTTTAAAATAGCATAATTAGTTTTTATTAAGCAAAACTTAGTTTTTATATTTTTTTTATAGCTTTTATATGTTGTAAAATAATTTTAGAAATTTTATTAGAATTTTTACTGTTCATTTAATATTTTTCTTAATTTAAAATAGTTTAATTAGTTAATTAGTAATTAATTAGTAATTAATTAATAGAAAAAGCACAAAAAGACTTATTTTTAATTTTAAATCTTGTTTTTAGTTATTTTATAATTTTAGAAATTTTATTTTCACCTTCTTAGTATTTAAATAATAATGTATTATATTTAAGTTACTTAAATATTATTAATAAGTAATAATTAGTAATTAATTAATATTAAATAATTAATTAGGGTTAAAATTTATTTTCTTTTTCTATAAATTTTCTTTTACTTTTAAGTTTGTAAAAAATTCATTTTCACCCCCTGGGTGTTTTCAGATTTCCATTTTCACTTTTAATTTCGTACGTTTACGTTTTATTTAGACGTAACGTACGCGTTTTTAGGTTTTAAACGTTTCTGGTTTTTCTCACTATCTTGTCTTATTCAAATAGCTTGTTTAAGCTATTTTCTAGTATATTCCTTAGTTCTAATCACTCAAAACCTTTTCCTGTCCAATTTCACCCGATCAAATAACCGTTTGTTAACAATTCACACCTCGTCGGGACTTAACGACCCGGGAAAACACTGTATTCCTCGGAGCATTGACTCTAGGCTATTTGACTTTGTTGACCATTCCTTGGTCAATATAAGTTATGTGGTTTAGGCTCAATCATGTTCCTTATTTACGGGCTAGGTTGGATATGATGTTACGAACTATAAAATAAGCATGTAAAAAAACCAACTGGCTTAACTCAGTTGGTCACCTGAGCTTCTTTTAGAGTTTGTGGAAGGTTTTACCCAAAGTTCAAGTCTCGCAAGAGACAAACAAATTTAGGTTTTCCTCTCAGTGCGAAGCCGTGAGTTCTAGAGGTTTTCTTTCGCGGGTCTCTCCTATTTGTTCGAGTCCCAAGGCCTGCCCGTTTGAATGGTTTAACTCAGGGGTCGGATTTCAAGTGCGGTGTCATTCTTAATAATAATAATAATAATAATAATAATAATAATAATAATAATAATAATAATAATAATAATAATAATAATAATAATAATAATAATAATAATAATAATAATAATAATAATAATAAAAGCATGAAAAAAGCAATAAAAATCAATTACAATGGTAAATATGAAAATAATTGTATGAAGAAAAACTTACATACATATAATGCAATAAGAAAAATAGGTGCTTGTTTTCTTTATCATAGAATTTTTTAGTCAAATAATAATAATAATAATAATAATAATAATAATAATAATAATAATAATAATAATAATAATAATAATAATAATAATAATAATAATAATAATAATAAAAGCATGAAAAAAGCAATAAAAATCAATTACAATGGTAAATATGAAAATAATTGTATGAAGAAAAACTTACATACATATAATGCAATAAGAAAAATAGGTGCTTGTTTTCTTTATCATAGAATTTTTTAGTCAAATAATAATAATAATAATAATAATAATAATAATAATAATAATAATAATAATAATAATAATAATAATAATAATAATAATAATAAAAGCATGAAAAAAGCAATAAAAATCAATTACAATGGTAAATATGAAAATAATTGTATGAAGAAAAACTTACATACATATAATGCAATAAGAAAAATAGGTGCTTGTTTTCTTTATCATAGAATTTTTTAGTCAAATAATAATAATAATAATAATAATAATAATAATAATAATAATAATAATAATAATAATAATAATAATAATAATAATAATAATAATAATAATAATAATAATAATAATAATAATAAAAGCATGAAAAAAGCAATAAAAATCAATTACAATGGTAAATATGAAAATAATTGTATGAAGAAAAACTTACATACATATAATGCAATAAGAAAAATAGGTGCTTGTTTTCTTTATCATAGAATTTTTTAGTCAAATAATAATAATAATAATAATAATAATAATAATAATAATAATAATAATAATAATAATAATAATAATAATAATAATAATAATAATAATAATAATAATAATAATAATAAAAGCATGAAAAAAGCAATAAAAATCAATTACAATGGTAAATATGAAAATAATTGTATGAAGAAAAACTTACATACATATAATGCAATAAGAAAAATAGGTGCTTGTTTTCTTTATCATAGAATTTTTTAGTCAAATAATAATAATAATAATAATAATAATAATAATAATAATAATAAAAGCATGAAAAAAGCAATAAAAATCAATTACAATGGTAAATATGAAAATAATTGTATGAAGAAAAACTTACATACATATAATGCAATAAGAAAAATAGGTGCTTGTTTTCTTTATCATAGATTTTTTTAGTCAAATAATAATAATAATAATAATAATAATAATAATAATAATAATAATAATAATAATAATAATAATAATAATAATAATAATAATAATAATAATAATAATAAATAAAACTTTTATTGAAAATCCCGAAGTGGGGAATTTTGTATTTCGGAAAAAAAATGTTTCCTTATTAAGTAGTATTCAATTTATTATTAAATTTGTTTTTTGAAGTTTATAATAAAAGAAGCATAAATATTACCTAATTTAGGCAAAGAAAATTATTATTTTTTTTTCCAAACCACATGTAAAGGAAAGCAAAAAAATACACAAGTATTTGCAAATTATTTATTCATTGTTTCTGATCAAATTGAAAATATAGAAAAGAAAATCCGGAACTCTAAACTAACTCCTCTTCCTTCAAACAAACAACCCCACGACTATGATCCATTAGAAAAAACATAACATAAGATGATGAAGATGTTTTCAGTCTCGATTTTGATTTTAATGAAGGTATCTTTTTTACCCTTCTTTCCAAAACCCTAAAATAACTTATCCTTTCATTCTTAAAAAACCCTAATCTGACACATGATTCGACCTTCTGTCGAGAAGACGAAACAAACATTCTAGCAATTTTTTTAAGAATTCGGATTTAGTTTGTTCAGTATCTGATTTGGGTTTTCATTTTATGAAGTATTCTTGATTTACTGTTTCAGTTTCATTTAGATTAGCAATTTTTGTTGATTTAGTTAGTTTAGTATTCTAGCAAGTATTGTTGTCCGACTTTTGTGATTAAAAAAAAAGATTCGACAGACGTTTTTGTTATTGTGATTTCAGGTTAACAAAAAATGGGACACATATCTTTTGTTCATGAAAGAATTGTTAGACTTCATAGACCTAATTTGTTTAATTGTCTTAATAATTTACAGATTTAAGGATTGCATATGGAAAATATGTAGGTTGCGTTTAGTTGGAAAATATTTTCCTTCATTTCCTATTTCTTGTTTTGTAAAAAAAGGGAGGGGAGTTTTATTTCCACAAAACAATTGAAAATTTAGAAAATGCGTTTAGTTAGAGAAACATGTGTTTGTGTTTTCCATTTTGCAAAACTAGAAAACATGTTCAAGTAGTGTTGTTTTCTATCTCCATTCTCTATTCACATTTGTAATATTATAAAGACATATTTGAAACACAAAAATAAATATTATAAACTAACCAACTAAATCTTCAAACGACACTAAATTTAACATAAATATAATAAATTCGACATAAAGTAAAACGTACAAAACGTAAAATTTAAAACGATTAAAAAGGTTTAATACGATAAAAATAAAAAGTTAAATTTAACATCATCTAACATGAAAAAACAATTCAAATGACTACAATTCAACATAAAAACAATAAACCCGTCTCTAAACAAACCCACCCATGACCATATCTATTTTAAGATCACACTCGAGCACCTCGATTAGCACGACGACTCGTATATTTTTCCCACAAGTCATTGGCAATTGTATTTCTCACTTCAACCATCTCATCGTGATTGCTCATGTCTAATGGGATTCCTTCTTCAACTATGTTAGAACCTTCTCTCGAAACTTCGAGATAATCTTCACCATATAAATTGAATAATCTGTCAGCCCTATCTTCCATCCTAATGTAATTATGTAATGCACAACAAGTATGGGGAATCAACATTTGACGTCTTAATGGATAGTTTGGTATATCTTTCAAAATGTGAAATCTCACTTTAAGTACACCAAAAGCTCGTTCAATGACGTTCCTAACCGTTGAGTGCATAAAGTTGAACAACTCATTTTTTCCTCTAACTCCTCCACGATACGGAGCCAAGAACCCCTTTAGATTTGGGTACCCACTATCAACAACATAGTAATAATCTGAACAAATTGCAACAAGTGAATAAGAACAGATACATTCAAGCTTTATACAAAACTAATGAAATATGTTAGCAATCCATATAAGAAGGATAAAATTCACTTAAAGTTTTAGGTTGCTAACTAATACAATACAATTATTTCACAAGTAATTTGTATGCAGTAAAATATACCTTAGGCAACTTTCAGCTTATATGACCCATTCGACCCGTTTAACCAATTTTCTTATAAAATCCATCTTTTGATTTTGCCAATTGGACATTACAAAGATAAAACACAACCTACATCAGTCCAGTTGATTAGATAATCAACTCTAGTTTTGGGCTTCTCGCATCTGCGACGTTGTAGTAATAATAGTACTAAAGCAGTTGACCACATTATTTATGACTGCAAAAACATTTCAGGTTGGATCTATACTTGCCCAAAAACATAGATGGTCCAAAGCCAGTCATTGTATTTGTGACGGGTAGAGCATGGATCATAGGGTAAGCAATGACTACATAACCCTTATAGTTTATATCCATCCAAGTTTGAATTATACCCCTTCCAGCATAAACTTTTATATTTAATCACAGCTTTACAATGATAGTGTTCTATAACATATGCCACTCTCAAACAGAAAACAAGAGCAAAGTTTTGCTCTGTGAATCACTTAAATAAGTTGCAACAACATAATCCATGCACATGGCACATACGTCTATGGTGCCAATGGGAAAAAGATAAGATTTTGGATAAGTAGAGGTGGCAAAAGGGTGTTAAAATAGGCATTTTTTAATGTGGGTCAAAACCAGTTTGGCATTTCCTTTTTCTATAAAATCAATAGCTTGACCCATTTTGACCCATTTTGGCATTTCCTTTTTCTATAATATGGCCATCAGAATTGAGCCCAGTCCATTGTTATAATAGCCTTATGGCTTATCTGTTTGGGTGGGAAGAAACTTACATCTATGACTTAATGCAAAAAAGTCAGTCTATTTAAAGATGAATATTGAGGCTGACATCTACGTTTGATATATACTATTTTGTGCAACAAACAAGTTGATTATCTGCTATAATGGACTGAATAGATAGTGGAATAAAAAATAACTAGTGACTATCAAATGTAAACCTAATTAACTACAAGTAAAAAATAACAAGTTAAAGTAAAAGAAACCGTACCACCAGTCGGCATTGGAAACTTGTTTTCGGCTCTAAGTATAGCATCATAAAATACGCGAGAGTCATTCGCTGTTGCCTCCCAGCCCGTATACACAAAGGTGAACATCATGTCATGAGAGCATACAGCCATGACGTTTTAAGTAACAAGTACTGGTTTTCTACCTCGAAATGTCCGTTCTTTTGATGCAGGCGCCCATGCTGCTACATGCGTACCATTAATAGCTCCAATACAATTCTGCAAAAAAAAAATTGCTAAGTAATTGAAATTTGTGAATTTGTTAACTATGAAATAGTCTCGAGTTTACCTTAAAGAACGGATACCATCTAGAATCTGCTCGAATTTCAGGTTGAACTACACCCCTGTTAACATACTTAACAACCGTAAGTTCAAAAGCCTTTAACTCCCTTAACACTTTCTTAAACCAATAATGAACTGTTGCAATAGAATGTTGAAATCGATCCGACACCATTCTTTGTCTTGTCCCATGACATAAAATACGTAAACTCATCGCCATACCTTCCTCTACACTAACAATCCTAGAATCTTTCAATAAACCTAATTGCTTCATTTTATCACATAAGTTCAGAAATACATGAGGCTTCATTCTAAAGGACTCGTAACACTGGATAGGATTCCCGCATACTACTTCTCGAATATATTCTTTCCCGCTAAGCGTTGATGTTCTACATGGGAATCTATCAACAAAAACGTTTGTGTACTCTTTTAAGAACAACAACAGCATCATATCATTGTCGTCATCATCTTCATCGGAGCTTGACATTTTTATCCTGCCAATGATAACAGAATAAGTAATCTATGTATGTATGCTCTATAGGTAATGGACGTTGATTAGCTTAAGTTCTTTTTGTAACTAATCACGATTATTATATAAACAGAAACTTTTAAGTTGATATCCAATGTTGTTGCAAGCGATGTAGGTACAACTGTGAAAGGCAAAGTCCATCTGTAGCGTTAGTTATTTGAAAAGTTAATAGAAGGCAGCAATAGGTAGGAAGATCTAGAGCTAACACACAAACCAAGTCACCAAACATTATGAGCTAAAGGCAGTTCAACAAGGTATATATAGTTATAGACAAGAAGAGTGAAATATAAATCATGTTAATCATTTAACAAGTGTTCAGCTCAGTTCTTTGTGTAAACAATGTTACAGATCCATTATTTCTTTGTGTAATCATGTAAAGCTCGGTTCTTTATTAAAGAAAAAAAACCATGTTCATTTTCTACATATATAGTATTTTTTTTAATTTTTTTATTTGGCATAAGAAAGTTCATCTTTACTAGGAGGAGGTGCTCGTTGAGCAACTCTTAGAACTTGCCTATACAGCTTCAAGTCCCGAGTGCACAGAATGAAAGTCTGCAAATCAAAGGAGACAACCATAATTGACTCGCCCCTCAGGTCCAACAAAAAATGTAAATATTAAAATTGAAATAAAGAATTGAGAAAAAAAAAGATTATAATAAGCAGCTCTAAGATTATCCATTTTGATCGGAATTAAAATCGTATAAGCTAGGTTCAACTTGACCATTTGGACACCTATAGAAGCATTCACATACATAACTGATAATGATGTTATTAAGCTGCTAGTAATACATATCAAACAACACGACAATCGACACCTCAAAACATGCATACAAATTACAAATCAAAACCACGGATTTGAGACTTAGAATAACATACTTCATCGTACAATAACATACTTCAGTAGCATTTCAATAGCACTTAGAACAACAGATTTCAGTAGCATTTCAGATGTAAATGAGAAGTCACAGTGGCCACCATAACCAGATGAATGCACAAGGTTACAAATCTAGATCCATGTCTAACATGAATAACTAAACAAACCATGGAAAGACAAAATAAGTGAGTACAACTGTCACATAGTATAAATAGACTAATATGAACTAATCATTCAAGGTCTCAAGCCAAGCCTTCCTCCTAGCATCGGGCATTAGTACAAACATTCTTCTCCAACCACCATCAAGGAAGCGAGTGAGTACATTATTGTACGAAGTTGTACTAACATCAGGTATAGCGTCCAAGAGGCTCATGTAATCATCAATAAAGGACTCCCCTCCACCTGCACTAGATTCTGCCTTGATTTTGTCTGCTTTTGCTAAATACTTTTCCTTCCTAGCAACCATCGAATCTGACCATGTATGGAAGAGGTTGTTTAAGCTCTCTTTTCCAGCATTCCTTTTCTCTCTTCTCATTCCTCGAAGTGACTCAATTTCGACCTCAACGTTTTGCCTTTTTGTTCCTGGAAGTGACTCACTTTCTACATCAACCTTTTTCCTTTTTATATAATTTGAATCACTTGCTTCGCCTAAATAATCATCTTCAATTCTACATTCTTCTTCCGAAGTTTGAGGAGCGGTAGTTGAAGGATTTTTAAAGCTACCCTTAGCATTAGACTTACCAAAGACCATATCCATTAACGAATAAAGCTTACAACCCCTGTTCTTAAATGTCGTAAAAATTTTGTCTCGCTGCAAAAACCCACCCCAAACTTCACCAGCAACTTCTACTCTACCCGTCTCATAATTCCAAGTAACACCGGTGTGACTAATTAGTTCACCAAACTTGGTATGCGCCATCCTCAACCGATTGTACTTGGCCTTCAACTTAATTTTACCATAGCTTAATCCAAACTTCATAAAGATTTTTTCATTCATTTGCACCCAATCACATTTTTTATAAATCGGTGTCCCGTTATCATCCCTATTAACCCTTTTTTCCAAAAGCTCAAGAAAATATTTCTCACGCTTTTCACTCCACTCCATAGTTTCCCCATGAGTATCGTCACTTTTACTCATCTAAATACAATCCAACTATTAACGTTAACATCACACAGTTTACATAACACGAAAGTTGCACTTAAAAAGCTTAATACAATACTCAAATTGCTTAAAACGGCTCTCAAATAGGCTAAATCAGCACTCAAATAGCTTAAAAGCAACCCTTAAATAACTTAAATAAGCACTAATATAGCTAGAAACAACACTTGAAAAACTTCCAACAATACATGAACCGCATTTGAATAACCCAAGTAAGCACTTAAATAGCTCAAATCAGCAGAACAAAAAAGCTTAAAAGCCACACAAACTAGACATAAAAAGCTCAAATAAGCATTTAAATAACTCAAATAAGCACTAAAAAGCTGAAAACAACACTCAATAAAATTTATAACCAGCCCTCAAATAACTCAAATAAACAATCAAAAAAGCTTTAAAATGCACATAAACTACACCTAAAATAACTCAAATAAGCACTTCTCAAATTAGCACTAAAAAGCTGAATACAATACACAAATCAGCCCTAAATAACTAATAGCAATACTAGTATAACAGTTTTATCAGACAACAATCAAACACAACAATCAAAATTTGTTAAGGTTTGGGCATAACCTTTGGTGACGATGATGGTGATGGAGATAGGACGAAGGTGATGGCCGGTGACAGCTGGAACGATGATGGTGATGGCCGGCGACGGTTGGAGCGATGCCGGCGAGGGTGGTGATGGCTGATGTGGGCTGTGGAGAGTGTGGTATTTGGGTTAGGGTTAATGGAAATAGAATAGAAATAGGAAATAGAAAACGGGGAAAACAAAAAAAAATGTTTTATGGTTTTCTTTATTAGAGTAAGAAATAGAAATTTTGTATTTCGGAAAACATTTTGTTGGAAAACGCTAATCTGAACGCAATTTCTGTTTTCCTTGTTTTTTAGAAAACATTTTGTGGAAAACAAGGGTGTTTTCCTCCAACTAAACGCACCCGTAACCTTTATCTATTGAAAGTTACTAAATTCTCAAGGCCAATAGGGTATGCATATCTGGTTAGTCTTATTAGACCAGGTAGAAATTATTCCCTTAATCCTAAGGTTATTTTTGGTTAATTGGAACAGATTTATGTTCTTATTAGTGCTCTCTATTGATTTGATTCTAGCGGGTTCGTCATATTTGTTTGAAATTATATTTGTCTCGTGGGACTAAAATTTTCAGCATTCTAACTTCGATCATCCAATATAATGAGGATACTTGGTCTATTAATCATCCAGTAGGCCATATCACTTATTGATTTTTTGGAAATTCAGACCTATCATTTAATTTTTTATTTATTTTGTTGCTAAAGTTATTCTTTATGAAGTAGATCAACATGTTTTTTGCACTCTTTTGTTTACGAAAGACAATGTGCCACCTTTCTGTATAATTAAATTAGGTGCTCATAACATTAATTGGATGATATGCTTCAGTAAGATGAACTATCAGACGATATAGTTGTATTTTAAATGTGAAATAGAATTATTTTAAAAGGTTTTAACATGCGGTAGTTAAACTTTGTACATAAAGATGACTCATGTCTATATAAGTATTATATATGAACTTTTACCACGTACATCAAATATAATTATAAATCAAAATTAAACAACATAATTAAAACAAAATTAAGCTATTTGTTTTTTAATAAAAAAAATACATTATTGAGCATTTTAAGAAAAGAAAAAAAAAAAACGTGCGCATGAGAATTATAACTAGTATACTAGAAATAAAATTAGATTTATATGTTCAAAGCACAACTAACCAGAATATGATAAGGTCGTAACTAAGCTTTTAATGTTAACAATTCTTGTAAATAAGTACTATTACTGAAATTACTGTTGACAAATTTAGGAAATGTAGATTGATAATTTGTATATCATGTTGAAATGGTTTTACATATCTAAATAACATTCAACTTAGCTACACAACACAAAACTATAAATTGCACATAAATATACACAAAAGGTTGAATTGTACAATATCTTAGGAAAAGAAGAAGCACATGATGTTGACTTATGAATTGAATGGGATGGGAGGGTAGGGTGAGCAAACTAGATTTGAAATTGCCATATTGATAAGATGTGTTCGTTGAAAAGCATGGTATATGCTAGAAGAGTGTGGTGTTGTTGATTACTTATTCATTGAGAAATCATATCAACCAAGCGAAAAAAACTTATGTTATTTTTCCAACAATTCTATATCCATGTTGAGTCAAAAGCAATGTTGCAAAAATCGTGAATCGGTAGTCGGGCGGTCGACCACCCTGCAGCCTGTAATCGGTCAAGGCGGTGATTAATCGGTTTGGCATTTCCTGCATGTTTTGGGAATTTCTGGAGAGCAAACTAAAGATCTTAACTGATTCCAAGCATTCTATGTTTACAAACCTCAATAAAAGGCTTCAATTCTGATTATGAGGCCCATTGTACGTTATAAGTGAAATAAACGATCCCCAAATTAAGTAAAATGCTTAAATTTCTATTTTTTTAAATTGACCGATTCGGCCGATTTTTGGCCGATTCGACCGATTTTTGGCCGATTCGGCCGATTTTTGACTGATTCGGCTGATTTTTGACCGATTTTTTCTGATTTTTTTCCCTAGGCCGATTTTTTCACCGATTTTCGAAAATCGACAAGGTGCATCACCGATTAGCGATTAATCGGCGATTAATCGGCCGATTCGGCCGATTTTTGCAACATTGGTCAAAAGAATAACAATAACCAAAAAAATTAAGTAGTTATTTCTGTTAACCAAGTAAAAAAGGACACTTTTTTTTTACTTAACATTTGTGAATTTGGATACTTTGTTAGACAATTTGTTGATGTAATCAAAGGAGAGGTGAAAAGGAAAAATGTTTGATACGATGAAATATCTTCGAAGAGAAGCCGCGTACTTAGGATAATGAATGGCAGGATTGAAGGAGCTATGGATCGTTTATAAATATCGAGCATGGTAAATTCCGGAAGCCGTGGTTCCCAAGAAAAGTATTTAAATATAGTGAAAGAGATACACTACTAACAAAAACTATGATTTACAAATTTAAAGATTCTCAAATTTAGACTAGAAAAAGGTTTCAATGATTCTTTATTTATATAAATTAGTATGGTACCCGCGCATTGTAGCGGCAGGTACCCTAAAATAAATGTTAACGACATCAAAAAGAAAAAGTGATAGCTAAGAGTTGCAATTATTTTCGGGCTCGAGTCCATTGGCCCGTGCTCGTTCGGGATTGAGCCCGTTTGGCCCGTGCCCATTCAGGCTCAAGCCCATTTGGCCCGTTGCCTTTTCAGGCTTGAATATTTATATAATGTGTTTTATTATTTGTATTAGTGACATTTAATGTAGGAATTGTGCTTAAGTTGGTTGTACAATATGCTTGATAATTTGTATTTCTTATGTAAGGGGTGGTTTAATAACTGCATTATTTATTGATCAGTTTATTAATGTTAGTAAATGTGTTTTAATTAGTTGTACTTTTAGCTTAAAAACTTGTAATGCCGAATTTTATGTATTTCTATTTAAAGATTGTATTTAATGTTAGAAAATGTGTTTTAATTAGTTGTATTTTTAGCTTAAGAACTTGCAATGCTTAATTTTAAGTATTTCTTTTTTTAAAATGCCTAAATGCTTTATAAGATAGTATGATATATTATATATATATATATATATACATGAAGTATATATTTATACGAATTTGGTTTTCAGTTCAGTTGATGTTTTACCAAATTCAAAACTGGGCCGAAAACTGAATATTTAATTTGGTTCGGTTTTGACAAGAAACCGATTTACAAATTTGATTTGGTTTGGTTTCGATTTTCGATTTATGTGGGTATTAGCCGAATTATGAACACCCCTACGCATCACACAGTTATCATATAAAAATAAAATGAAGCAACTATTTTGTATACAAACATCTTTAACAAGTATCAGATTTTATTTTTTTACAGAAAAGTGAGGACCACTTTCCTTGTGTATAGTAGCAAATTCACTCTGCTTAGAGCACAAGGTGCAGATGAAAACTTGCACCTCGCTGTCCGATGTGGCACTTCCAACGGCGAGCCGTTGCTCGCCGCCACACCGTTTGGGCCTCGCCGTTCTTCGCCGATGGCAATCTCGTCGTGGCCACGGCGAAGGTAATGTTCTGACAAATGGGCAGCTTTTGAATACTACCGTTTGGGTTTGCAGATCTTAAAAACAAAGTTCTTCATAAAACCATTCATTTAATCCAACCATGCTTTCATTTTTTCTCACATTTCTACTCCTTAAATCCAAACATAGGGTATGTTTTTTTGTCACCAGTGGTGGGTTTATTGGATTACAATGCTACTTATTTGTCGCCGGAAAAGTCGTCGGAAAAGCTGCTGGAGCTGGAGGTCCTGGCGATGGAGGAGCCAATGGTGGTTAAGTTTGGTGGTTTAAAGGTTTTGAGAAATGGGTTAGTGACAAAATGTGTTATTTATTTTTTTTAATAAAATGAATAAAAAAATAAGTGTGTAAGAGGTGGGGCCCGAATGGGGAAGTTGAGGTTTGTTGTTTGGTGAGGGGGGGTTTGTTGTTGTTAGTTGAAGTTGAGGTGTTTTGGTGATATGGCATAGTGGGGCCTGAATGGGGACGCAATGCCTTGCCTTTGCACCTTGTGCTCTTAGTTTTAACATGTATTTATCCTGATCTTGTTAAATGAGTCCAAATAATAAAACCTGTCCTTTGAGTTTGCGACCGTGCACAATTGTCATGATCTGCAAAAAAGTCAAAAGATAAACACTCGAGAGTAAATTTTATGAGAATTCATATGCTCAAATGTGTTGTTTATACACGGTGACTTCATTTGAGACCACCGAATACTAGAAAGTATACCATGTACTTGAATATAACTAAAAAGATTCTTGCATAAGTCTACCCAAAATGGGTCGGTTGACCATGTGGTCACCGAGGGTCGTCACCATTGCAAGCTAAAGGTCGTTGTTGGTCGGCGAGTGGTTTTTAGAGACCAATGTCGGAGTAACAACCAAGTCTACCCGAAATGATTCTTGTATAAAGGTCGCTGTGGGCTGGCGAGTAGTTTTTTAGAGACCAATTGCGAGCTAAAGGTCGTTGTCTGCTTGCTTGTGTGTTAATTTAATTAAAATGTATTTTTGTAAGGTATGTTTTTTGTAGTGTAGGTCACTTTAGTGTGTCTAAAAAGTCGCATGTAGGTCATGAAAAAAAAAAGGCTGAGGTTGCAAAAAAATTAAGGATTGTTGAGGTTTACTGCTGGGGTAGCCCAAAAAAACGAATGCAACTACTCATTCCAAAGTGGTGGGTAAGACTAATGCTAATGTGAGGTCATCTATGCCACATCAGCGTCAGCTGGCTGAACTATCTCTTTTCAAAACTACACACCGATCATAAACAAGTAGTAAGCCAACCACAACCATAACCAAAAACATAAATAAATAAATAAATAAATAAATAAATAACTAAATAAAAACCCCGGCTGGGCAGCAAAAAAATTAGTCTAAGGGTCCAGTGTGTGTGTCGTAGGTGCGACTGTGTGAGTGGGTTATTGGGCTGTTCATCACCAGAAATGCCACTATACAGAACCTTCCATTTATACTTATCACACCTTTGACCAAAAAGAGGATAGTGGGCAATGAGGGTTGCACAAATACGACTATACCTTTATATGTGTATTGTGTCGGATTTTCGAGCAGGCTAGTTTTACGTGTTCAGATTACATGTTACATGTTTATTGCTATGAAATAGACGGATTCAAATCAAAAGACCATAATCTATCAGTTTCATCTCAACAATTTGATAAATGGTTTCCAAACATGATCCTAAATATCCCACAAGTAGAAACCTTTTCTGTATGATAAAGTTACGACACACATTTCAAGCCCAGTTCATACCCATGACGAAGAGTGTTCATAGACGGTTATTTTGATGCCATGCATCACAGTTAACTAGAGCCGATTTTTACACCACCAAAATTACGTCATCTGAAGCCAATTGATAATCAGACAAAACGAATTTGCTGTGACATAAACTATGTACAAAGTAATTGTGATGGTATTCAAATCATTTAGGCAACTAACTAATAATAAAATGAGAAAGTTTGTCGTGATGTAAATTGTAAATGAAGTAACTACGTTGCTATTCAAATACAGTAATATTTTGATTATAAGAATGAAGAAACACACTCCCACAGAAACCTTGTTCCCAGCTTCCCAAAGAGGTCATGGAACCTAACCCCGTATTAAAGCATCTCCAACGTCAGTACTTCATATTCTTTATCTTCATTTGGAATGGAAAATTTTGAGATTCGCATCTCCAACTTTTTACTCTAAAATATGGAGAAAGTTTTGACGAAGTAACGTTCTTTCAAATATGAAATAACAGCTATTCGTTCTTGCAAAAGTTAAATTGTTCGACTCACCTTTTTACGTTAGCTCTATAGCCCATTAGCATTTTATTAATGATACATAAAATTAGTATAGAAGATTCTCTCTGGAAAACAATGTGTTTTACTTAAATTATTGTATAAAATACGAATGATGTTGAGCACCGGCTACAGCAACGAGTCACCTATAGCCAATCCAATGATGTTGAGCACCGGCTACAGCAACGAGTCACCTATAGCCAATCCAACGCCACTACACCCTTGGTGCCTTCGCCATTTCACTCACCAAGATTTTGGCTCACACCAAAACTGGGGAAAGTGGGCAATTTTTTGACCATTGCATTTGCAACAGCTAGGTTTCTTTTCTTTTCTTTTTTTTTTTAATTTTTTTTTTAACTTATACACAATCATTTTTCACTTTATATCATTTTTACACACAAACTAAATTTTTCACTTCCATTTTCACACAAACTAAAAACACAAACTAAAATATTGTAAACTATGAATCCGGATCCAATGAAGGTGACATTTTCTTTTTGATGAAAGCTTATAAGTATTACCAATCGTTGCACAACAAAAAGCTCAAAGTTCACACTCGTGAAATCCGATATACCGTGACTATGAAATTGCAAAAGAATGTTTGATGGCCGACTATTTTTGTGACAATTCCAGTATTAGACGTATGAGCGTAAAACTATT
This sequence comes from Artemisia argyi, assembly GCA_030686995.1. Classification (NCBI taxonomy): domain Eukaryota; kingdom Viridiplantae; phylum Streptophyta; class Magnoliopsida; order Asterales; family Asteraceae; genus Artemisia; species Artemisia argyi. The sequence goes on along the minus strand of CM060703.1, from coordinate 150,152,716 downwards.
TTTAGAAATAGTCGAAGGTATATCTACTTATACTGCCGATCCTCTTCCCGAGCATTTTCAAAATTTAAAGTCCGGCCCAATTGTACGGGTCTAATGAGTCTTAGTGTTACGTCAATGAGCATACGAACGCATTTGATGAATATTTACATTGGTGAAAAAATTGCACATTATTGTCTAACTTTTATTAATATGTGCATTATTGATTTGTGCATGCCGAGTTTTTAAGGGACCCCGACTTTACTGACATTTAAGATTTATATGCTACACATAAGTGTGTTCATGGGTTTCTAGGAATACTTTGAAGCATTGATGTATGCATTGAGAGTGGAAAAAATGTATGACATAGCACGGGCAATTTGCATAAGCCGACAAAAACTATCCAACTCTAATGCTTGAAGTTGTTGCGTCGCACGATTTGTAGACTTGGCATGCCTTTTTATGTAGTAGGTGCGAATAACGATCTTACCGTTTTAAATTATTCTCCGTTATTCGATGACCTTATTGATGACATCGCCTATGTGGCTCCATTTGAAGTAAATTGAGTTACATATGAAAAAAGGATTTACCTAGCTGGCGAGATTTACCCATAGTGGGCAACTTTTGTCAAATCATTTACAGTGGCATGAAATGAAAAACATGACAACTTTAAACGGTGACAAGAAAGTGCAAGAAGGATGTCGAACGAGCTTTTGGTGTCCTCCAAAGGGTGTTGGGAAATTATACAACAACCAGCGCGTACTTACACTATCACCAAGCTACGAAGAAGCATGTACACTTGCATCATATTGCATAACATGATTTTGAAAGATTAAAAGTTTACATTAAGTGAACTCGACGAATTATATATTAGTCCGCAACAAAATATACAACGTACTTGAATCAAGAGATGAAATGTACAACGAATGAAAGCCAAAGAATTACGTGATAAACATACACACGAAACTCTTCAACAAAATCTTACGGAGCATATTTGGCAACATCAACAACAACAAAATTAGTTTATGACACTTTGATGTATTTTTAATTTTTTCGTATTTTTTTTATTTTCATATCGTAATTTCTATTTTTATTTTAATGAATGAAAAATTAGTTAGCTTTAAAAAAACAGAAAATAAAATAAAGAGGAAACTGCAAAATACATCCCTATGGTTTACACATTTTGGTATCTTACATCCATGTCAGAAACTTTTGGCAATATACATCCCCCGTTAGGCAAACGTTTGCCACAATACATCCCTCGTTAACAATTAGGACTAACGGTGCAAATTTTTTCTCCGTTATCTCTTAACAAGATTGAAAATATTACACCGTTAGCCTTCGTTAGCCAAACATTTGCACCGTTAGTCTTCTTTTTTAGTTTTTTCCGTTTTTTACGTTTTATACGTTTTTTGTACGTTTTATCAGTTTTAACGTTTTAATCCGTTTTTTGTACGTTTTATCCATTTTTTGTCGTTATTTTCCGCTTTTTTATACATTTTATCAGTTTTTTTTTTTTTTTTTTTTACGTTTTTATCCATTTTTTGTACGTTTCACCCATGTTCTATCAGTTTTTTTTTACGTTTTTATCCGTTTTTTGTCAGTTTTTTTATGTTTTTATTCATTTTTTGAACATTTTATCAGTTTTTTTATGTTTTAATCCGTTTTTTTGAACGTTCTATCCATTTTTTATCAGTTGTTTACGTTTTTTGTACGTTTTATCAGTTTTTTTACGTTTTTATCCATTTTTTGTATGTTCCATCCGTATTTTATCAGTTCTATCCGTTTTTTGTCAGTTTTTTTATGTTTTTATTCATTTTTTGAACATTTTATCAGGTTTTTTATATTCTAATCCGTTTTTTTGCACGTTTTATCCATTTTTTGTCAGTTTTGTTTACATTTTGTCTGTTTTTTGTACGTTTTTATCCATATTTTCTACGTATTATCCGTTTTTTGTCAGTTTTTCTGTTTTTTGTACGTTTTATCAGTTTTATCCGGTTTTTGTACGTTTTATCTTTTTTTTGTCTGTTTTTTTTAACGTTTTATACGTACAAAAAACATATAAAAACTGATAAAACGTTCAAAAATGGAAAAAAAACTGATAAAATTTTGATAAAACGTACAAAAAAACAATTAAACGTAAACGTACAAAAAACGTAAAAAACTGATAACACGTAAAAAAATGGAAAAATTGATAAAACGTACAAAAATTGAAGTAAACATAAAAAACCGATAAAACGTACAAAAAAGAGGAAAACTGACAAAAAAATGATAAAACGTACAAAAAACAGACAAAATGTAAACAAAATTGACAAAAAATTGATAAAATGTACAAACAACGGATTAAAACGTTAAAAACGGATAAAACGTAAAAAAAACGGATAAAACCGTTAAAAACTGATAAAGCATACAAAAAATGGGAAAAACTGACAAAAACAGATGAAAACGTTAAAAAACTGATAAAACATACAAAAAACGGATAAAAATGCACAAAAAATGGATAAAAACGTAAAAAAAAACAGATAAAACGTACAAAAAACGAAAAACAACTGACAAAAAATAGATAAAACGTACAAAAAACGGATAAAAACGTTAAAAAACTAATAAAATGTACAAAAAACGGGAAAAACTGACAAAAAACAGATAAAACGTACACAAAACGGATAAAACGTACAAAAACCGGAAAAAAATTCAAAAGGAGGACTAACGGTGCAAATGTTTGGCTAACGAAGGCTAACGGTGTAATATTTTCAGTCTCGTTAGGAGATAACGGAGAAAAAATTTGCACCGTTAATCCTCATTGTTAACGAGGGATGTATTGTGGCAAACGTTTGCCTAACGGGGATGTATATTGCCAAAAGTTTTTAACAGGGATGAAAGATGCCAAAATGTGTAAACCACAGGGATGTATTTTGCAGTTTCCTCTAAAATAAAATAGTGAGTCCCAAAAGTAAGGTTTTGGCTTAAATTACTGTGGATGTGTTTTTGGGTGAGTCAAGGTAAGTGAAAAGAGGAAAAGTTGAGGGAGAATCTTGAAAGACGCTAGTTTTATTGCATAAATGGAGAGAGATGGTTGTTTGGCGTCTCCAAGACAAAACTTCTACTTGTTTGCAGTCTGCAGGACAAAGAGATGATCATGTTTTACTGCATCCAAGCTTCTACTTGTTTGGCATCTCCAGGACAAAAGATAATAAGTTCATAAGTTGAGACTACATAAGATGTTCAGAGAGGTAATTCAAAATGTATACCAAATGTTAAAGAGAAAGTACCTATGTTTTGCAAATGCCATGTGTGAGGCTAAATATGGTATTGGTGACTCACAAAGATACACCATTAATGATGCACAAAGAAGAGCCTGGACCAAAAATAAACATAATTTGCAAATTACTATATTGTGTAGTAATTTTGTTTTTATCTACTTTTCGCTTTGTGAATAAAAGGTTATTGGTAATTTTGTTACTAAAGTAAATACAAAGTTACAATTAAATCAAAGTGTCTTTGGCCTAGCAGTATGTAAGTGGTCATAAACCAAAGATGTGAGTTCAGGTCTTGATTGAGCCATGTGTGGGATATTATATGATATGCATGTATTTTAATGATTTGCCTGTTAAATTAAAAAAAAAAAAAAAAAAAAAAAAAAAAAAAAAAAAAAAAAAAAAAAGTTACAATGTGTAAAATGATATGGTCATTAAGGTTGGAGAGGATGAGCAGCCTTCTGAACAACTAATAGATCTGCCTCTCATCACAAGACCAAAAATGATCAAAAGAAAAACGGTAACATACCACAATACACATTTTGGCAAATACCCTAACATAGAATGAGATTTCATAGATCATTGACAGTAGATCATTGACGGACGAGTTTCAAATAAAACAAACAATTATGAACAAACAAATTTTTTATCCATAACAATATATGCGAAAAATCAAACCTGAAAGTGTATAAGGTATAGACTAGCATACATTGAACTTTCTTTTTGTAGTTTTTTAGTGTTATAAAAGACAACAAACTGAGTCATATATGGTAGTATAACATTGGTGATTCTTCTTGTAATGGGTAATGAAATGATATGGATTATATTTTCTTTCCTAGTCCACAATTTATGGTTTACACCTTACACTACAGAAAAAAACACATAGCAAAACTAAGTGAAAACTGCAAATAAGATTCTTATTAAACTACACAGCCACACATGATGCTTTGAATTTCGGGCAATAAATAAATACCTACTTGCTAAGTACAAGTTGATTAACTGAACATCAGTTCATTGGGCAATAGAAAGGACAGCGTCAGATTAGCAGACCATCCCAATATGTTGGTTTATTTTTCGACATATTCATTTCATATAGTAATGCAGTAGGCGCAGGAAACACACAATTATGCATGTAAGCATATAACCATAAAACCTAACCACCTAATGAATAAATTAAGTTGGTTTATAAGTCAAAATGCTAATCAAGAAAACTAATTTCATTAAAAAATTGGAGATGATTAGTTAAATGATTGATGATTAGAAGGGTGAATGCAAGAATTCCCACGTGTCAATAAATCTTGAAAAGACATCAATAACCAACAAAGTTTGAGCAACTACTAAAGTCATAGAAAGCACACATATTACATCACTTTGCATACACATGCGTTTTCTAGAAGCAAGAAGTCGATAAGCTTATTTTCATTTAGGCGAATACGATTTTCTTAAGAGGTATTGAGATATCCGTAATCATTATATATTACACACGTCTACATGCTCTATTGTGACAACCCACCAAAGATATAGGACTTAACTTACAGGCTACAAGAAACAATAGATCTAAATTTGGAGGTTATCAGGTCATTTTTTGTTATAGACACATGTATCTTCTTAGATCTGATTCTGAGTGCGTAGATGTAACATAGATCCAAGTAACCTTCATATCAATAGTGCCAATCACATATCACATCTATGGATAAGCAAACCAACTAACGACATTAGATATACTAATTAAATCACAGACATTAGCATGGGAAGGAAAACATGTACCCTCGACCGACCCAATCAATCTAGGAATCTAGTAAGAAAAATTGAAAAATAAAAGAACATTTAGTTGTGGGGTCATGAAATTTTTTAATAACTAAAGCAAGAAAAAGAACAAATGAATGCATGGTTGAGAGCTCGCCACATCCCTATACCCCAATAACACACATATCCTGACCCATTAAATTTAGTTATAATATTTAACTAATCACACTTGAAGACTTTCCATACAATCACCACAAGTTTAGGTGCCTTTGTCCTATTTATTTATTGTTAATCAATTTTATATTAAGTGTACATAATTCCAACATTAGTGAGACTGCGTTGCTCTTTTTAGGCCTCGTAAACAACAATATTATATTACACACTCTTACTTGTTTAGGTAAGCCATACCCAAAAAGACAAATTAGGGTCACACTCACCAAATTAGATATTTTCCTCAATTAGCCCCTGTTTGACTGTCCCAAAGCTAATGGAGATTTGCATTAACCTAGTGGACTATAATACCAAATCTAAATAATTTGAATACATACCTTCAAGTTGAATCAACCCTAGCTTATATCCCTTTTTTGGAGACCTGAAATTTAAAGGGAAAATCACCTAAAAATGTACTAAATTTACCAATTTTTCTAGTTGTGTAGTGATATTTTTTTGCTTATGTATACCCTAAAATTTTTTATTTCGACGTTTGTGCGTATTTACGCATGTAAATGACCCTTTTACCCTTCGCTGTCAATAGCGTAGTTACAAAATATAAGGGTCAAATGGTCATTTTACATGCGTAAATACACAAGTCTGAAATTCAAAACTTTGATGATTTAATAACAAAAAAAGATAGCTACACACAACTAGAAAAATGGGTAAATATACATATTCAATGCGTCATGTACAAGTCAGTAAAGAATGCTGCTTTTTGGATTTGGAAAATTTGAACTGTTAGAAAAGGAACCCAAAACAGGCAGTACCACATTCTAACAAGTGGAGCCAAACAATATTGCTTTGCTTAAAGAAGAAAAATGGGAATGATCAGAAATCATGTTAGCAAGGGAGCACAATTACAACTGTGACAGTGCACTCAAAACTAAAGTGTTAAATATTCTTCAATGCAAATGACCCAACACTAACCACCAATGGCATAGTGCCATGAAGGCATTTCATTTTCCCATAAGTTGAAGATAATTTAATCCGCCAATTAAGGACATATTTACTATTTAAATGACAGTGATATGATGCATCATACAACAATATTTTAAGGACATATTAACCAAATCTACTATAAAGATGTTTACCTTATTTAATATATATTCACATGTTGTCCACAAGCATACCAATTGACATGAGCGCATACATCACATGACAAGAAACAAGGCTAAAGACGCTAAACCAGATAATGACTCTTAAATCCTTTTACAAAACTATTGACTTAGACGTAACACAATAAAAGTTGCAGACTGCTACGAATAAAGCGATAAGAAAAGGGATATGAGTTCCAGGCCATAGTATATCCCGGTCCACATCCTCGTGAAGAAAGAAGGTTACAACGGTTCAGTGGACCATTAATCTTGCTTTAACTCTAAACCCCACCTATAATAAGTTCTTTTTCTTATTCCAGAAGTAGCAGTTTACTTCTCATTCATCCATACTTAATAGAGTAACTTGTAGAAGAAAAAAGCACACAACAAAAGAATATTTTCTTTATTATTCATCCCAAATCTCGTATAAACCCAACCCAAAGGATTGGCGGCCTAGCACTTACTAATTACAACGACTTGGTCCCTTGTGAAGCATCAGGTTGTTCGACTTATAAGGTACTATCAACTATTAAGGGATGTGCATATCAATCAAAAGACCTAAAGTATATCTAGTCCATGTGGACGGAACACTATGCAATGTACCCATGGACGGAACAAATGAGTGAGGTCTCAAGTTCAATTCCTACTAGGTGTAAACAACCTTGAAGTGGCCACACCAACCTCCTGAAAAGGGAGGGCTTTACCTGGTTTGAGTCTGTGTGGCGGTAGGTTCAAACCCCATGGATTAGTCGGCTAAAAGGTCGGAAACCATGGTTACCCAATATATATATATATATATATATATATATATATATATATATATATATATATATATATCATTCATGTGAGAAGGTGAGAACTAATCTTAGCCACTCATTTTATCCTTCTTTAGTTTTGAAAAAAAAAATTCACATGTGAAGAAAAAAAATATAAAAAAAATAAAATCGAAAAAAAAAATTTCAGAAAAAAAAAATCAAAAAAAAAATTTTCGGAAAAAAAAATTTCGATTTTCACATGTGAAATTTTTTTTCATTTTTTTCACATGTGAAAATTGAAAATTTTCACATGTGAAATTTCACATGTAAATTTTTTTTTTTTTCATTTTTTTCACATGTGAAAATTGAAAATTTTCTCATGTGATTTTTTTTTCACATGTGAAAATTGAAAATTTTCACATGTAAAATTTATTTTCATTTTTTTCACATGTGAAAATTTTCTTTTTCGCATGTAAAATTTATTTTCATTTTTTTCACATGTAAAAACAAATTTTCGCATGTAATTTTTTTTTTTTTTTTTTTTCACATGTGAAAATTGAAAATTTTCACATGTGAAATTTTTTTGACATGTCACGAAAAAAAAATTCAAAAAAAATTCGAAAAAAAAATTTTCGAAAAAAAAATTTTCGGAAAAAATTTTTCGGAATTTTTTTTTTCACATGTGAAAAATGACGGAAAAAAATCGAAAATTTTTTGAAAATTTTTGAAATTTTTTTTTGAAATTTTCAGAAAAATTCGTTAACTAGTATTAGGCATTAGATCAAAATTAAAGAAAGATAAAATGAGTGGCTAGGATTCCTTCTCACCTTCTCACAAAAATATGACTTCTTATTTGAACGCTTGACTATATATATATATATATATATATATATATATATATATATATATATATGCATATGTAATACATATGCATATGCATATATGCATATGCATATGTATGTATATGTATATATATATATATATATAAACCCCTTTCTATCTCTCTTTCTCTCTCTAATACACACATGCTAAAAACTCAATGGAGATGGAGAAGAGGAGGGCAAGCTAGACCAGGCAATGACATAAGCCTCTCACAATTTTAAAACTTTTCAAGACAGAAAACCAGAGTAGACCCATCTGCCTCCTTTGTTCTCTAATTACTTTTTAACAGGTGGGTGGTAGGAGACATTATTAAATCTTCTAATTTCCTTAAGCTCCCTCCTATTCATACTTACCGTCTCAAAACCCCTTCATCTGTAGTGTCTGAATGATAGTCTCTTTAGAGCTGTTGCAATCCACTAGTAATGCATTAGCAAGAGTAGTCTTGGGGGCCCATCTTATAGGAAAATGTCTTCTTTCTAGCACTCCATCAAGATACCTTTTCACAACAGTTTAGTCCATTTCTTTGAATATAAATCAATATTGTATATATTCATCTCTACTGTCAAACGTGTGCCTGTGAGTACTCTCTGTAAAATGAGATAAGTATAAGCATCCCCTTAGATACTCAATTTCTGGTCTAGACTAAGTTTTTTCCTCAGATTTGATTAGATTTTTTAAAATGAAATGGTGGTTTAGGGTGAGAGATTTTACAAGTCAAACCTAATGGGAACTAGAGAGAGAAACTCCACAAATTATAATAATCCACCTCAATCTAATCAATATTCATCTCCAAGATTGAGTACTGCTGCAACCTTAATTTCTTCACCAACTTCAAATACTAGAAGAAATGAAACCCAAGATCATCCTCATCTACACCTTCATCATGGAAACCACCATCATGGATTCAAGTTACAGAAAGAACAGCTGGAAGCACAAAGATCCAGAAGGAATCCAAATCTAGATTCAGATCCAGTTAGACTAGTCTCTCAAACACCACCTCCACCACCATCAACCACCGGTAGAGCCGTGGCAGCAGAGGTGGTTCGGTATCGTGAATGCCTAAAAAATCACGGTGCCAACATGGGCACTCATGTTCTTGATGGATGTGGGGAGTTTATGCCTGGTGGAGAAGATGACACACCAGAAGCACTAAAATGTGCTGCATGTGAATGCCACCGGAGTTTCCACCGGAGAGAGGTAGAGGGTGAATCACAATCAGGTTATCACACACAGCACATGGCTTCACGAATACCTTTGACACATAATCCACCACCTCAAGCAGCCCCAGTTCCGACACCGCCTGCACCATCATCTCAGCAGCAACACCATAGGTATCATCACCCAATGCCGCCCATCATGATGGCATTTGGTGGGGCAAATGGGGCACCAGCTGAATCTTCCAGTGAAGATCTTAACATATTCCGGACATATGCTGGAGTGCAATTAATGGCGCAGACATCAAAGAAAAGATTTCGGACAAAGTTCACAGAGGAACAGAAGGAAAAGATGCATGATTTTGCAGAAAAAATTGGATGGAAGATGCAGAAGCAAAATGAACAAGAGGTCCTACAATTCTGCAATGAAGTTGGTTTGAAAAGACAAGTGTTCAAAGTGTGGATGCATAACAACAAACAAGCCACTAAGAAGAAACAGCTGTAAGATTGATAGAACTTATGCAAGCTTAAATTAGTTAGAATCCTTCAGAAAAAGATTCTGTTTTATCTAAACTCGGATGCATATAGACTCCTCATCCTATTGCTACTCCCAGATTTCACTTGTGATTATTGGGTACATTTTACTAGCATTCATATTTAGTGTTTTATTATGGTAACATTATTTCTTAACATTACAAGCTCGATTCCTCATAAAACTCCATACTAATCCGCTTGTTCCCCTCTTACACAATGGTTCAGCGGGCAATTCATCCGTATTTTTATCCATGCTGGCCCTATCTTAAGCTGTTAGCCCTTACAATGTACAATGATGCATGTTCTCCAGAATGTCTCATGAAAATTGAGGAACTTCACCATTTGGTATGAAACGGATTATTTCCCTATTATAGTAATTATGTAATTATGTTAAAAGGTTCTCCAAAAATGGAAAAGTCAAAATCTTTCAATACTAGATTTTGATCACTTTTACAATCATTTTTCTTCTTGGTAATGTTTTTCTTAATATCTAACGAGACATTATAGAACTAAATTAGTTTGTATCCATTTCTTTTAGGTCTGTAATTATTGTATCATATGGCCTATGGGGCCAACATAATATTAACTTCTCATAAACTACACTCGAGTCTAGTCCATAATGTCCCAAAGTTTTCTAACATTCACAAGCAACATGAATTAAACATGTGTATAAGGATAGACAGAGATATTACTCCAAGAAGAGTACAGTGGTGACCACAACGATGGCACATTAACGTGTTATTTACAACTTTGAACCTTACGTGAATGACAACAATAAACATAAACTGAAAAACTTGATAAAAGAGAGTAACGCATTTATTATAAATAATTTCATACATACATATACAAACAAGTAGACATGCCTAAATGCACATGCTTATACACATACAAACATTACAGGCATAAATTGCATCGAGGGATAAGACCACATTACCACATTGTAACTTATTTTCATCCCTCTAGCATCTTGCTAGTTGTGTTAATAAAATTAACTACTTGGCTCCAAATTTAAGCTAGTGAACAGATCTAACAAACAAATATGTTCTTTAAGGGCATTCAACCCAGGAAGGTCATACCTATTAAGGATGCTTAATAAATGTATATTTCCAATCAGTTTCTTCCATCTCCAAAGTGTTCTACCAGCCCATGTCTTTCATTTTTTAGACCCTTTCACAGAAAGTGACCTACAAACTAGTCAAGATTTGTGATTTAGAATGCCTGATTTTCAAATAGTGAATGCCCGATGATAGTGCATGAAAGGGGATACTTGTGAATGCTTATGTTTTTCTTTTTAGCCTTTTAGGTAGATGAAGCATATGCATCGTTTACTCTCTCTTTTGGCACTCTATGTAATAATAACCAAAAGTTTCTTCCTCGCTTGGCATGATCTCTCCGAGAAGGCAAAACAAGATTCATATGCTTCATCATATTGTTATCATTGTTCTATTTACCAGTTTCACCACGTCTATGCATCATTAGATTTATTATATTTGATTATTTGTAGCATCTATCCTGGTTAACAAGCATTTCAGAAGCCAAGTTTGCTGATTCACCATCCCCGTGAGAAACATATTGATTCATCAAGAATACTGGTCTTATACACTGTATGGGTATACTTGCTACATTCATTTAAAAACAGAAGAAAATACATACAATTACCAGCGGCAGCATCAGCACCAGCATCTCATTGTGGTGTTTTTTCACAAGTTTACATCACCGGCTTAATTCACTACATTGTGTATTGCGTACTATCTCTTAGATGCCATCCAAAGCTACCTCAGGAAAACTGAAAACCATTTAATCATAATTAGATTGCAGCCACTATCATGAAGATAGACAGAAAAAGAAAAGCCATTACTAATACCGAACAAATGAGGTGTTACCCCTCTACAGCATGCCTTCATCAACATATATTTTTCTTCTTTTTTACATCTAGTTAGAGGTTTTGAGTTACAGGGGAAAAACATTTTTTTGCTATGAAACGAGCCGTCGAGCCCTATGGCGCATGGGCACCTCGTGCTCTAAGGATAGATAATAAACATTTCCCTTTTTTTCTTTCTTTCTGCATGTCCAAGAGCTCAAGGTACCTAGTTAAAATATTAAATATAATAACGAGGGTCAAAGATATCTGTTCTCTCTTAATCCTCTTGCACTTTAGGTCAAAGATGTCTGTTCTCTCTTAATCCTCTTGCACTTTAGGTCTTTCCAGTTTCTGCTATGTTTTTCTAATATATTCATGTTGGTGATCAGCGAATCGCATGCATGAGATTAATAAATCTAAAAGGAAAACAACAAAACATGGGAGCCACTAAACACCACATTCCTAATTAATATAATGCAATTGCAACAGTCATTTGCAAGAAAGCAACAATAAAATAATACTCCAAAATGTCAAAATGATAGAAAAACATGGAAATGAAACTGTCCCTACTTAAAGAACAACATTATAAGGCAGAAAGAAAGCAATTACAAAGTCATGATTCATGAACATCTTTCCAGAGACCCCTATTGATTAATCAATTAACAACTCAAAAAATGTGAACACACATTTCCCAAACACATACAGGTTGGCTATATGCCCATCATCACAAACTTATACCTAAATTAGTACAAAAAGCATCTTCTTCCACAAACATGATTATGTTACTGATACGGATATTTTAATTCTATGTATAAGCACTTGCTATTTTGGGATGCCAAATCATTGAACCCAACCTTACAAAGTACAAAATAGCCAAATACATCGAACCCTGTCCTTTTATTTAAAACAATTCGGCTAAAAAAATTAAACATACTAAAAAGCCCTTAATTAACCGACTTGAATAGAGCAAGAGAAATACCTGGATATTTTGTTAACATTAAGATCCAATCACAATACAAGTTACCTATTCTATAAAAATCTTATACTTATCCAAGATACTAATTTTCTCATAAGCGTATGAATGAAGGAGCATGACCAAGTAAAGCTTTCTTACCATCGAACCCTATCATAGCTAACGTTTCAAATGAAGTTGGAGAAATATAAGAAATGCATCTTATTAATGCATATGCTTCTGAAACGAGTGGTCTAAAAATAGTTTTTATTTTTATTTTGGGTGTAAGCCATAAAATACCAATGTAGTTTCTTTCATGGTTGTAAATATCGCTTGGCGGTACCTCGGCAGTCGACCCCCGCCAAGCGCCATATCGGTCTTGGCGGTGATAAATCAGTGATATATCGGAGACCATAAATTATAAAGGAATTTATTTAAAAATAAATAAATATTAGCAATATCATAACAAAATAAGTCAATAACCACAAAAATCTAAAAAGTTTAACATCCTTGAAAAATAAAAGCCACAAATCCATAATTATTAAAAATCATCCGAGTTTGACCATTTTTGACCGAGTTTGACCGATATATCGGCCGCCAAGACCGATTTTGACCAAACCGATAAATTTGACCAATAAGTGAAATATCGTATCGGTCGACCGCCGATAAGCGATATATCACCGATATATCGGCCGCCAAGACCGATATTTACAACACTGGTTTCTTTCATGTCCCGCCTAAATACTTTAACTACAAACTGCCGCATTTAGTATTACAAACTTTCAAAAGGTGTTCCAATATACACATTACACAATTTAGTGATGTGCCATACCCCAAACCCAAATATGACACGTGTCACCATCCTTATGTGACACGTAACTAAACATATTGGAACACCTTTTAAAAGTTTGTTTTGACATTTTTTAGCTCACTTAGTGAGGAATGAAAGTACATTGTTTTTCGTTGCTTAAAACAGGTAAACGGATGAAGTTTTCCCTCTTCAGGTTACCAGGGAAGGGCGAGCCTTTTTGACTCGGATGTGCGCAACCTCACCAGGTAATAAATCTCGGGATTGTTTCCGAACCTTCCCTGGCCACCCCCAAATGTACACACCTAGCGAGGTTTAAACCCTTGACCTGGAAACCAAAGAAACCTTACCACTAGGGCCATTTGATGGTGGTTTGTTGTTTATAGCTTAAACCTTTTCATTTTCCTTCTCACTAGATAGTGACCACTACCTTATTCGGAAACAACTTTGGGGGTGTTTGTCTAAGGTTATTTTTTGAGCTTAAGCTTTGGCTTATAAATAATAATCTCATAAGCAATATTTTAGTGTTTAGATTAGCTTACTATCGTTAATGAGGTAAGATGACCAAAAAGTACATGAACATCTAAAATTGTAAGTGTTATATGAGGGTATAAACGTCTTTGTTCGCTTCCCTCGAATAAACCACCAAATTTGAGCTTATAAATCAGTTTGGATAACAAATCTGAAAGACACACAAAATTAACAAATACGAGGGCGCTAGTAATGAATCATGAAATCACACCTAATCTAACAGCCCTAAAAAACAGGTAACTTATACAAACTCTTAATTACGAGATAACGTACCTTGAGCGTTCTGAAAGTATCGATTCCAGTGACTCGTAAGCCTTGTTTCCCGCTGAAATGAAGACATTCATTTGATTATATTTTATTTTATTTGAATAAAAGAAGAGGAAGAAACTTGTTTCGAATTTGGGGGAAATGGAAAGGCGGGTTTTGTCTATGTGGAGTCACTATGGCTAGCGTGGCGTGTTTTCTTGCCATGTGTCTTCTACTTAATTTTGGGATAATTAGGGTGTGTCGGCAAAAATACCATTAGCAGTAGGATAATTAGGGTGTGTCGGCAAAAATACCACTATCAGCGTCATGAGTAGTAGTAGCAGTAGTTAAGAGTAGTAGCATTTCTTTTAATAAAAACAATTAATAATGTAGCTGCGCATGTAATTATAATGTGTAAAATAACTTTTAAATGCTCAAAACTTTTAAATATTACTTCATGAAGTGTGAAAAATGAGCATTCGGAAACAATAGATAAAGCTACTTGGTGCTTGTCAAACAAGCATTAAACATAACAACGCTCAACACTCACTGCTCACCGCTCCTAAATGATCCGCGCCAAACACACCCCTATACTATGAATCGGTTACCATACCCACCACCTTCACATCAGTGTCACCATTCAATACACCACTAAACTCTTCACCTTTTACTCACTATGGTCATCACAAAACCCACTACAAAACCTATTTCTTTAACAAAGTTAATTAAAAACTAAATTAAACTTTTATTCTAATTAAAAATATTACATTAATAGTCAAAAAGATAAATTTACGAAATAATAAATGTAAACTAATATTATAAATTTCACTTCTCTTTGATCGTCTGCTTCATCTGTATCACCCTTCCGAGGTGGATTCCACTCAAGTGATTGACATGCTCATATAGAACAACTTGCCTTTTTGTCGATATTTTTGTTGTTGCATGACGAACATTTGTTACTGTATGTTAGGGCATAAAGTGTTTGGTCATTCATAGATTAGGAACCTTGTACTAGCTTGATATATGTAATAGGATACTAAATTAGTCAAAATAACTAACCAAGTCCAAACTAAATATGTAATGGACTTAGCTCATTACTCGGTTGACCGAGAAGCCCACCAAGCCCATTTCGTGGTATATAAACACATCATAAGCTTGTTAGGAGGTGTGGGAGTTCATTTATATTATTGCACACATATAATAGTGTGTGTACTTGTTTTTGCTCTCTCTCTCTCCCCCTCTTTCTCTCTCTCTCTTTCTCTCCCTCCCCTCCCTCCTCCCCTCTCTCTCCCTCCCTCTCTTTCTCTCCCTCCTCTCTCTCTCTCTCTCTCTCTCTCTCTCTCTCTCTCTCTCTCTCTCTCTCTCTCTCTCTCTCATTATTAGACCATTTTATGTGTGAGATTTTATACCAAATGGGATCCTACAATTGGTACCAGAGTCAGATAATGACATTGCATTGATTTTGGTAACTTAGATAGTGTTGGATAGGTTTTAGATTCAGAAACGCAACAAATATTATCACCAAGAACTTTCATAGATCAAAGTTTAGATTTTACGGTTAAACTTGTTAAAGTTTTTAGTTTTATGTTAGTTTAGGCGATAATATAGAGATCTGTCAAAGAAAAAACTAAAAAGAAACACAAGAGGTGATTTAGTGTAGAAACCCACAGTTTGATTTTACTCGTTACATGCTTATGTAATAGCTATATTTAAATTTACTCAGGATATTCAAAATTACTCGGTAGTGACATGGCACCGAGAAACTTTAGTTGGTAGTGTTGGACCTCCATTATCTAGTGACATGGCACTAGAACTCTTCACCGAGAACTTTAGGACCACCGAGAAAGTTTTATTGGTAGTGTTATATCTTACGTGGCACCGAGAATTTGTTCACCGAGAAAGTTTTGGGATTTCACCGAGTACTTTTTACGTTTTTATACCAGGACCCTAACACCTAGAAAAAGTAAACTGAGATCTTTTTGGTCAACACCGAGAGCTTTTTATCACAACGAGAACTTGTTTTAAGTAAGGAACCGAGAAAAGTGGTTTTTCACAGAGAACTTTTATGTTTTACAGACAAGGAACCTAACAACTTAAAAAGTCAATCACCAAGAAATTTTGGTCAAACCATCATGAACTTTCATAACTTAATAAAACGAGAATTAAACCTCCGAGAACTTTTTGAATCACCTAGAACTCCACAGTTTTTATAACCAAGAACATAATATATTGAAAAGTCAAGCACCTATAAAATTGTAGTCAAAAGTCAACGGCTAGAACTTTTGCAACACCGAGAATTTTTACTTTATTAATCACCAAACCATATCTAATCATTGATCCGAAATCATATCTTCACACATCATCTATGGCAAATCAAAAATACATTTATGTTGCCGGTTTCGAAAATCGTCCTCCCATATTGGCTAAAGGTAGATACATTCAGTGGTTGAGCCGTATGATTCGTTATCTCAAGAGCAAACCACAAGGTTTCCCTATGGTTAAATCCATTTTAAAAGGTCCTTATCAATTCCGAGAAATCGAAGAACATGGTGATCCAAATCTTATACCTACGCTACCACCTTTTCTCCATATGCAAACATAAAACGACATGGCTAAAGCTGAATTGTTGAAGCAGATGACAGTGCCATTTACTTTCTACTATTAGGATTGTCGGTTGGGGTTTATGAAGCTGTGAAAGTGCTCATGCAATATGGAACAGAGTGAAAAGGATGATATAGGGAATTAACATTGGGAAGCAGGAGTCTGAAACTAAGCTTCTGTCTGAGTTTGATAACTTCACATCTACCCCCAGGAGAGTCAGTTGAGTTGTATTGCCACATATTTAACAAGTTAATGAATGACTTGGACATAAATAAACTAACTCCAAAGACAATTGTGCAAAATATCAAGTTCTTGAACCATCTCCAGCCCGAATGGACACGATGTGTCACAACAGTGAATCAGACAAATAACTTGCATGAGGTGAACTACGATCAACTCTATGATTTTTTGAAGCAGAATCAGAATGAAGCAAATGAGATTAGGGCAGAGAAGATTGCTAAGTTACATGATTCGTTAGCACTTGTTGCAAACACATCTATACATTACTAGTGTACAAACCTCAACAACCATCATCATCCAATACCAACTATATGACACAAATCCCAAAACAAGCACCAATTCCACTAGTACCAGTCACCGAGAACACTAAAGATGACTCAAATCCTATAGAAGCTATGACGTAAGCATTTTTATATATGACTAAATCCTTTAACTTGTGTTTCTCAATAACAACATAAGGATTTCATAAAACACTTGCAACAAGCAGATTACTCAGCCGGTAATGGGTTAAGGAGGACAAATGGTTGGAGTTAATATTGGGAATCAACATGGATATGTTACTTGTATAAACATGAGAAATCAGCCAAGGTGGAATAATGGTGATCAGATAGGTCAAAATGTTGAGAATCAGACTATTGGGAGTTCAAATGGGATTATTGCTGCTCTAGTGGTTGGGAACAATTGAAATGGTAACAATGCTAAATCAGATAAGGTGTGACAACTGCAGAGGGTTTGGTCCTTATGCAAGGAACTGCACTGCAAAGCCAATGAAGAGGGATTCGAGTTATTTCACTGAGAAGTTGTTGGCTAAGAAAGAGGAATATAAGATTCGAGTTATGCAAGGAACTGCACTACAAAGCCAATGAAGAGGGATTCGATTGATTTCATTAAGAAATTGCTATTGGCTAAGAAAGAGGAATCTGGGATACTCCTGAATGCAGAAGAGTATGATTTTCAGGCTCAAGAAATGGATGGAGAAGAAGAAGAGGAACTCAATATGAACTGCATCTTAATGGAAAAACTTTTGCAAGCAAGCTTAGACACAATCCTGTTGGGTCTAGGAAAACTGCAAATAATTTAAAAGACAACAATGTGAATCCTAACGTGTGTGTGTATTGCCTTCTACATGACTAGAAAGCACCTCTATGAGAAGAAAACTAAAGACTATAAGCAATACAAGGAACAATAGAGTCTCGTCCGTCTCTAAAAGTAGTTGCAAAAAGAATAAAGAAGTAGAAGTAGAACACCAACGTAGGAACTTACTGCTTTGTAATAAAGAATATATTAATCTAGATGTATTGAATCTTTCAAACTTGCTAATGTTAATGTATGTGGAATTTGTTTTCTTAACTTGCAAGAAATGTTTGTTTGATAGTATGCATGATGAATGTGTCTCTAAATTTTTTAGTGCTAAGATATCAAGGAAGTAGGTTCCTACTTGAACAAGTGCTAAATTGAAAAGAAGTCGAGTTGCACCATTTAAGTCACCTAGTGACAAGAGTCATAGTATTTTCCTTAAGTGGAAACAAACTAGTAAAGTATTTACAACACTGAAATGTAGTGGTCAGAGCATTTCTACTTGTGTTGCTCCCATTGAGAACAATATCTATGAGTGTAACAATGCATCTACTTTTAACAATCATAAACCAATTTCCAACCGATTTCCATATTCCACTTCTCTTCTTGGTAGGTTATCATGATCTGTTTATGGTACGTCGACTCGGGTTGCTTAAAGCATATGACTAGGAATCTAGAGCTTCTTATTAATTTCATCAGGAAGTTTATGGGAATTGTACGCTTCAGGAACGACCATGTTGCTGCAATTCTAGGTTACGGAGATCTACAATGGGGAAACTTCTTGAAAACCATAGTCTACTATGTCGAGGGTTTAGGGCATAACTTGTTTTCGGTCGGTCAGTTTTATGATGTTGATATGGAGGTTGCATTCTAAAGGAATTCGTGCTTTATTCATAACTTGGGCGGCGTTGATTTTCTCAAAGGATCTCGCGATACCAATCTTTACACCATCAATCTAGACGAATTGACCTCTTCATCACCAATATGCCTCATGACCATATCAACATCAACCAAGTCCTGGTTATGGCATCGTCACATGATGTGAGGGTTGCGGCCTAGCAAAAGGTTTTACTTCTCAAGAGATCTTGAGAAGCGTGCAATCCTCTAGGCAGTGTACCTGATCGTTGTAATGTAGTATATGTATGTCTGGGGATTGATCGTTCTCTAAGAGAATAGTGTCGTTAGGCTGAAAACTTTTTTTATTTTTATATTTTTTTATAAAAGCAATTAAAAATCTCGGTTTTTGAAGGAGTGGGTGAATTAGTTGCTTGTCAACTAACCCAAAAACTAATTAATAAACAGAAAATTAAAATAACAGAAAAGTAAAAGTGGTGAACTACGTATGAGGAGACAAACGTGTTGATACGTGGTTTTGCAACCTTGCAAAAGGTTTTACTTCTCAAGGGATCTTGAGAAGCTTGCAATCCCCACTAGGCAGTGTACCTGACAGTTGTAGTATAGTATAGTGGCAAGTACCAGGGGGTTGATCGTTCAACTCAAAGAATAGTGTTCGCTAGGGTTAAAACTCAATTAAACTAGGTCTAGAGGTGAGGGATGATTCTTTTTGTATTTTTATATATTATGGAAAGCAAGTAAAAATCTCGGGTTTTGGAAGGATGGGCGGAATTAGTTGCTAGTCAACTAACCCAAATAACTACAAATGCAATAGAAATAAAATAAAATGACACGAAAGTAAATGTGGAGAAAAATAATAATAAGAGAAAATGTGTTTACTTAGATTTCACTACTTCCTAGCTATCTTTTACTAGTTGATTAGTTTGTTACAATTGCATGGATGACGGGTTATATTCCTTAATACCATTCGTAGGGCCGTGTATGAACTTCCCTAACTCTATAAGCTTCTACCTCTTCCTATGTCGAGCCGACTACTAGCTCCTAACATGGCCTCCTTAGTAGTTACTTATGCATTAAATATAACCAATTAATCATAGTACACCTCCGATCATGTTTCTTAAGACGTTCAAGAATGTTACCAATTTGAAGTCTGCCAGTTTTCTTAAGCCTAACATCGAATTCATTCATCCATAACAATTATAAACAAACCACCAACCAATAATCAATAACTAAGTTTCATTACATCTAAGCAAACACAAACAAAACCTAGCCTAGCATGTTAAAGTAAAGACAAGCATAAGATAGAATCAAACAACACATAGACATATTGAATGATTATTGGAAAATTTATCTTCAATTAAACATGGATGAACAAGGGTTTAGAACCCTTAAAACTAAGGTAAAAATCGTGCTAGGGTTTCTCCAAAGTTCTCCTCTCTAAAGTCCTCTTCTAACAAATGAAAACTAGAAAACTATATATAGATTTTTGAGTCTGACGGCATCACGCATAAATCCTGACGCCGTCAACTCGCCGCCATAAAAACTCTCATATTGCCTAGATCCAAGTCTGACGCCATCATGTGTAACGTATCTCATGGCCATCTCTTGCATTTTGTACGTGACGGCCTTGGTAACGCCGTCACGTGTAAATCTTCCAAAAACATTCTGGCGCGTCACGTGTAACTTGATTATCCACCTCTTTGTCAATGACTGACGGCGTCACATGCAAATCTTGACGCCGTCAGGTACCATATTTAGCATGATTTGGAGACTTTGTCGTTTTCTTAACTTTTTCGCTCTAAAAACGTCCAAAATGCTTCCTTTTCTAGATTTCTTCTCAAAAGTGCCTAAAATGACAAAAGGAACGAATTAGAGCAATATTTGATCAAATAATCTCGACTTTGGGCTTAAATGACCACCTAAAAGCGGTACACTTTTCGTCTCATCAAATACCCTTACACTTGAGATTTGCTTGTCCTCAAGCAAATTCGCTTTTATTCTAATCAAAATACAAGCTAGGGGTTATTTAACACTAATATAAAAGTAATTGCAACAAATAATCGTTCCACTTCAACCACAACAAGCACGGAAATTATACACTAGCACCTCACAAATAGTGTTTATATACTCACATCTCTCGGGTGTAATAAAGTATATATCATAATATGGAAATGGAAAACATCTCTCAATACCTGTCATAGCAAATAGATTACCATAGGCTTGGGAAAGGATCAAACCTCCACCAGTTGTCGTAAGCTCCTAGGATAAACTATCAAAGAGGTCTTTTAAAAGGGTTATAACATGAGGTGTAGGGATATGATAAACACGGTTTTGTTGGATAAAGGCAATCTTTACTGGTGGCGAGTTAATCATCTTGGTTAATTACATGTACAATGTGGCGTTGCTAAGCCAAGACTCGACTCGACTTAAGCTAATCATAAACTAATAAAAACATAAAATAAACATAAAAGGAAATGGGATGGTAGTCCGTATGTTTTTCTTTCTCTTTTTCTTTTTCTATTTTTTTTCTTTTTTCTCTTTTTTTTCGATTATTTATTTATTTATTTTTTGACATACACTCTTACCCTACCATCCAAAATAATACATCATAGGGGATTTACGTCCCCCTTACACTTGAACTTTTACATACTTCATAATTAACTATTCTAATGACTCGAATTAAGATAATCAAAACACTTGGAGTACTTTTTAAGATTACGCACGTATGGGGTTAATAAATGATGTTCTTTCCCAATACTCCATAACACTAGTACTTTACCCATAAGTATCAATCGTCCCAAAACAATATGTACAAGATATGACTCGACTTAGCAACCATGTAATCAATTAGATAATTAACTAAGGGTTTAAACATGTAATAATATTGCACTAAAGATGAGTGCATACAAGGAAGGCTAAGGAGATTTGGTTGCACATTTGGGGTGGATTGTAAACAAATTCCATATTTAAGTAAGATACTTAAAGTTATAAACGAAAAACATAGGCTCGGAGGGGTGTACTAGGGGTATCGTGTACTAAAAATGAGTACAACGCAAAGGTGTGGGAAAATTAATTGACTTTATTAGTCAAGTAATTATGACTTCATTGGTCAAGTAATTATGATACGGGTTTAAACACAAGCGTTATCCTAATGCCTCTTATCATGTAGTAAATCCTAGCTACACGAATGTAGTCTCACTAGCGGTCTCGGGATGCATCACTAACGCAAGTTCTAGAATCTAAGTACTACCGGTACTCTCATAAGCATCTTTTCCTAACAAATCTAGGGGCGAACCTCACATATTTGGGGTGGAAAATTTTGAGTGGTACGATTTTTGTGCTAGTCATACAACTCCTATCCATGAGATGCTCATTAAGGCTAAAGCTTCACTCCTAAATGTTGTAAAAAAAATTAAATTTGGCGCTAAAATTGCCCTAACAAGTATTTCTCTTAGTTTTATTACACACCTACTATTGAACAAACAAACTCAAGTGCAATTGCATTCTCTAAGGTATCATCATTTACCCTCCCCTTACACTTAGGCTGAACATTGTCCCCAATGTTCAATAAAAAGGATGTAAAAGTAATGAAGGTAAAAGAATGAAACAAATACTCCCCTGATTTGTTCGGTGTGGATAATGTGGTAACAAGGTTAGATCCCCCTCTAAGAAAATGAACGTTGAAAGCTTCCCTCCAGAAATATAAATCATCTTCTTGTCCAATATAACCTGTTAAACCTGAGAAAACAATCATGGCAAACCTCGCGTAAAATCGGCGGCAATCTATATATATAGAAAGATATAATGCTTGTGGAATGAATGTTTGCTGATTTCCTGGAGTTTATAAAACTAAAGAATTAACAAAACTTTAAGACTCCGGTAGAAAAACAAAACTTGCAAATTTTTTAGAATTTTACACCTGACGCCGTCAATTGATAATCTTGACGCCATCAGAGTGCTCTGACATAAATCTTATGTTAAGTTTCCGGAAAATTTCTGGAAAAACCCACGCCTTAATTCCTGGAAATCGTGCAAAACATCATTATGACTCGATACAAGCATTTGACTCAAACAAATACTAATGTGCATGTTCGTTTAATATTGTTGTGGTTCATGTCCAATTCCGTTCTTAGAAACAAATTTAGATTTCCCTTACACTTATCTTTTGCGAAATACCTTTATATGAAGTTAAGACGAAGTTAAACAACAAAGTAAAGCATTTTCACAATTTATTTTGAGACATGAGCAACAAACAATAAAAATAAAGCACGCATATTGAAACAAATAAAATCAAACAAACAAACAAACAAACAATCAAACAAATAAAATAAATAAAACTTGGGTAATAAACAATGATGAAATTAAAAAAATCCTACATGCATAAATATAAAGAGTTCAAAGCATCTAAGGGCCAACAGAGGCCGAATCCAAAATTATTACAGACTGATACGGGGGATTGCGCCCTCGCAACAGGTTTTACCTCTCAAGGGATCTTGAGAAGCTTCTAATCCCAGCCAGGCAGTGTACCTGATCGTTGTAGTATAGTATAGTGACAAGTACCAGGGGATTGATTGTTCAACTCAGGAATAGTGTCGCTAGGATTAGAAAGCCTACTAAACTAGGTATAGAGGTGAGGGATGATTCTTTTTGTATTTTTTATATTTTATGAAAGCAAGTAAAATCTCGGGTTTTGAAGGAGTGGGCGGAATTAGTTGCTAATCAACTAACCCAATTAACTACAAATACAATCAAAATAAAATAAAAGAAATGAAATTAAACTAATGTGGTGGAAACAATAATGCGAAAAGATGTGTTTACTTAGATTTCATTACTCCCTAGATATCTTTTACCGGTTGATTAGCTTGTTACAATTGCATGGATGACGGGTTATATTCCTTAATACTAGTCATAGGGCCGTGTACAGTATTCCCTAACTCTATAAGATCCTACCTCACTCCTATGTTGAGCCGACTAAAAGCTCCTTACATGGGATCATTAGAATTCACTTATGCATTAAATACAACCAAAAATCATAGTACACCTCCGATCATGTTTCTTAAGACGTTCAAGCAAGTTACCAATGGAAGTCTGCCAGTTTTCTTAAGCCTAACATCGAATACAATCATCTGTTACAATTATAAACAAACAATCAACCAATAATCAACATCTACGTTTCACTACATCTAAGCAAACACAATAAAAACCTAGCCTAACATGTTAAAAGAAAGACAAGCATAAGAGAGAATCGAACAATACATAGACATATTGAATGATTATTGGAGAACTTATCTTTATTCAAACATGAAAGAAAGAAGGGTTTGAAATCCCTTCAATATACAGAAAATTCGACCTAGGGTTTGTGTTTTAGTATTCCACAATTTGTTCCACCCTTTACAATGAAAAATTGGAAAAATATATATAGACAAAGCATCCTGACGGCGTCATGTATTAAATTCTGACGCCGTCAACTCGCCGTCAAATGGAAATTCGTATTGCCTAGATCCAGTCTTGACGCCTTCATATAGAAATAGACTATGGGCCGTCACATGCATTTTGACCCTGACGGCCTTAGTGACGATGTTAGGTCATTAACACTGAAAACGCTCTGGGCCGTCACGTTATAATTTCCACATCCACCTCTTTTGCCACTCTTGACGTCGTCATGTGTTAAGGCTTGACGTCGTCAAGTACTGTTCCCAGCAAGGAATTAGAGACTTTGCCGTTTTCTTCACTTTTATGCTCCAAAAACGTCAAAAACGCTTCCTTTTCTAGATTTCTTCTCAAAAGTACCTAAAATGACAAAAGGAACGATTTAGGGCAATAATTGATCAAATAATCACGAATTTGGGCTTAAATGACCCCTTAAAAGCGGTACACTTTTCGCCTCATGATACGTGGAAATTGCGCCCTCGCAACAGGTTTTACCTGTCAAGGGATCTTGAGAAGCTTACAACCCCCACCAAGCAGTGTACCTGATCGTTGTAGTATAGTATAGTGACAAGTACCGGGGGATTGATCGTTCAACTCAGGAATAGTGTCTCTAGGATTAGAAAGCCTACTAAAATAAGTCTAGAGGTGAGGGATGATTCTTTTTGTATTTTTATCTTTTATGGAAAGCAAGTAAAATCTCGGGTTTTGAAGGAGTGGGCGGAATTAGTTGCTAGCCAACTAACCCAATTAACTAAAGATGCAATCAAAATAAAATAAAAGAAATGAAAATTAAACTAATATGCTAATGTGGTGGAAACAATAACGAGAAAAGTTATGTTTACTTAGATTTCATTACTCCCTAGATATCTTTTACCGGTTGATTAGCTTGTTACAATTGCATGGATGACGGGTTATATTCCTTAATACTAGTCGTAGGGCCGTGTACAATATTCCCTAACTCTATAAGATCCTACTTCACTCCTATGTCGAGCCGATTAAAAGCTCCTACCATGGAATCATTAGAATTCACTTATGCATTAAATACAACAAAAAATCGTAGTACACCTTCGATCATGTTTCTTAAGACGTTCAAGCAAGTTACCAATGGAAGACTGCCAGTTTTCTTAAGCCTAACATCGAATACAATCATCCATAACAATTATAAACCAACAATCAACCAATAATTAACATCTAGGTTTCACTACATCTAAGCAAACACAATAAAAGCCTAGTGATGAGTGTGTAAATACTCATCATTTTTACCTTTTCTGAGCTGCCAAAATATCTAAAGATAGTCAATGTTGCATCAAAATAGTGAAAATATCCCAGGAATGTGTTTTATATGTTTCAAATGCAAAACAATCAAAAACAAACGAAAAACGTACAAAGTTTGCAAAATTGGCAGTTTCAGTCCCTCAACTTTCAAAAGTTGTCAAATCTAGTCCCTGGTTGTTCTAAAAACTTGAAAAAGTCACCAAAGGCCCTTTTTAATCAAAAAGTTACATAATTAGTCCTTTGGTGCAAAGTTTCACAAAATGTCAAGTTTAGTCCCTGAAGTTTGGAAAATTGTCAAAAATAGTCCTTGGGATATTAAAACTTTGAGAAAAATAAATTTTGTCCTTATACTAATCTTTTATGGCAGGTTTGGTCCTTGGTTAGAAAGTTTGGTGAATTTCCACATTTGGTCCCTGAAGTTTCAATATTGGCAGATTTAGTCCCTAGGAATGCAAAAATTAGGAAATTACATTTATGATCCTTGGGGTACTCTAACATGGCAAAAATAGTCCTTGGAATATCTTGGTGAAATTACAAATTAGGTCCCTGCAATTTCAAGATTTACAAATTTGGTCCTTTTGTTATTATTTCCATAAACCAAACGGATTCTATAATCCAAAAATAAAAACAAAACACAACAAGCCCACCACCCTTTTAATTACCCAAGCCCACACTTAGACCAATCCACCCCTTGGTCAAAACCGGTCAAAACCACTCACCCCTAACCTTTCCCTCCCACACAACACTGCAAATACCACCCTGGTATTTCCCCCCTCTTGCACCACTTGCCTATCCACCACCCCCTTCTCCCTCCAATTACACCTTCCAAGAAGCCATCATATCACCCCCCTATGGCTACTCCACAGACCCCAATTGCACTCACCAATTTTAGCTTATTTATAAGTTTACTCAAGCTACCTAAGTGTTTTATTTAGGTTTACCATAAATTCTAAAAATACCAAATAAATTGGTTGAAAATAAAAAAATCACTGTGGAATTTGATGGAAGGAAGGAAGCAGAATGGATTTGTGATGGTCCTGGTTTAGTAGCCTCAGGGGAGGCATTAGGTGGTGTTAATAGTCCTTGGTTCTCAGTATTGAGCATGGATCCATTGTAAGCATGCCTTATCATTTTATTGCTTTTTACTGTAGCTGAGAATATTTTCTGTTTAATCTTGGTTCTTTGTGTTTCTTAGGAGTAAGTGAGTAATGTTATTGCTAAATATTTGATGTTGGTTCATTAGTTTAAGTGTTGCTCTCTATTTTGATTTTCCACTGTCAAAATAGCCTATAGGATATTTACAAGTTTTTTTTTTATTGTTATCATAGGGATTTATGTGTTAATTTTAGTCTAATGCATCATGATATAGCTTAGGGAATCAGTAAGTTAGTTTGAATTAGTGGAATCCTTCAAAACTCTCACAATCAAGCCTATATAGGACTGTTTGGATTAAGGTAACCCAGGGTGACTTAGGGTGTCTCAGTTGATGTTTGTTGTTCCCTTAGGTCACTTTAGGTTGCATTAGGACAAGTAACTAACAAAAAGTGGTATGTTTAGTTCAAAAAATTCAAATTCATGTTTAAATGCCCTTATGAGTTTCACTGTTAAGATTGTATGATTAATGATCCTTCAAATCTGCTCATTAGTTGTTAGGAACATTTGAAATAGCTTCATTTTAACTTAATATATCGTGTTTAGTCAGTAGATTAGGATTTAAATTCAAAAAGGTCAAAATTCCATGTTTACATAAAAACTCAAAGTTTTCCTTTGTTAGAAAAAACCAAAAGTAGAAAGATTTGTTTTGAATTTTGTAGTGAGATTTAGACATTGTGCTTTTTAGGATTTGTAGTCTAATAGCTCACCTTCAATTTCCCCCTCTTGTTATATTTTTGTGATTTTTTTTGTGGGCCCCACAACCCCTCAAAGAGGGCTGCAGGGCTGTTTGTTTGCCCTACATCAGCAGATACCACCACACCACCACCACTTTGGTGGTGGTTTCTGGCCACCTCTGTGGGTCCCTTTGTCCAAACCTTGGTCCTTTGAAACCCCCTCCTACCCCTCTTCGGGTTTTGACTTTTTGTTTGACCTAAGAACCTCTAGGACCCACCTGAATCAGACCCTCAACCTTGTCCCATTTTCTAGTTTGAGATAAGTTTCAATTTGCTTATTGATTGCTTATTTGCTTATTCAGTGGTCCCCTCTTGCTTTTTCTTGCTTAATCATGTCCTAGTAACTTATTTAGATCAGATTTTACCATAGTGGGTCCCACTTAAGCCCATTTTAGCTTATTTCCCCATTTGGTCAACAAAAGTCAACTGTGGAGCTAATAAGCTTCCATAGTGCTTATTTTTAAGTTATAAAAAATTTGTTTTCACAAAAGTTGTGTGCTTGTAGTTATAAAATAGTTTTGTAAAAGAAAAATCAAGAAAAAAACAATTTAATAATAAGTGATAGTTTCTATTTAATGTAATTTAAATTTTAATTTTCATTTTTAAATTTTTGTTAAGCACTTAGTTTTTTTATATTTTTATTAATTACCTTATATAGTAAAGTAATTTTAGTAAATTTTTCAGATTTTATTTTTGTCATTTAGTATTTATTAGATTTAATATTAGTTTTATTAATAATTAATTAATAATTAAGTTTTAAATAGCATAATTAGTTTTTATTAAGTAAGACCTAGTTTTTATATTTTTCCTAGCTTTTAAATGTTATAAAATAGTTTTACAAATTTTTCCATAATTTTCTGAGTTAATTTAGTATTATTTGTAATTTAAAATAGTTTAACTAGTTTAATTAATATAATTAGTTTTTAATTGATAAAAAACTCATAAAAAGACAAAAATATTTATTTTTATTTTTTATACTTTCTTCAAGTTCATTTTTAAGTTTAGAAATTATTTTTTCAAATTTTTAGTTTAATTTGTAATTTTTATAATTATTAGTTAATTAAAATTATGCTTAAATTACATTTTAAATAGTTTTAATTAATTAAATAATATTTAAATATTAAAATAATCATTTTTATAATTTCATTTTCATTTTTCTTTTAATTTTAAGTTTTCAAAAGTTTCACTTGCAGCCCCTGTAGTTTGTAAATTATCAAAACCCACTTTTCTGTCTGTTACGTGTTACCTGATTGTGAATGTGTGCATATATCTGTATATCGGTTATTTGTGAATATTATATCATTGTGTGAGTAATAAAATATCAGTAGCAAAATCAATTCTATATCATCTTGGCTACTGTCCTCAGTGCCACTCATCCCAAAAACGATTTCCAAAAACATCATTTCAATCTCGCTGGGACTTAACGACCCGGTGACACACTATACTATCACCGGAGAATTGGAACGAGGCTGTCTTTGACTTATTGACCTTGGTCAATAATATCTGACCTTTTCGGGACCAATCAAAATTTGGCGCCGCTGCCGGGGAGGTTGTTGCGTGTTTTTAAAATCGTTTTAAGTTTAGTGGTTTCTCAAAACCCTCCCTGTACAAATTTCACACAAATTTGTAAAAAGTTTTTTTTTTTTTTTTTTTTTTTTTTTTTTAAATATAGTCATATCAAAAAAGTTCATTAACACTTTTCCTAAAGTGTTAACAACACAAAAAAAAATCAAAAACAACAAAACAAACTGTGAAGTTAAATTACTTCGTTTTCTTTAAGATTACAACCTGAAACAGTTGGTTTAAGGTAAGTTCTGACATTAAATTGCGAACTGAAGAGGAAACCTATTTACTTCCTCCCGCCAGCCTGCGAGTAATCTTAAAAGAACGATTTTGGTTAACGAATCGGTTCCAAAAATATTTCCCAAGGTTTTCTGCACGCACACCCATAAGCCTAAAACAGTTTTTCAAATAAATAAATAAATAAAATCTTACCACCGCAAACCAAGGCAGAACACCTACCAACTGGGGGTGTGGACATAATAAGTTCCCAAACTAAAGATTAAAACTTGCCTCTGTATCCCTATGAGTGGTGTACCTTTTTTAAAGAAGCCATTCACTTGTGATTATTGGTTTAAGTTCACTGTGGTTTTGCCTCGATTTTGTTTTGAAAAATTGTTTTTGGTGCATGTGCACTAAACATGTTTCTCAAAAATACCAAAAATATTCACCTATACCCTCTCACCTTTTTGATTCTTTATCCCTTTACCCTCTATCCTTTTGATTATAACTTCTTTCACTTGTCCTGTAATTAATGGCATCTCTCGATGACGATTTCTTTGAACAAAAGGCCTTTGAGATCAACATTGAAAAACTTCAGGCCTTATCAAAAATGTCGAGATGTCGTGTTGATTATGATGGACCATCGATTCCTATTCCCTCTCCGATGAGGGAAATGGAACGAGAAACCGGGGTGACAAAGGACCCTGTACTTTCCTCTGACTATGGAAGTGCTAAATACGTCCAACCTTCGGTTGTCCAAAAATCTAAGCTCACAATTGCTCCTAACCTTTCACGATATACGGTTATAAGCAAAAACCAAGAGCTTAGAGCTGTGACTGAAAATAACGACTTGCCTAATCTTCACATTCAAAAACCCGAGACCATAACGGAAGTGGTGGAAATTCCTAGCTCTCAGAGCACACCACTTGTCCCACCTCCGGAATTTTGTTCCTTGTGTCGGCTGTGGTGAGCCGCTTTTCGGTTTTCCATGTCGTTGGTCTACATGTGAACAATGTGGTAACGATTTTCGAGACGGGAGTTGTTTGTTTTGTGGTTCGAGGAATTCATTTGCTTATGATCCTAACCAAAACTCATTCAACGACTCCTCAAATTTTTCCAACTACCCATCACATTCATACGAGCAAGAATCATATTATCCAAATCTTAATAATGCTTCGTATCAAAATATACCAAACCAGACTCAACAGTTTTACTGTTGTGATTACTGTGGTGGCCCACACTATAGTTCTGATTGTTAATCGGGAAACACGCTTGTCTATGAGCAGTTTCCTGATAACAATTATGACTCTAGCACATACGACTCACAGCCACATCAGTTTTTCTGTTGTGAGTACTGTGGAGGTCCTCACTTTAGCTCGGATTGTCAAACAGGGAATCCATTTCCTTGTAACAATTACGACTATTCGTTTCAAAACCCACCTCCACAGTACCAAATTACCCAAGCAACTCCTCAATACCCGCAAGACCTTTGTCACGAGGTTCTTAATGCATTGAAAGAATTTAATGAGGAGTTGTCTACTATATCGTTTCAAAACTCTCGTGAGAAATCTATGGCATAATTACTTGCTGAAGAACGAGATGCTAGAAACGATATGAGCATGGAAGAATTAATTGCTGAGCAAAGAGCAGCTAAAATACGTGCAAATCTTAGCTATGCTGCTCTATATGATGACGATGATGACAGTGATGATGAAGATAACATTGTTATTATTCAAAAAGATTCATCAGATTCATCAGTTGTGATTCCTTCCATGGAGAATCAGGGAGAAAATAATGTGACGAAGTCACTAGCCGTTGATCAAAGGGAACTTGAGGAACCCATAACTGCTAGTCCTTCTCAACTCCCTCAGTCTGTTATCACACCCGAAGTTCACACTCACTCTCTGATCATGGGGGATGATCATCTTAGCACTGTTCCTAAAAAGGAATCGGACGAATTCATAAAGTCTAGTGCTGAGAACCTTGTCCCAACCTCAGGAGAGTCACAGGGAACTTTTGATCATATGTGTGATATCCCTCCTCCTCTTATCTTCCCGAATGATGATGTTGAGATGTTCTCCGATTATAATGATGACGATTCGTTATCATGTGGAGACATCAGTTATGTGGAAGAATTACCTTCTCAGCTAGTTAGCTTAGAAGAAGAGAATGATGAGATTGACACTGAAATAAAAAATGAAGCACTTCGTGCAACATTATTGAATGTCAATCTCCTCATTTCTAAAATCGAGGCTTTCAAAAAGAAACCTATTTCATCTCCTATCCCCATTAAGGATAGTGACATTTTCTCCGATGATCCTATTCCGGAGTTTAAAGCCTTTACTATTGATCCTATAGGAGAGAAGATTAGTGGCAGTACCACTTCTCATTCTCATAATTCTCTCCTCGATTATGAATCATTTACCTTCGATGAGTTCTCCTATGAACTCACGCACATCAATTCAGAATATGATTCATTCACATTCGATGAGTTCTCCTGTGAACTCACTCATATCATGACTCCTCCGGAGTATGATAGCCCGGGGGAAATGCACTCAATCATGAGAATTTACAAATTCCCACCCACCCTCCCGGGATGTTTTCGAGCTTAACCTTTGAAATCCAAAATCAGGCTAATGAGCCTGCTTTCGAGGAAGAAGATCAAATCATGATTTTCATCATGGTTTTCTTCCTTTTCTTCACCTATAGGGTGACTTCTCCTGTTCTTCACTCCTTCGGGAATGAAGACATTATCTTTGACCCCGCCATCACCGCTTATAGTTTATACTATTTTAAGCCAGGGTCTGTATATCTCATCGGTGTGGAACTTTCACGTGCTTCAAATGTTTGTCCAAACATCTTGAATGAAAGTCCGATGGAGATTGTTTCTTCCACATCATGCTTCCCCAAGGACAAATGAATTCGGGGTCGAGTCAAGCTAGCGACTCGGTAAACAAAAACAGTAGCATGCTTATAGGGTTTTTACCCTAAGTGTGGGGGAGTTACCCCTACTGTGATTACAAATAAAGTGAAAATACAAACTGCTGTTTCCACATTTAGCTTGTAATGTTGCCCTTTTACGTTCAAAGAGTCGGCATAATAGCCGGGACTTTGAATATTGAGGACAATATTCATTCTAAGTGTGTGTGTGGGGGGGGGGGGGTATTTCGCTATTCTAGCGAATTTTATCACATTTTACTATCTTATACCCCCGTTTTTGACCAAAATTTTTAAAAATTTTTCACTAAAGTTCAAAATTTTTTGTGGTAATCAGTCCGCCAAAGTCTAAATGACAAATGGATTGGCTAGTCCAGGAGCAAACGGCTCTTGGTAAAGACATCTCAAACCCGTTGATGGCTTGCAATTTGCCAAAAATTGTATGGTACCTCAACTCGTCATATCCCATAAAGCGAATGAGTTGGCTAGCCCACAAGATTATGGCTTGTGGTAAAGGCCGTGGAAAATCCATAATTGGTAATCAGCTCACCAAGATGTTGACTTAGTCCATCAAGAGTTGGCTAGTCCAGAAGCAAACGGCTTTTGGTAAAGACTAATCAAATCCGTTGACAGCTGGTGGTTTGCTCAAAATCACACGGTTATCAGGTGTACCACAGTTCTCACACCTGGCTACTCCAGAAGTGATGGCTTTTGGTAAAGAGGTTTTCAAATCCATCAAGTTTTTCTCAAAAGATTGCTAGGGACTAGCAATGTTTTAGTGTGGGGGATTGATGAGTGTGTAAATACTCATCATTTTTACCTTTTCTGAGCTGCCAAAACATCTAAAAACACTCAATATTGCATCAAAATAGTGAAAATATCCCAGGAATGTGTTTTATATGTTTCAAATGCAAAACAATAAAAAACAAACGAAAAACGTACAAAGTTTGCAAAATTGGCAGTTTCAGTCCCTCAACTTTCAAAAGTTGTCAAATCTAGTCCCTGGTTGTTCTAAAAACTTAAAAGAGTCACCAAAGGCCCTTTCTAATCAAAAAGTTACATAATTAGTCCTTTGGTGCAAAGTTTCACAAAATGTCAAGTTTAGTCCCTGAAGTTTGGAAAATTGTCAAAAATAGTCCCTGCGATATTAAAACTTTGAGAAAAACAAATTTTGTCCTTATACTAATCTTTTATGGCAGGTTTGGTCCTTGGTTAGAAAGTTTGGTGAATTTCCACATTTGGTCCCTGAAGTTTCAATATTGGCAGATTTAGTCCCTGGGAATGCAAAAATTGGGAAATTACATTTATGATCCTTGGGGTACTCTAACATGGCAAAAATAGTCCTTGGAATATCTTGGTGAAATTACAAATTAGATCCCTGCAGTTTCAAGATTTACAAATTTGGTCCTTTTGTTATTATTTCCATAAACCAAACGGATTCTATAATCCAAAAATAAAAACAAAACACAACAAGCCCACCACCCTTTTAATTACCCAAGTACACACTTAGCCCAATCCACCCTTTGGTCAAAACCGGTCAAAACCACTCACCTCTAACCTTTCCCTCCCACACAACACTGCAAATACCACCCTGGTATTTCCCCCCTCCTCTTGCACCACTTGCCTATCCACCACCCCCTTATCCCTCCAATTACACCTTCCAAGAAGCCATCATATCACCCCCCTGTTGCTACTCCCCAGACCCCAATTGCACTCACCAATTTTCCCGCCAAATTGATACCAGAAACAAGACTCATCCACTTGATGATACAAGTGGTGGGATATGACCAGTGGGACCCACAAGACCTTTTGGGATGCTATAATAGAAGAAAGAAGCAGAGAGGAAGAATAATTAGAGTAGAATAGTTTTAGTCAAAAACTTTTGTGTCGTTTTTATAATTTATCCTTTTTCAAATGTAATTTTTAGTTGTCAACTGTTGTATTATGTTTTATTAGTGTAATTTAAACCCTTGTCAATCTCAATTTCAAGTTCTAATTCATGTTTCAGTTTATGCAAAAATTTACAAGTGTGAATTTGAATTTCATGTGTTATTGGTAAAAGTTTGTAATCAGTGCTCTCATAAGCTCATTTTAGCTTATTGATGCGTGGGAATTGCACCAGGCTTTACCTCTCAAGGGATCTTGAGAAGCTTACAACCCCCACCAGGCAGTATACCTGATCGTTGTAGTATAGTATAGTGACAAGTACCGGGGGATTGATCGTTCAGCTTAGGAATAGTGTCGATAGGATTAGAAAACCTAAATACTAGTTCTAAAGGTGAGGGATGATTATTTTTGTATTTTTATATTTTTTAGAAAGCAAGTAAAAATCTCGGGTTTGAAGGATTTAGGCGGAATTAGTTGCTAATCAACTAACCCAATACTAAAGATGCAATCAAAATAAAATACTAGAAATGAAAATAAACTAAATTATACTAAAGTTGTGAGCAATAAGTGGCGAAAATGTGTTTACTTAGATTTCATTACTCCCTAGACATCTTTTACACGTTAATTACTTGTTATAATTGCATGGATGACGGATCGTATTCCTTAATACCATTCATGGGGTGGCACACTTAACTCCCCAATTCTATGAGCTCTTATCTCCTCCTACACCATGCCCAGCACAACTATAGGGATTGTAAACAGTGGCTCATGCATTAAATACAACCAATAAAGACCTAGTGCGCATCGGTTCATGTTTCTTAAGACGTTCAAGCATGTTACCAATTGGAGATCTGCCAGTTTTCTTAAGCCTAACATATAAATCATTCATCCAAAACAAGTATAAACAAGTAATCAACACATAATTAACATCTAGGTTTCATTAGATCCAAGCAAACACAAGATAGATCTAGCCTAGCATGATGGAATTAAGACAAGAACAAGATATAGACAACCAACACATAGACATATTGATTGAATTAAAAGAACACTTATCTCAATTACACATGAAAGGTATCAAAGGCTTGGAACCCTTGAAAAACCTATAAAATTCGCACCAAAATCGTACTTAGGGTTTCTCCAAAACTTCTCTCCCTTAATGTGAAAATTAGAAAACTATATATAGGAAAAGGGGTCTGACGGCGTCAAGACCAACCTTGTGACGTCGTCACCTCGCCGCCAAAACTATTCTCGGACTGCCTTGATCTACATTTGACACCGTCAAGACTTAATCATTTCCAGGCCGTCATGACTTTTACTCTTGACGCCCTACCTTCGTGACGCCGTCAAATCTGTACTGGGTCGTCATGGAATTTTGCTCTTGACGCCGTCAGGGAGTTACTCTTGACGCCGTCACCTACTGTTCCCAGCATGGAAAATTAAGACTTTGGCGTTTTCCTCACTTTTATGCTCCAAAAATGTCCGAATTGCTTCCTTTTCCAGATTTCTCTCCCAAAGTACCTAAAATCACAAAAGGAACGATTTAGGGTAATATTTGATCAAATAAATTCGAATTCGGGCTTAAATGACCCCCTAAAAACGGATCATTTTTCGCCTCATCATATACCCTTACACTTGAGATTTGCTTGTCCTCAAGCAAATGCGCTTTTATTCTACTCAAAATACAAGTTAGGGGTCATTTAACACTAATATAAAAGTAATTACAACAAATAATCGTTCCACTAAAGATCAATAGACAAGCACGGAGGTCATACACTAGCACCTCACAAATAGTATTTAGATACTCACATCTCTCGGGTGTAATAAAGTGTAAATTACAATATGGAAACGGAAGATATCTCTCACTACCTGTCATAGCAAAATAGATTACCATAGGCTTGGGAAAGGATCAAACCTCCACCACATGGCGTAAGCACCTAGGATAAACTATCAAAGAGGTCTTTTAAAGGGTTGTAACGTTAGGTGTAGGGATATGAAATACACGGTTTTGTTGGATAAAGGAAGTTTTACTGGTGGCGAGTTAACAATCTTGGTTAATTACATGTACAATATGGCGTTGCAAAGCCAAGACTAGACTCGACTTAAGCTAATAAATGAAAAATAACAAAAAACATAAAATGAACATAGAATAAAAAGGGATGGTAGTCCATATGTTTTTTTCTCTTTTCCTTTTTCTATTTTTTTTCTTCTTCTTGATTTTTCGATTTTTTTTTTTTTTTTTTTTTTTTTTTTTTTTTTTTTTTTGCATACACTCTTGCCCTACCATCCAAAATAATACATCATAGGGAATGAATATTCCCCTTACACTTGAATCTTTACATACTTTACATTAAACTAATCTAATGACTCGAATTAGGAAAATCAAAACACTTGGAGCACTGTTAAGATTAACGCACATATGGGGGTAATAATATGATGTTCTTCCCCATTAGTCCATAAAATAAGTACTTACCCATGAGTCTCAATCGTCCCAAAACAATATGTACAAGGATATGACTCGACTTAGCAACCATGTAATCAATTAGAAAGTTAACTTAAGGTTTAACAAATAACAATAATGCACTAAAAATGAGCGCATACACGGAAGGCTAAGGCGATTTGGTTGTACATTTAAGTGGGGTGTAACAAATTCTTTCTTTAAGTAAAATGCTTAAAGTTAGAAACGAAAAGATAGGCTCGGAGGGGTGTACTAGGGGTTTCGTGTACTAAAAATGAGTACAACGCTAAGGTGTGGGAAAAATTAGTTGACTTAACTAGCCAAATAATATGACATAAATGGTCAAGTAATTATGATACGGGTTTAACACAAGGGTAATCCTAATGCCTCTTATCATGTAGTAAATCCTACCACACGAAAGTAGTCTCACTAGCGGTCTCGGGATGCATCACTAACGCAAGTTCTAGAATCTAAATGCTACCGGTACACTCATAAGCACTAATAGTGAATGCTTTTCCTATCAAATCTAAAGGCGAACCTCACATATTTGGGTGAAAATTTTTTCTGAATATACGGTTATGTGCTAATCATACAATCTCCTATCCATGAGACGCTTGCTATGGTAAAGTTTCACTCCTAAATGTTGTAAAAAATTTTAAATTTGGCGCTAAAATTGCACTAACAAGTATTTCTCATAGTTTTATTACACATCTACTATTAAACAAAACAAACTCAAGTGAAAGTGCATATGTAAGGTATCATCTTTTTACCCTCCCCTTACACTTAGGATGAACATTATCCCCAATGTTCAAATAAAGAATGTAAAAGTTAAAAAGTTAAAAAGAATGAAATCAAATACTCCCCTGATTCGCTCGGTATGGATAATGAGGTGGCCAGGTTAAATCTTCCTCCAAGAAAATGAACAATCAAAGCTTCCCTTCCAGAATATAAATCATCTTCTTGTCATACATAACCTATAAAACCTGATAAAATAGATAAGACAACCTCGCGTAAAATCGGCGGCGTCCTATATAAGTTACTAAATCCTAGAAAACAAGATAAGATATAATGCTTGTGGAATGAAGTTTGCAGATCTCCTGGAGATTATAAAACTTAATAATTCACAAAAACCATAAGACTCCGTTAGAAAAACAAAACCGGTAAAATTTCCAGATTTTTACACTTGACGCCGTCAAGAGTAAACTCTTGACGCTGTCAGAAGTGACCTGCAGAAATTCTTATGTCAAGTTTCCGGAAAATTTCTGGAAAAACTTGGTCTCACTTTCTGGAAAATCCTGCAAAACTTCATTATGACTCAATACAAGCATTTGACTCTAACAAATACGAATATACATGTTCATTTAATATTGTGGAGAATCATGATCGGTTTGTTTCTTAAAAACACATTTGGGGTTTCCCCTTACACTTATCTTTTGCAAAAATACCTTTAGGTGGAGTTAAGACTAGGCCAAAACAACAAAGTAAAGTATTTCCACTATTTAGTTTAGAAACATGATATACCAACAATAAAAATTAAGCATGCATACGGAAGCAAATAACAAACAAACAAATAAAATCACACAAAGCATGGGTTGCCTCCCAAGAAGCGCTTTTCTTTATTTACGAGTCTTGTAGCTAGACTCAAGGTTATGGGTTACTACGTGACCTCATCATCAAACGTCACATCCTCCTCACTAATCATTTCATTGTTATTCTCTTGGTAGTGTTTTACACGTTGTATGTTAACAGTAAATTCCCTACCTTCATCATCTAGTAACACCACGGCTCCAATTTTAGAGGAATTCTTTACTGTGAACGGTCCATACCATCTAGACTTAAGTTTTCCCAGAAATAATCTCAACCGAGAATTGTATAATAGGACCTTGTCTCCTTCTGAAAATT
The DNA here is from genome assembly GCA_030686995.1 of Artemisia argyi. Lineage (NCBI taxonomy): Eukaryota > Viridiplantae > Streptophyta > Magnoliopsida > Asterales > Asteraceae > Artemisia > Artemisia argyi. The sequence continues at coordinate 150,114,380 of CM060703.1, read as the reverse complement.
CTTTGGGTTTCTTAATTCTCTGGTCATGCCATCTTTTCGCTCTCTCTTTATATGTGATGGATGATTCGTAGGCTTCCAGCCTAAGCTCATCAAGCTCGTGTAATTGCAAGAACCTATTATTTCCAGCAATTGTGTAATCTAAGTTGCATGTCTTAAGCGCCCAATAAGCCTTATGTTCTAATTCCACTGGTAAGTGACATGCCTTACCATACACCATGCGGAACGGGGTCGTTCCAATAGGTGTTTTGTAGGCGGTTCGGAATGCCCATAAGGCTTCGTCGAGTTTAAATGACCAGTCCTTTCTGTTTTGACTAACCGTTTTTTCAAGTATTCTTTAAATAGCCCTATTGGTGTTTTCGACCTGGCCATTGGTTTGTGGATGATAGGCGGTGGAAAACCGATGGGGCACTCCATACCTCTTCATGACCTTTTCCATTTGCGCATTGCAAAAATGGGTTCCCCTATCACTGATGAGAGCTTTAGGGATCCCGAATCTCGCGAAAAGCTTTTTCAGGAAATGAATAACTACTCTGGCGTCATTGGTCCTAAGGGCTTGTGCCTCAACCCATTTTGAAACATAGTCAATGGCGACTAATATGTACTCGTTCCCCCCTGAAGATGGAAAGGGTCCCATGAAGTCAATTCCCCAAACATCGAAGACCTCGCAAATTTGTATAAAGTTCTGAGGTGCTTCATCCCTATGTGATATATTTCCGGCTCGTTGACATGCATCGCACGCCTGCACCATTTCTTTTACATCACGGAAAATTGTGGGCCAATAGAATCCCGCATCGAGAATCTTTCGGGCGGTAATGTTTATCCCATGATGCCCGCCAGAGGGACCAGAGTGACATTCCCTCATAATCTTCACTGCCTCATTTTCCGAAACACAACGCCTTATAATTTGGTCAGGACACCTTCGGAATAAAAAGGGTTCATCCCAAAAGTAGTATTTTAGCTGGGAAAAGAACCTCTTCCTTTCGTACTTAGTCAGGTGTTCAGGAACGAGTCTACTTGCGAGGTAGTTAGCAAAATCGGCGTACCACGGCTCCGAGTCACTCATTAACATGAGTTGTTCGTCAGGAAATGAATCCCTAATCTCACTTCTATCGTGCTCATCTAAGGGGTTTTCGAGACGAGATAGATGATCTGCGGCCAGATTTTCTGCCCCTCTCTTATCATGAATCTCAACATCGAATTCCTGTAGCAACAAGATCCACCGAATTAATCGTGGCTTAGCATCCTGCTTCGCAAAAAGGTATCGAAGAGCCGAGTGATCAGTGAAGACGACTGTTTTTGAAAGGACAAGATATTGTCAGAATTTGTCGAATGCGAACACCACGGCTAATAATTCTTTTTCGATGGTGGAGTAATTCTCTTGAGCGGGATTCATGGTTTTGCTCGCATAGTAAATGGGTTGAAAAAGCTTGTCACGCCGTTGGCCTAATACAGCCCCGACAGCGAAGTCGCTGGCGTCACACATGATTTCAAATGGTAACTCCCAGTTGGGTGTGATCATGATTGGAGCTTGTGTGAGTTCCTTTTTTAAGAGATCGAATGCATCCTTGCATTCTTGGGAAAAATCGAACGGAGCATCCTTCACAAGTAGTTGAGTCATTGGCCGAGCGATTTTGGAGAAGTCTTTGATGAATCTTCGATAAAACCCGGCATGCCCCAAGAAGCTACGTATTGCTTTAACAGTTGTGGGGTATGGTAGCTTAGATATAGCTTCAACTTTAGCTTGGTCCACCTCTATTCCATTCCCTGAGATCTTATGTCCTAACACAATCCCTTCTTTCACCATGAAATGACACTTTTCCCAGTTTAGCACCAAGTTGGTTTCTTCACACCGTTTAAGCATCTTTTCTAGATTAGCAAGACAGCGGTCGAAGGAGTTCCCGAAGACTGAAAAGTCATCCATGAACACTTCCATGTTGTCTTCCATGAGTTCATGAAAGATTGCGGTCATGCATCGCTGGAAAGTGGCGGGGGCATTACATAGCCCAAAAGGCATCCTTTTGTAGGCAAATGTTCCGTAAGGGCAAGTAAACGTGGTCTTTTCTTGGTCCTCAAGTGCTATGGGAATCTGAAAATATCCAGAAAATCCATCCAAGAAGCAATAGTACTCGTGTCAAGATAATCTCTCTAACATCTGATCAATGAATGGTAAGGGAAAGTGATCTTTCCTCGTGGCATCATTGAGCTTTCGATAGTCAATGCATACCCGCCATCCAGTGACTGTTCTCTGGGGCACCATCTCACCCTTGTCATTCTTAACTACCGTCATTCCACCCTTTTTAGGTACAACCTGCACAGGACTGACCCATGGGCTATCCGAGATCGGGTAAATCAATCCTGCATCCAAAAGTTTTATAACTTCTTTCTTCACTACTTCCTTAATGTTAGGGTTCACGCGCCTCTGGGGTTGCACGGTAGGTTTATAATCTTCCTCCATGAGAATCTTATGTGTGCAAAAAGTTGAGTCAATCCCCTTAATGTCGGCCACACTCCATGCGAGTACTCCCTTGTATTTTTTTAGGACCTCTAAGAGTTTACCTTTTTGTTCATGTTCCAAGGAAGAGTTTATGATTACCAGGAGTTGATCCTCTCCCTGAAGGAAGGCATACTCCAAATGGTTAGGAAGCTCTTTAAGATCTACATCAAGAGGTTCGATAATAGAAGGTTTGAGCTTGTTTTCGGGCTTTCGGAGCTCGAGATGCTCCGCTGCCTCTTGTCTGGGGTAGAAGGAGACTGCACTAACATCCTCCATCTTTTCTACCTCTAGCAAAGGCAGAAAACTCTCATCCCGTAGCCAGCCTTCATCGATCTGTTCATCGACACAACTATCAATGACATCTGTGAGTTCATCTACTTCCCCGATAAAATAGAGCCGGTTGGATGCTTCGAGGGAGAGGTCCATAGAATCCTTAATGTCGAAGGTTGTGCTATCATCTCCCACTCGTAAGGTTAATTTGCCATCATAGACATCGATGACCGCACGAGCGGTAGCAAGAAATGGTCTACCTAAGATGATGGGTACCAAGTCATCCTCCTCCATATCCAGGATTACGAAGTCGACCAGGAATTTGAATTTCCCAACTTTGACTAGCACATTCTCGCATATCCCTACGGGGTACTTGACCGATCTATCGGCTAGTTGGATGTTCATACGGGTAGACTTCAATCCAGAGTATCCTAGTTTACGGAACATAGAGTGAGGCATGAGATTGATACTCGCTCCCAAATCGGCAAGAGCATTCTTGATTGATAGAGGTCCTATAGAGCAAGGCAGGGTGAAGCTGCCCGGATCGTCTACCTTTTTTGGTAGCCCTCGGTGGGTCACCACTGAGCATTCTTCCCCCAGGGTCACAAGACCCTCGAGTTTCTTCCGGTTAGCAAGTAGTTTTTTAAAGTATGTGCTATACTTTGGCATGTGATAGCAAGCATCAAGGAGAGGTATGGTGATAACCGAGTCTTTTAGGTAAGACAGGAATCTCTTGTTATCATTCCCAGTTTTCTGGTTCCTTAATCGGGATGAAAACGGGATTCTCACAGGTTGGTTAGGCAGGGTTGATGGGGAAGGGGTCATCAAGGGCGGTTGGTCGGGGGTATTACCGCCGACATCCTCCTCCTCCTCCTCAGGTTTGTTTGGATCGGGGGTGATGGGGGACGAGTTTGGGTAAGGAGGGTCCTTGGTTGTTGTTCCAGCTCGAGTGGTTATCGCGAGCATGGGGTCTTTTTTGCTTACTGATGGCGTTTCAAGATTATCTAGGGCTGAGTTAAGCTTGTTGAAAAATTCTCCAATATCCTCCTGCTGCTCGTCGAAAAGCTCATTAAGACCTTTCATTTGCAAGCCTTTTTCTTGAGTGAAGTGACCAAGGTCATCTTCAAAAGTGCTCCTGACTTTGAATTCATGGCCTTCCTCCCCTTCTCTTCTCTTTACCAGATTTCCCCAAAGGGTGTAATCGTCATTTTGGTAAAAAGGCAAAAGGGAGGGATCAGCATAAATGTCCCCTCCTGACAAGCATGCATGTTCAGTTGTGGCTGCTCCTCCGCATTCTTCTACCTCATGCGGGCCCCCACAGTAATCGCAAATCAAGTAAGGATTCGACAGCTGTTTAGGTAATTGCGATCCAGCTAGGTATTCCACTCTTTTGTGAATTTTTCTCAACCGATCCGAGGTGATTTCAGAAATGCTAACAGTCGACTCAGGTTCATCCCAAGTGTCATCCTGGTCTTGAGCATATTCTTCAATCCTATCCCATCCTTCCTCGGTACTAAGATTGGCCAATCTTCCTTTTCTAGATTGGTTAATTCCGTTTTGGTCGTTAGAGGAGATATTATCGTAGAAGATTTGGACCAAGAGCCAAAGCTCAATGCCATGATGGGGAACTTGTTTTATTAAATCTTTGAATCTAGTCCACGATTTATGGAAGGGTTCATCCTTCCCCTTCCGGAAACGGAGGATCCTATCTCTAAATGCTGAGGTTTTTCCAGGTGGAAAGAACTTCTCATAGAACTTGGATATGAGTTGCTCCCATGTGAAAATAGATTTAGAAGGGAGTTTGTCATACCATTCTTGGGCTTTTTCATATAAGGTGAAAGGAAAGAATCGCAATCGGGATGTGTCTCTAGTAGCCCCATCCGTATGGAGGGTGTCTACTATTTTCAGGAAGTCCTTGATGTGTTGGATTGGATCTTCCTCATCAATTCCGCGAAACTTACACACATTTTTGACAAGCCAAACATCGTTCGCATGCAAGACCTCATTGGTGTGTTCATTTGGGTAGACAATGGCGTTTGAGAAGCCACGAGAGGTTGGGGAGGAGTAGTCCTTAAGGCGCTTAGGAATGGGGGTTGCGGGAGTACTCATCTCGTCGTTGGGTTTGGAGCTAGGGGTTGTGACATGATTTTCTGAATTTTGTTCAGAAAGAGGTGCATCAAAATCGATGGCAACGCTAGATGGTTCAGAAGTTGAGTGATATTGTCTCAATCTATGCATTTCTCTTTCGGGTTCCGCATAAGGCAAGACCAGGTTTCTAGTGGAACTACGACTCCTAGTGATCCTAAGGTTAAAGGATTCGTCGTTTGCCATGATGGCCGGTAGTGAAGAGTTACGAATAAAGGCACAAAGAAATAAGATAGACTAAAGAGAACCTAAAAATAAAAATAAAATCTTACTAGAAAGGAATCTAGCAAGTAGACCTCATAAAAAGAAATTCTAACCTAGACAATAACTATTCCCCGGGCTGCGGCGCCAAAAACTTGATGCGTGGGAATTGCACCAGGCTTTACCTCTCAAGGGATCTTGAGAAGCTTACAACCCCCACCAGGCAGTGTACCTGATCGTTGTAGTATAGTATAGTGACAAGTACCGGGGGATTGATCGTTCAGCTTAGGAATAGTGTCGCTAGGATTAGAAAACCTAAATACTAGTTCTAAAGGTGAGGGATGATTATTTTTGTATTTTTATATTTTTTAGAAAGCAAGTAAAAATCTCGGGTTTGAAGGATTTAGGCGGAATTAGTTGCTAATCAACTAACCCAATACTAAAGATGCAATCAAAATAAAATACTAGAAATGAAAATAAACTAAATTATACTAAAGTTGTGAGCAATAAGTGGAGAAAATGTGTTTACTTAGATTTCATTACTCCCTAGACATCTTTTACACGTTAATTACTTGTTATAATTGCATGGATGACGGATCGTATTCCTTAATACCATTCATGGGGTGGCACACTTAACTCCCCAATTCTATGAGCTCTTATCTCCTCCTACACCATGCCCAGCACAACTATAGGGATTGTAAACAGTGGCTCATGCATTAAATACAACCAATAAAGACCTAGTGCGCGTCGGTTCATGTTTCTTAAGACGTTCAAGCATGTTACCAATTGGAGATCTGCCAGTTTTCTTAAGCCTAACATATAAATCATTCATCCAAAACAAGTATAAACAAGTAATCAACACATAATTAACATCTAGGTTTCATTAGATCCAAGCAAACACAAGATAGATCTAGCCTAGCATGATGGAATTAAGACAAGAACAAAATATAGACAACCAACACATAGACATATTGATTGAATTAAAAGAACACTTATCTCAATTACGCATGAAAGGTATCAAGGGCTTGGAACCCTTGAAAAACCTATAAAATTCGCACCAAAATCGTACTTAGGGTTTCTCCAAAACTTCTCTCCCTTAATGTGAAAATTAGAAAACTATATATAGGAAAAGGGGTCTGATGGCGTCAAGACCAACCTTGTGACGCCGTCACCTCGCCGCCAAAACTATTCTCGGACTGCCTTGATCTACATTTGACGCCGTCAAGACTTAATCATTTCCAGGCCGTCATGACTTTTACTCTTGACGCCCTACCTTCGTGACGCCGTCAAATTTGTACTAGGTCGTCATGGAATTTTGCTCTTGACGCCGTCAGGGAGTTACTCTTGACGCCGTCACCTACTGTTCCCAGCATGGAAAATTAAGACTTTGGCGTTTTCTTCACTTTTATGCTCCAAAAACGTCCGAATTGCTTCCTTTTCCAGATTTCTCTCCCAAAGTACCTAAAATCACAAAAGGAACGATTTAGGGTAATATTTTATCAAATAAATTCGAATTCGGGCTTAAATGACCCCCTAAAAACGGATCATTTTTCGCCTCATCACTTATTTATAAGTTTACTCAAGCTACCTAAGTGTTTTATTCAGGTTTACCATAAATTCCAAAAATACCAAATAAATTGGTTGAAAATAAAAAAATCACTGTGGAATTTGATGGAAGGAAGGAAGCAGAATGGATTTGTGATGGTCCTGGTTTAGTAGCCTCTGGGGAGGCATTAGGTGGTGTTAATAGTCCTTGGTTCTCAGTATTGAGCATGGATCCATTGTAAGCATGCCTTATCATTTTATTGCTTTTTACTGTAGCTGAGCTTATTTTCTGTTTAATCTTGGTTCTTTGTGTTTCTGAGGAGTAAGTGAATAATGTTATTGCTAAATATTTGATGTTGGTTCATTAGTTTAAGTGTTGCTCTTTATTTTGATTTTCCACTGTTAAAATAGCCTATAGGACATTTACAAGTTTTTTTTATTGTTATCATAGGGATTTATGTGTTATTTTTAGTCTAATGCATCATGATATAGCTTAGGGAATCAGTAAGTTAGTTTGAATCAGTGGAATCCTTCAAAACTCTCACAATCAAGCCTATATAGGACTGTTTGGATTAAGGTAACCCAGGGTGACTTAGGGTGTCTCAGTTGATGTTTGTTGTTCCCTTAGGTCACTTTAGGTTGCATTAGGACAAGTAACTAAAAAAGAGTGGTATGTTTAGTTCAAAAAAGTCAAATTCATGTTTAAATGCCCTTATGAGTTTAACTGTTAAGATTGTATGATTAATGATCCTTCAAATCTGCTCATTAGTTGTTAGGAACATTTGAAATAGCTTCATTTTAACTTAATATATCGTTTTTAGTCAGTAGATTAGGATTTAAATTCAAAAAGGTCAAAATTCCATGTTTACATAAAAAGTCAAAGTTTTCCTTTGTCAGAAAAAACCAAAAGTAGCAAGATTTGTTTTGAATTTTGTAGTGAGATTTAGACATTGTGCTTTTTAGGATTTGTAGTCTAATAGCTCACCTTCAATTTCCCCCTCTTGTTACATTTTTGTGATTTTTGTTGTGGGCCCCACAACCCCTCAAAGAGGGCTGCAGGGCTGTTTGTTTGCCCTACATCAGCAGATACCACCACACCACCACCACTTTGGTGGTGGTTTCTGGCCACCTCTGTGGGTCCCTTTGTCCAAACCTTGGTCCTTTGAAACCCCCTCCTACCCCTCTTTGGGTTTTGACTTTTTGTTTGACCTAAGAACCTCTTGGACCCACCTGAATCAGACCCTCAACCTTGTCCCATTTTCTAGTTTGAGATAAGTTTCAATTTGCTTACTGATTGCTTATTTGCTTATTCAGTGGTCCCCTCTTGCTTTTTCTTGCTTAATCATGTCCTAGTAACTTATTTAGATCAGATTTTACCATAGTGGGTTCCACTTAAGCCCATTTTAGCTTATTTCCCCAATTGGTCAACAAAAGTCAACTGTGGAGCTAATAAGCTTCCATAGTGCTTATTTTTAAGTTGTAAAAAATTTTTTTTTCACAAAAAGTTGTGTGTTTTTAGTTATAAAATAGTTTTGTAAAAGAAAAATCAAGAAAAAAACAATTTAATAATAAGTGATAGTTTCTATTTAATGTAATTTAAATTTTAATTTTCATTTTTAAATTTTTGTTAAGCACTTAGTTTTTTTATATTTTTATTAATTACCTTATATAGTAAAGTAATTTTAGTAAGTTTTTTAGATTTTATTTTTGTCATTTAGTATTTATTAGATTTAATATTAGTTTTATTAATAATTAATTAATAATTAAGTTTTAAATAGCATAATTAGTTTTTATTAAGTAAGACCTAGTTTTTATATTTTTCCTAGCTTTTAAATGTTATAAAATAGTTTGACAAATTTTTCCATAATTTTCTGAGTTAATTTAGTATTATTTGTAATTTAAAATAGTTTAACTAGTTTAATTAATATAATTAGTTTTTAATTGATAAAAAACTCATAAAAAGACAAAAATATTTATTTTTATTTTTTATTCTTTCTTCAAGTTCATTTTTAAGTGTAGAAATTATTTTTGCAAATTTTTAGTTTAATTTGTAATTTTTATAATTATTAGTTAATTAAAATTAGGTTTAAATTACATTTTAAATAGTTTTAATTAATTAAATAATATTTAAATATTAAAATAATCATTTTTATAATTTCATTTTCATTTTCAATTTTCTTTTAATTTTAAGTTTTCAAAAGTTTCACTTGCACCCCCTGTAGTTTGTAAATTATCAAAACCCACTTTTCTGTCTGTTACGTGTTACCTGATTGTGAATCTGTGCATATATCTGTATGTCGGTTATTTGTGAATATTATATCATTGTGTGAGTAATAAAATATCAGTAGCAAAATCAATTCCATATCATCTTGGCTAATGTCCTCAGTGCCACTCATCCCAAAAATGATTTCCAAAAACATCATTTCAATCTCGCTGGGACTTAACGACCCGGGGACACACTATACTATCACCGGAGAATTGGAACGAGGCTGTCTTTGACTTATTGACCTTGGTCAATAATATCTGACCGTTTCGGGACCAATCACCTAGCCTAACATCTTAAAAGAAAGATAAACATAAGATATAATCAAACAATACATAGACATATTGAATGATTATTGTTGACATAAATAATGTCTTAAAACATTGTTAGCATATTAACAATGTCTCTATGTTTTGATAATTACAAAACATAAACTCATTAATCTAAAACTTATGACGTAAACAAGTTTTTAGTGCTTAATACTTGTCTTTGATTCCATATCACTTAAGGTATGAATAAACAAAGGGTTTATTAAATTTCATGATCAAAGGAAATTTCTCTAATCACTAGAATTTTTATAAAATGCATTAAACATCTTATATCTTTTACAAAATTACTTTTGGAATTAAAAGAATATGTTTAATTCATTATAAATATTTGATTTCAAATTTCCAACCAAAAATGGCAAATTCTATCCAGAAAAATATTCCCCACTAAAAGACAAGAAAAACCAACGTTCTGAAGGGGCGGCCCCCTTAATTCCTTAGGTGGTCCCCTTAATCATTAAGGGGACTAACCACTAATTAAGGGGACCGGCCACGCTCCAGAACAGTGTTTTCCCGCTATAAATACTGGTTCATCCCTCAGAATTTTCTCACCTTTTGCACTTCTAAACTTTCTGATCTAGATCCATCTCTCTATTCTATTATCCTTTGATCATAAGTGTATAATTCTTTGTTTCAAAGTGATTCAATCTTCATCCTCTCAAGTGCAAGAGAAGAATACTTCTATCCCTCAAGACAAGAAGTATTACAACTTGTTGTGATCTCCACATCCAAGTTGTTGGTACATCATCAAGATTATTTACATATTCCTAGTGAAGATTGTTGTGAATATTTGTTTGTAGATAGTTGTGCTAGTTTTGTGTGATTAGTTAGTAGATTGGTGTGAAGAAGAAAAGTTAGGAACTAGATTGGTGTGAAGAAGATTGGTGTGGAATAGTTAGTTGTGAAGTAGAAGAAGGTGTGTAGAAGTTGTGACTTAGGTGTGAAGAAGTTGTGGTGTGATAATTGGTGTGTAAATTGGTGTGTAAGGTTTTCTCCGCCATAAGGGAGCTTGTTGATATAGTGAAGAAAACTCTCGAGTTAGGTGCTCGGGGAGTGGAGTAGGGCAAGGAAGGTGTCCTTGTAGCCGAACCACTATAAATCTCTTGTCTCGCGGTTCGATCTTTCCATCTCTTACTCATTTCATTACTTATCATTGTTATATATTATTTATTGATTGTTGTTCATATTGTACAAGAGTTGAGATCACATATTATCGAATCTAAGTTTTTAAAAGCTAAGAAAACACTAAAAATATTTTTACAACGAGTTAAAAAGACGTAAAACTATTCAACCCCCCTTCTAGTTTTCCACAATTGGTATCAAGAGCCACGTCTAGCAAGATTTTTAAAATATATTGTATTTTAAAACTTGTAACGATCTATGGAATCTGAAAAATATTTAGAAGGGCAATCTATGCAAAGACCACCACTATTTGAAATTGATGGATTTTTATATTGGAAAAATAGATTCGAAACGTATGTGAAATCAAAAGATCTTGATCTTTGGCATATTATTACCTTTGGTGATTTTCCTCCTATTCAATATAATGTTGAAACTAAAATGAATGAAATTGTTTCTTTCGAAGAACAAAATGATTATTTGAAAAAGAAATTAGCAAAAATAATGAGGCTAAAATAGTCATTTATAATGCGTTACCACGCAAAGAATATGAAAGAATTTTTATGTGTAAAACCGCCAAAGAAATTTGGGATTCTTTACTAATTACTCACCAAGGTAATAGCCAAATCAAAGATAATAAAATAGATCTTCTTGTACAACAATATGAACAATTTACGATTCCGGAAGAGGAATCAATTGATAATGCTTTTGCTAAGTTTAACACTATTATCACAAGTTTAAAAGCACTTGATGAGACATTTTCTAGTAAAAATTGTGTTAGGAAATTTCTTAGGGCATTGCATCCAAAATGGCGAGCTAAGGTAACGGCAATTGAAGAATCAAAGAACTTGATGACGTTATCACTAGATGAACTAATTGGCAACTTGAAGGTTCATGAAGAAATCATAAGAAGAGATTCGGAAACGGTCAAAGTCAAGAAAGAAGAAACCAAATCCACTACTCTAAAAGCCAAAAAGGAACCTAGTGATGATGATGATTCAAGTGACGAAAGTGAAGACGAAGAATATGCAATGGCCGTAAGAGAATTCAAGAAGTTTTTCAAGAGACGAGGAAGATTCACTAGATCATCACAAGACGAAAGAAAAGCATTCCAAAGAAATAGAAGTGACAACTACGGGAAAAGAAAGTGCTTTAGATGTGGAAGTCCAAATCATCTCATTGGCGAATGTCTAAAGCCACCGGGTTATGAAAATCAAGGTGCTTTTGTTAGTGGAACTTGGAGTGATAGTGACAAAGAAGAAGTTTAAAAGGCAAGAGACGAAAAGTGTTTCATGGCAAAATGTCACAACCCACAATTTCAGGTCATTTTTCCAAACTTCGATATTCTACTATTCACAAATTACTATTCATCGATCACTATTCATCGTTTTACTATTCATCGTTTTTGAGGTCCATTTGACATTCCGAGACATATTCAGAAATTTTACTATTCACATGACACTATTCATTTCCGGGAGAAAACTACTATTCATGTGCATTATTCATGTTATCGTAAAGTTAGTTTACGAGTGTTCAAATTCGCGTAACCGTATTGGTTCAGGAGCGAATTCATGCATTATTGTCAGGGACACTTCATACGGACTAGAAATAGTCTGCATGTCATCATTAGGGCACGTGCATACTATTCCACTCGTAGAATATCTAAATTACTACTTTTGGTACGATTAACGAATTACGTACGTTTATTTCAATAAACGCTAATACGCGAGCTATAAAAGTGTCTAACGTGTCCGACACTCCCGATTATGAACCTAATACGTTTTTATACTCATTTCTATAATATAAAAACTATAATATTAATTTACCCGGTATTTTGGAAATTTAACTAATACGTATCGTACGCTTAACTTAATAACGACGGTTTTCATCAAAATTGAACGATAATCACCCTAACTCTCCGTACTTGTACCCGACTTATTTTTACAACTTTTATAACTTTATTACGTCCCGAATAACTTCAACAAAACTTATTTTTAACAAACCCGGTACCCGATTAAACTTTAAACCTAAACCTAACCTAACTATACTTAATCACTAACACTAATATATACTAACTAACTACCCAACACCTTTCCCTTTTTCCCTCACCAAAACCGGCCAAGCCCCCCCCCCCCCCATGGTCTTCACACTTTAAATGCCTCACCAAACTAATTTAATGCACACCAACCCAATTGTCCAAGTATATAATAAACTTTCTTAACCCATTTTCACATAAAAATCACTTTTCTTGCAAACTAGCTAAGTTTTTCTCTCTTTTCTTTGGAGTTTGGTTCGAATTGGGGTAGACAAGGAGCAAGGAAGAGAAATTTTACAAGATCATTTCATAAACTAGTTAGTATAATCATCCTTGTTAGAGTTTTGAAATAAAAACTCAAGGATTAGTAAGCTTTTTATCATCTAAACTCTCTAAACCACCAAGTAAGTATACAAACTCATTTTTATGATTTTTACAAGTTATTATTATGTTCATATAATTTTCTTATAAGATCTTACACATGTATCAACTTGTACCACTTCATTTTGTATATTTTAACTTTGAAGCCCTAAAAATGGAAACATATGAAACTCTTGTTAGACCTAGTGGTTTGATGATATTTTAGGACCCATGACACCCTAAGAAGGTGTATGGTAGGATTAGATTAGTCTTGTGGTGTTTGAAAGTGGATTGGTGAAGGATGGAACTAGTTTAGAGACTTGGAAATGATTTTTGGAACTTTTGAAATACCTACTGTCCTTATTTTAAATTCGTGGGAAAATCAGTAAGTGATGACTAAGTTTTGACCAAAGATTTAGAAAATACATTCAAAAACGAAACTTTAGGCGAAAGAATGGATTAAAACGAGTTTATAACGAAGGAGTTATGATTTTTGCAAACTTGACGACGAAAACTACTTTTCCAGAAAACTGCTTGCTGTTGGGCAGAATACGATGGGTATTTTGAGGCCTTAAACGTAACCTAAAAGAGCCGAGTTGTCTAAAATATACTAGTATACACAAAGACGAATCCGTGGACATAAAGAACAAGGAAAACGAGCTTGAAACGACAAAGTTATGACCATTCTAACATCGTCAAACTATATATATATATATATGGACACAAATAAAAATAATAACGTACGCGTTAAACGGTATATTTTCTAGTAAATATTACTAAGGACTATTTTCTTATCAAACGAATACGTACGACTCGAGGGAATACTTATATGACTTAACGACGTATTTCAAGGTTTTCAATACAAGGATTTTAACGCTAACTTTGGTACGAGTTATTATGACAAGTTATATACTTCACTAAATGGAATTATTTTTCCTAAGTATGGAAACCATTTTTCTACGACGATAACTAGTATTTTCAAATTACGAGTGGTATGAGTATCATGTGCATGTGCATTCACTTCATTTCGGCTTGATCTAAGTTAGATCATGGTTATTCATTTAGGTTGCGGCTAGTGCTCGCGCCTCGTTGTCCCGACTACTTTCATCTCATTGCACCATCTTTGTACCATTATTTCGAGGTGAGTTTTCATAGCCCCGTTTTTAGTACTTATTTGATTTTAAATCCCACGGGGGAGAATACATTGCACTATTATTTTTGTACATGCCCAAGTATTAAATTCCGTACATTGCTTAAGTTGCTAGTACTACCACTGCAAGTCCCCTTTATTATCATGAACCGTTAATTATATTGCCAAGCGAGAGTGAGTGGATAGATCTATCGAGGGTGACTCCTCCATTCGTGTTTGGGTTGCTCCATAAGGAAAACGAATGCATTTCATGTCTAATATAGTACGAGTGTCTGGTAAACACTCCTTTGGGGCATATTTTAGTACGTCTAGCTTCGGTGTCATGAGCTTAAGAGACAATGTAACTTTTTGACAATTTGTCACTTTACTATATACATGTGGCTTATGTACTTACGAATTTCTTATAAACCTATGATTATTCACCAACTTTATGTTGACCGTTTTTCGCAATGTATTTCTCAGGTATCTAAGGCATTTCTCATGGCATTGCATGGAGTCACTTTGTGTATCAAGGTTGACGCGTCACTTTTGGATTTCATGCACTTTGAACTATCGTTTGATTGTACTAAACTTGTTTCTTTAAACCTTTTCTAACTTTGGGACCTATGTTTTATAACTTTGGTTATTTTGAATGAATCAAACGATGTATTTTATAAACGACACTTTAGGTCGTTCAATATATCCTGGTTGTGTGCTATGATCCGTTACACCCTCAGGTATTCCATTCTGCTGCCATTCAGGTATTTTGGGGGTGTGACAGATTGGTACCAGAGCTAAGGTTATAGCGAACTAGGTTGCATCATTGACCCTAGACTATAACCACACTATCATAGCATATCATCATTTCATCATAAGTGCATATTTACTTATTTTTGGTGATGCCATTATACGAGTTATTTATTTATTTCACCTTGATTATCTCAGAGACATGTCTTCGTATCCCGACACTGTCATACTTTACACCATCTCAGATTCTGATGATGAGGACTCTGTGTCCTCTACTGCTGTTTCACCACTTGTTTCTCCTACACCTGAGTTGCCACTTTTGGCGTCAGATGATGATACCGAACCTTTCGAGGAGGAGGAGACGGCTCCTACTCCCCATGCCCATCATACTATACCTACTGACATACCATCATCTCCTACTACTACTATCCATTCAGAGCCGAGACTTATGTTTCCTAGGGAGAAGACTGTTCAGGGCCCTAGGAAGAGGGTTCGTATTTCTACATCTACTTATAGGAGTCTCCCGAGTCCTATTGTGCCTACACCACCACCACCAGCCTTACCCACTACTACTCCTATGCCTACCTCACTCTTGCCGCTTCGGAAGCGTGCAAGGCTTACCACTCCAGATTCACTTACCACTGAGACTGATGACTTTTCACCACCACCAGAGTACCACATAGGTGAGAGTTCTAGAGCTGCTGCGGCTAGGAGCCCTACAGCTGTCACATTAGAGGATCAGATGGGTGCTCGGCAGGAGCAAGTAGATAGGTTGGGGTATCGAATTGATGAGATCATTACCACTAGACTTGAGGCTGTTGAGGAGCAGGTTGAGGATTTGGTTCAGGGCAGAGTTAGTATTGATGTGTCTTACCATGGACTAGAGGCACGACAGTTGAGGCATCAGGAGGAGATTGAGCTACTTAGGGATGAGTTACCTGAGATTCGAGATAGAGCTCAGGCGACACAGGAGACCCAGTGGGAGCAGGAAGATGAGTTGACACTGCTTCGAGAGAGGGTAGTTGTTTTGGAGCGTAGGGATGCTTCTTCTCAGTTACGACTTGAGCATCTTGAGGAGATTGTGGTGGCGATGGATCATGAGATTCGCCGCTTGAGGGGAGAGCCTGGACCATCTAGAGCACCGGGAGGAGCCTAGACGTAGACTGGTATTATATATTAGCTTGTATTATTTTCCTAGTCCCGGGATGTGGGACATAGTTCAAGAACTTATAATCTTTTGATTGTTGTACAAACAAATATTATCAAGTGCGACTCTACTATGTGGAAATGTTGTGCTATATATTATATCGGTCCATGTAGACCGAAATTTTCATGTATTATATTCATGTGTTGTGATTATATTTATGATGTTTCGTGGTTGCTCTTTGTTATTATTGTATTTATCCAGGTTGTGGTTGTATATACACATGTCGTGGTTGTATTCGTACGTGTTGGGTTGTATCGACACAGATTGTGGTTGTATTCGTACATGTCGTGGTTGTATTTATATTTGTTGTGGTTGTATATTTATATACATGTTGTGGGTGTATATCTTTGGTACGATGACTATTTCTATTATGATTTTTCTCATGGTTATTTCCATTATGATTTATCAGAAATATGGCACCAAGGAAGGGTAAGACTGCACAGGAAACCCCCACTATGACTCAAGCCGCTATCCGCAAGTTGGTCAGGGATAGTATTGCAGAAGCTCTGGAGGTTGAGAGAGCTGAGGTTGCTGCAAGGGCTGCTGAGGCTGCTTCTAATACCGAGGTCGTTGAACCACCCACTGCTAGGCGTGGATGTACATGGAAAGATTTCAAGATTAGTGATCCCGTCAAATTTAAGGGCACTGAAGGAGCGGTTGCTCTAATCCGCTGGTTCGAAAAGACTGAGAATGTTTTTCTCATGTGTGAATGCCCGGAAGTTAGCAAGGTGAAGTTTGCTACAGGTATGCTTCTTGATGAAGCTATGTCTTGGTGGAATTCGTATGCTCAGCCGATTGGTATGGAAAATGCTCACAAGCTTACTTGGGAGGAATTCAAGAAATTGATGACAAAGAAGTTTTGCCCTCGTACCGAGGTGCAAAAGATGGAAACGGAATTTTATGAGCTTGTGACTAAAGGTGATGACATTGAAACTTATTTCAGGAGGTTTCAAGAGTTGGCTGCACTATGTCCAACTATGGTTCCCGATGATGAGAAAAAGATGGAAAACTTTGTTGGTGGATTGCCTGAAAGTGTCCGAGGAGATGTGATTTCTTTTGACCCTCAATCAATGGAAGAGGCTATTCGTATAACTCAGAAACTCATGGTCCAAGTAGTCAAAGGGAAATCTGCTGTCAACAACAATAACCGATCAAACAACACCAACTACACCAACACTCGAAACAACTATAACAACAATCGGAACCGCAACTATCCCAATAACCGAAACAACAATCCAAACAGCAATAACAACAACAAGAGAAGGTTCGATTACAACCAAGGTGGAAACGCTGTTCAGCCGCCACCTAAGAGACAAGAAGTGGCAAAGGCCTATGCTGTAGGACCGACTGAAAGGAGGGGATATGAGGGTAATTTACCCAAGTGCGAAAGGTGTCAGAGGCATCATAACCCAGGACGTTGCCCAAATGCATGCGGTAACTGCAAGAAGGTTGGTCATCACATAAAAGATTGCAAATTTCCAACCTTGGGTAACAATCAGAAGCCACCGGTAACATGTTTTGGCTGTGGAGAAATTGGACACTTTAGGGGTGAGTGCCCACAGAAGAAGAATCAAGGAACTGGAAATCAAGATGGAAGGGCTCGAGGAAGAGCTTATGTCATGGGAGGAGACGATGTCAAAGAAGACCCGAATGTTGTTGCGGGTACGTTCCTCGTTAATAATCGTTATGCATCCATTTTATTTGATTCAGGAGCGGATAGAAGTTTTGTTTCTATTGCATTTGCACCTTTGCTTAACATAGAACCAATCCCATTAGACATTTCCTATATCGTTGAATTAGCCGATGGATCTTTAGTTAACACCAACACCATTATCCGTGGTTGCACTATAAATTTCCTAAACCATCCATTCAATATAGACCTTATGCCTGTAGAACTTGGAAGTTTCGACGTTGTGATCGGTATGGATTGGTTATCTCGGCATCGAGCGAGAATTATTTGTGATGAGAAAGTTGTTCACCTTCCTTATAACGGTGAAACTTTGGTTGTTCGCGGAGAGCGAAGTGGAACTAGACTCAGTATTATATCGTGCATTAAAACCGAGAAGTACATAAAGAAGGGTTGTTATGCATTTTTGGCTCACATCACGGAGAAGAAGTCGGATGAGAAACGACTTGAAGATGTGCCAATTGTTAAGGAATTTCAAGAAGTTTTTCCGGAAGAATTGCCAGGACTTCCGCCTACACGACAAGTTGAGTTTCAAATTGAATTAGTGCCAGGAGCTGCACCGATTGCACGAGCACCGTATAGACTTGCACCTTCGGAAATGCAAGAATTGTCGAATCAATTGCAAGAACTTTTGGACAAAGGATTCATTAGACCGAGTTCCTCGCCTTGGGGAGCACCGGTTTTGTTTGTGAAGAAGAAGGACGGAACCTTCAGAATGTGCATCGACTATCGTGAGCTGAACAAGTTAACGGTTAAGAACCGTTATCCACTCCCCAGAATTGACGACTTGTTCGACCAGTTACAAGGTTCTAGTTTTTATTCCAAGATTGATTTAAGATCTGGTTACCATCAACTTAGAGTTCGGGAAGAGGATATCCCGAAGACGGCATTTAGAACACGCTACGGTCATTATGAGTTTCAAGTGATGCCTTTTGGATTAACCAACGCACCTGCGGTATTTATGGATCTCATGAATAGGGTGTGCAAATCGTATCTCGATAAGTTTGTGATCGTATTCATTGACGATATCTTGATTTATTCCAAGAGTAAGGAAGATCATGAAGAACACCTCAGAACAATACTGGAACTACTCAAGAAGGAGCAATTGTATGCCAAATTTTCTAAGTGTGATTTTTGGATACGTAGAGTTCAATTTCTTGGTCATGTTATTGATAGCCAAGGATTACAAGTCGACCCGGCAAAGATCGAGGCAGTTAAGGATTGGGCTACGCCCAAGTCTCCTACGGAAATTCGTCAATTCCTAGGACTTGCCGGATATTACAGAAGGTTTATTGAAGGGTTTTCTAAGATAGCGAAGTCGTTGACGAAACTGACACAAAAGAATGAGAAGTACGAGTGGGGAGAAAAACAAGAGTCCGCGTTTCAACTATTGAAACAAAAGCTTTGTAGCGCGCCGATTTTGTCACTACCTGAAGGTATTGAGAACTTTGTGGTATATTGCGATGCTTCGCATCAAGGACTTGGAGCTGTGCTAATGCAACACGAGAAGGTGATAGCTTATGCATCTAGACAGCTTAAGATACACGAGAAGAATTACACTACTCATGACTTGGAATTGGGTGCGGTAGTTTTTGCACTCAAGATTTGGAGACACTACCTTTATGGTACTAAGTGTGTAATTTTTACCGACCACAAGAGCTTACAGCATATACTCGATCAGAAGGAACTTAATATGAGACAACGTCGTTGGCTAGAGTTGTTGAGTGATTACGATTGTGAAATCCGATATCACCCAGGGAAAGCGAATGTTGTAGCAGATGCACTTAGCCGAAAAGAACGACTCAAACCTTTGAGAGTCAGGTCATTGGGAATGACTATCATTTCACCATTACCATCGAAAATTCTAGAGGCTCAGATTGAGGCTCTCAAGGAAGGAAACCGACGCATGAGAAACTTTATGGTATGCCAGAAAGCGAAAATGGCTTTGTAAAGAGATCAGATGGAGTGTTATGCTTCAAGGACCGAAGTTGGATACCACTCTATGGTGGAGTGCGAGAATTGATTATGCATGAATCACACAAGTCGAAGTACTCTATTCATCCAGGTTCTGATAAGATGTATCAGGATCTCAAAAAGCTTTATTGGTGGCCGAATATGAAGGCAGAAATAGCTATGTACGTCAGCAAATGTCTTACTTGTGCTAAAGTGAAAGCCGAGTACCAGAAACCGTCAGGGTTACTTCAACAACCGGAAATTCCACAATGGAAGTGGGAACGTATTGCTATGGATTTTGTCACTAAACTTCCTAAGACGTCAGGAGGTTTCGATGCTATTTGGGTAATCATCGATCGACTTACCAAATCAGCTCATTTCATACCCATTAGAGAGACTTATTCAATGGAACAACTCGCTAGACTTTATGTCAAGGAAATAGTCTCAAGACACGGTGCACCAGTTTCCATCATTTCCGACAGAGATAGTCGTTTTACTTCGAACTTTTGGCGGTCATTACAAGATTCTTTTGGATCCAAGTTAGACATGAGCACTGCTTACCATCCTCAGACCGATGGTCAGAGTGAGAGAACTATACAAACACTTGAGGACATGCTTAGAGCATGTGTGATTGACTTTGGAAATGGTTGGGCTAACCATTTGCCGTTAATCGAGTTTTCTTACAACAACAGTTACCATTCGAGCATTAAGACTGCACCATTTGAGGCACTTTATGGTCGTAAGTGTCGATCTCCAGTTTGTTGGGCCGAAGTCGGTGAAGTACAATGTACTGGCCCGGAGATGGTACAAGAAACAACAGAAAAGATAATTCAAATTCGAGAGAGACTCGAAACTGCTAGAAGTCGACAGAAAAGCTACGCCGATGTTCGACGCAAACCATTGGAATTCCAGATCGGAGACAAAGTTATGTTGAAAGTCTCGCCTTGGAAAGGCGTAATACGTTTTGGAAAACGCGGGAAATTGAACCCGAGATACATTGGACCATTCAAGATCCTGGAGAGGATTGGTCCGGTTGCTTACAAGCTTGAACTTCCGTCAGAACTTAGCAACGTACATAACACGTTTCATGTTTCGAACCTCAAGAAATGTCTTTCGGACGAGTCTGCCATTATACCATTAGAAGAAATACAACTCGATGACAAGCTTAACTCTGTGGAAGAACCAGTTGAAATCATGGATCGCGAGATCAAACAGTTGAAACAAAGTCGAATTCCGATCGTGAAGGTTCGTTGGAATTCTCGAAGAGGACCCGAGTTTACTTGGGAACGAGAAGACCAAATGCGACGCAAGTATCCACAACTTTTCACCGAGCCTAGTACCGAGACCAACACTGACTGAATTCAGGGACTGAATTCCTTTTTGGATGGGCGACTGTCACAACCCACAATTTCAGGTCATTTTTCCAAACTTCGATATTCTACTATTCACAAATTACTATTCATCGATCACTATTCATCGTTTTACTATTCATCGTTTTTGAGGTCCATTTGACATTCCGAGACATATTCAGAAATTTTACTATTCACATGACACTATTCATTTCCGGGAGAAAACTACTATTCATGTGCATTATTCATGTTATCGTAAAGTTAGTTTACGAGTGTTCAAATTCGCGTAACCGTATTGGTTCAGGAGCGAATTCATGCATTATTGTCAGGGACACTTCATACGGACTAGAAATAGTCTGCATGTCATCATTAGGGCACGTGCATACTATTCCACTCGTAGAATATCTAAATTACTACTTTTGGTACGATTAACGAATTACGTACGTTTATTTCAATAAACGCTAATACGCGAGCTATAAAAGTGTCTAACGTGTCCGACACTCCCGATTATGAACCTAATACGTTTTTATACTCATTTCTATAATATAAAAACTATAATATTAATTTACCCGGTATTTTGGAAATTTAACTAATACGTATCGTACGCTTAACTTAATAACGACGGTTTTCATCAAAATTGAACGATAATCACCCTAACTCTCCGTACTTGTACCCGACTTATTTTTACAACTTTTATAACTTTATTACGTCCCGAATAACTTCAACAAAACTTATTTTTAACAAACCCGGTACCCGATTAAACTTTAAACCTAAACCTAACCTAACTATACTTAATCACTAACACTAATATATACTAACTAACTACCCAACACCTTTCCCTTTTTCCCTCACCAAAACCGGCCAAGCCCCCCCCCCCCCCCCCATGGTCTTCACACTTTAAATGCCTCACCAAACTAATTTAATGCACACCAACCCAATTGTCCAAGTATATAATAAACTTTCTTAACCCATTTTCACATAAAAATCACTTTTCTTGCAAACTAGCTAAGTTTTTCTCTCTTTTCTTTGGAGTTTGGTTCGAATTGGGGTAGACAAGGAGCAAGGAAGAGAAATTTTACAAGATCATTTCATAAACTAGTTAGTATAATCATCCTTGTTAGAGTTTTGAAATAAAAACTCAAGGATTAGTAAGCTTTTTATCATCTAAACTCTCTAAACCACCAAGTAAGTATACAAACTCATTTTTATGATTTTTACAAGTTATTATTATGTTCATATAATTTTCTTATAAGATCTTACACATGTATCAACTTGTACCACTTCATTTTGTATATTTTAACTTTGAAGCCCTAAAAATGGAAACATATGAAACTCTTGTTAGACCTAGTGGTTTGATGATATTTTAGGACCCATGACACCCTAAGAAGGTGTATGGTAGGATTAGATTAGTCTTGTGGTGTTTGAAAGTGGATTGGTGAAGGATGGAACTAGTTTAGAGACTTGGAAATGATTTTTGGAACTTTTGAAATACCTACTGTCCTTATTTTAAATTCGTGGGAAAATCAGTAAGTGATGACTAAGTTTTGACCAAAGATTTAGAAAATACATTCAAAAACGAAACTTTAGGCGAAAGAATGGATTAAAACGAGTTTATAACGAAGGAGTTATGATTTTTGCAAACTTGACGACGAAAACTACTTTTCCAGAAAACTGCTTGCTGTTGGGCAGAATACGATGGGTATTTTGAGGCCTTAAACGTAACCTAAAAGAGCCGAGTTGTCTAAAATATACTAGTATACACAAAGACGAATCCGTGGACATAAAGAACAAGGAAAACGAGCTTGAAACGACAAAGTTATGACCATTCTAACATCGTCAAACTATATATATATATATATGGACACAAATAAAAATAATAACGTACGCGTTAAACGGTATATTTTCTAGTAAATATTACTAAGGACTATTTTCTTATCAAACGAATACGTACGACTCGAGGGAATACTTATACGACTTAACGACGTATTTCAAGGTTTTCAATACAAGGATTTTAACGCTAACTTTGGTACGAGTTATTATGACAAGTTATATACTTCACTAAATGGAATTATTTTTCCTAAGTATGGAAACCATTTTTCTACGACGATAACTAGTATTTTCAAATTACGAGTGGTATGAGTATCATGTGCATGTGCATTCACTTCATTTCGGCTTGATCTAAGTTAGATCATGGTTATTCATTTAGGTTGCGGCTAGTGCTCGCGCCTCGTTGTCCCGACTACTTTCATCTCATTGCACCATCTTTGTACCATTATTTCGAGGTGAGTTTTCATAGCCCCGTTTTTAGTACTTATTTGATTTTAAATCCCACGGGGGAGAATACATTGCACTATTATTTTTGTACATGCCCAAGTATTAAATTCCGTACATTGCTTAAGTTGCTAGTACTACCACTGCAAGTCCCCTTTATTATCATGAACCGTTAATTATATTGCCAAGCGAGAGTGAGTGGATAGATCTATCGAGGGTGACTCCTCCATTCGTGTTTGGGTTGCTCCATAAGGAAAACGAATGCATTTCATGTCTAATATAGTACGAGTGTCTGGTAAACACTCCTTTGGGGCATATTTTAGTACGTCTAGCTTCGGTGTCATGAGCTTAAGAGACAATGTAACTTTTTGACAATTTGTCACTTTACTATATACATGTGGCTTATGTACTTACGAATTTCTTATAAACCTATGATTATTCACCAACTTTATGTTGACCGTTTTTCGCAATGTATTTCTCAGGTATCTAAGGCATTTCTCATGGCATTGCATGGAGTCACTTTGTGTATCAAGGTTGACGCGTCACTTTTGGATTTCATGCACTTTGAACTATCGTTTGATTGTACTAAACTTGTTTCTTTAAACCTTTTCTAACTTTGGGACCTATGTTTTATAACTTTGGTTATTTTGAATGAATCAAACGATGTATTTTATAAACGACACTTTAGGTCGTTCAATATATCCTGGTTGTGTGCTATGATCCGTTACACCCTCAGGTATTCCATTCCGCTGCCATTCAGGTATTTTGGGGGTGTGACACAAAAGAAACCGAAGAAATATGTTTAGGAATTGACTTGGAATCTGACGAATGGATCAAAGATAGCGGATGTTCAAGGCACATGACGGGGAACCGCAAGCTATTCTCTACATACAAGGCATACAATGGAGGTAACGTTATTTTTGGTAGTGACTTACGTGGAAAAATCATTGGCAAAGGTACGATTTCTCAAGACTCTCTTACTATTGAAAATGTAGAGCATGTAGATAATTTAACATATAACTTGCTTAGTGTAGGACAAATATGTGATAATAAATGTAGAGTCACATTTACTGAAGAGGATAGCGAAATAGTTATGAATGGAAAAATTATAGGTAGAGGAATTAGGAAATGTGGCATATATGTTATGAAACTAGGAAACAAACCTGAGGATAGGATATGCCTAACGACCCTAGATGAAAACTCTACATTGTGGCATAGGATATTAGGACATGCTAACATGCAACAAATACAATCCTTGGCCTCTAAGGAATTAGTTAGAAATTTGCCTAATCTAAAATATGACAAGCATTTTTGTGATGCATGTAAAATTGGAAAGCAAGCTCATGCTAGTCACAAAGCTAAGAATATAGTATCCACTACTAGGTGCCTAGAATTATTACATATGGATATTTTTGGTCTATCCGCTGTGCGGAGCTATGGAGGAAACAAATATACCTTAGTAATAGTAGATGATTACTCACGATACACGTGGACTAGGTTTTTAAGTGACAAAACCCAAGCCTTTGAAAAATTTGAAATATTTAGTAAAATGATTCAAAATAAATTAGGATGCTCAATAGTTGCCATTAGGACGGACCATGGTAGGGAATTTGATAACGAAGTACAATTCGGAAAATATTGTGAGTTAAATGGAATATCTCACAATTTCTCCGCTCCTCGTACTCCTCAATCAAATGGTGTAGTAGAAAGAAAAAATAGGTCACTACAAGAAATGAGTAGAACTATGTTAAATGAACAATCCATCCCACAAAAATTTTGGTGTCACGCCATAGATACATCAACTTATATTTTAAATAGGGTATCAACTTATGAAAGTAGAGGAATCACTAAATGTAACATTTGATGAAACACCACCACCTCCTAAAACATTACCTTTAGAAGATGATGATTTAGTCGAAGATGAAGCTATTGAGGTTAGTAAAACAAAACCCATAGGAAATGATAATGAAGACATTCACTTAGAAAATAACGAAATTGTTAATATTAAAGAATCTAGATCACATCCATTAGATAATATAATAGGACATCTTAACCAAAGAACCCTTAGGTCACAAGCCCAAGACAAAAACAATTTCTTTTGTTTCCTCTCAGCAATAGAACCTAAGAATATTAGCGAGGCTTTAAAGGATGAAAGTTGGGTTATAGCTATGCAAGAAGAATTAAATCAATTTAAGGCAAATGATGTCTGGGAATTAGTCCCAAATCCAAAGAATATGACCATTATAGGAACCAAATGGGTATTAGTTACTAGGAATAAAGCTAGGTTAGTTGCCCAAGGTTATAATCAACAAGAAGGAATCGATTATGACGAAACTTATGCCCCCGTAGCTAGACTAGAATCGATTAGGATATTACTTGCCTATGCTTGCGCCCTAGATTTTAAGTTATTCCAAATGGACGTGAAAAGTGCATTCCTTAACGGTTTTATCAATGAGGAGGTATATGTGGCACAACCTCCAGGATTCATTAACTTCGCAAAACCTGATTATGTTTATAAGTTAAAGAAAGCCTTGTATGGACTCAAACAAGCTCCCAAAGCTTGGTATGATCGATTAAAAGCTTTTCTTATTAAACATGATTATTCCATGGGAATGGTAGATAACACTCTTTTCACTAAAAGGAAAGACCCAAATCTCATCATTGTCCAAATATATGTTGATGACATTATATTTGGATCGACTTGTCAAGACATGTGTGATGAATTTGCAAAAATCATGCATGATGAGTTTGAGATGAGTATGATGGGTGAACTTAATTTCTTCCTAGGATTACAAATAAAACAATTAGAAGATTTAATACAAATTTGTACTTGCATAAAATTTATTTTTCTTCCATTTTATCTTTTCTGAGTCTAGGAATCTATTTCGCACAAAACTAAAGATTGAGAAGATTTATTTTCTTTGCATAAACTCCTTTGTAAAACTCAATCAATTTTCTCTAAAAATTATTCTCACAAACTAGGAATCACATGAAGATCATTTTCCTTGCATTGTTGACTAATTCTTAAAACATTGTCTTTCAAAATCATGCATAAACTCCCATATAAATCGTCAAGGTATATAATCTAATATATGTCTTTGACATTCATGATCGAGAAAAAATTAAATCAAGGAGATCATTTGGATTGTTTCATAGGATCATTATTTCTTTTTGCATTTAGGAGTCGAAACAATCACAACTCCACAATTGTTGCATATAGACACACACTAGGACAAATTCACTAATAATGTTGTCATCTTGATCCGTCACTAGTTTTTCACTCACTAATTGCCTTTGCCTTTAATCTAAGATAGGTGCTTTAGGAAGCTTAAGTGTTCTTGCCTTTACTTACCTCCTATTGCTTATTATGTGTTGATTATTTGCTCTTTTGCCTATGTGTTTTTGCATGCATGCTATATCTTGATTAGATTAGATTCTATATTGCCTAAGGAAATTGAACTTGCTTGAACTCTAATCCAAACACATAACCTTTCTGCAAATTTTCTGCCAAAAACCCAATTCTGGCAACCTGGAAATCACCAGATGGGCGGCCCCCTTAATTTTGTAAGGCGGCCCCTTAATCATTAAGGGGACCGCCCCCTAATTAAGGGGACCGGCCATATGATGGTCGGGTTTACAAAATCTTTTCTGCTTTTTAGCCCATTTCAACCTACATTTCCCTATTTTCACCAACACAATTTGTCCTAATCTCCCAAACAAACTTTATACATCCATAAACACATAAATCTTACACTATAAATACCCCCAATCCTCAAAACTCTTCACTCATCCCTTCATGGATTCTCCAAACAAACCAAAACCAAAAGCCTCTAGGCTTGCAAGAATGACGGAAAAACCCGTTTGGCGAAGGAAAAGCCCTCGAAACAAATCCATCATAACAAATGAAGTTGGTAGTCACTCAACACCACCAACCACTTACTTCCCAAACTTTCCACCAAACTCACAAGGACATTCATTTGATCCTCTTTACAAACATACAACATTGGCCAAACATCTTCCTTCATGCCAAACCACTCACCTCATCCTCAAATCACTTGTAATGATCCATACAAGTTTGATCAACCATCTCACTACAACTCCAACTACACAAACCCAAATCATCCATATCAACACAATGACTTTCTCAACATTACCACGGAAAAGCAAAAGTTCCGTGATGAAATATCACAAATCCATGATCTTCGTGATCTCAATGCCATGCATCTTGCACAACACAACAAAGGGCAACCTCCATCATCACCCTACAACAATTGCCTTCCTCACTCTCTCAACTTGGATCAAGTTACAAACCACACTCATTATTGCCCTTGTTGCATCTTTCTCAAAAAACAATTGCTTTACTTGAGTGAAGATATTTCTTGGATTGAATATCTCCTCACTCGACCTCATCCCATTCCACCCCTAACACGATACAATATCGTAAGGGTCACCTCTTCCGCTCCATACCCCACTCCATATCCTTCTCCATCTAACAACTAAGCTTTATGCTTATGTTATCCTTCAAGCAAATAAAACAATCAACCATGAGTTGCAAGCAAGTCCAAGTGTTCTTTCTAGGCAATATAGGACTATGTCTTTTCTTTTGTTTTATTATGATTAATATGCCTTAAGCATATTAAATGTTGTAATGCTTTCTATGATGCTTGAATGAATCTATTTTTTTACTATTGCTTTGCATGTATATGTGCCTTGTTCTCTTCTAATATTTTGTGTAGCCATGATTTCCATAGCTCATTCCCTTGGTGCTCTCAAATGAGGGGGAGTACACATCAAGGGGGAGCATTAACCTTTTTGATTTTACAAAAAGGGGGAGAAGAGAATGTTAAACTCTAAATTCTTATCTAAAAATTATTTTTTAGACCTAATGAGTTTAAGGTTTTGTAATCATTAAAAAGGGGGAGATTGTTGACATAAATAATGTCTTAAAACATTGTTAGCATATTAACAATGTCTCTATATTTTGATAATTACAAAGCATAAACTCATTAATCTAAAACTTATGACGTAAACAAGTTTTTAGTGCTTAATACTTGTCTTTGATTCCATATCACTTAAGGTATGAATAAACAAAGGGTTTATTAAATTTCATGATCAAAGGAAATTTCTCTAATCACTAGAATTTTTATAAAATGCATTAAACATCTTATATCTTTTACAAAATTACTTTTGGAATTAAAAGAATATGTTTAATTCATTATAAATATTTGATTTCAAATTTCCAACCAAAAATGGCAAATTCTATCCAGAAAAATATTCCCCACTAAAAGACAAGAAAAACCAACGTTCTGAAGGGGCGGCCCCCTTAATTCCTTAGGCGGTCCCCTTAATCATTAAGGGGACCGACCACTAATTAAGTGGACCGACCACGCTCCAGAACAGTATTTTCCCCCCTATAAATACTGGTTCATCCCTCAGAATTTTCTCACCTTTTGCACTTCTAAACTTTCTGATCTAGATCCATCTCTCTATTCTCTTATCCTTTGTTAGGTCACCATTTTGTAAATACAAGTATGATTGATAAAGAAATGAGATGAGAATGAGAGTGGGATGATTATGAGAAATTAGAGAAAATGAAATGCAAGAGTTTCCTTAATGTTTTCAAATAACCAACCAAGTTTACAAGAGGCCTAAGACTAGTATTTATAGGAAAGAAGCTAGGGCAACATCCTACTCCTTCCCTTTACATGAAACGTATGGGCTTGAGGCCCATGGACCTCATTCTTAAGCCTAGTAAACTTAATACAAAATGTAAATGATAGTAAATAATAACTAAGCAACCTAGCATTATTACAAATGACCGAGACTTGATAAAATAGTAAAACTATGGTTCCAACAATCTCCCCCTAAGGGTCGGTCATCATGGTTGCTTGACGTCTTCGTCTTAATCTTTGACTTTCATAGCTTTAGACGTCTTCAGAAATGATTAGAATAAAGATGGATATACTCTGCTCTTTGTCTTTGTTCTTTGATGATGTTGTAGTGATAATGTTATGAAGTAATCTGCAATTCGTCACTCCTGCGTCTGTGGTGGTTGTCCGCCATTCCAACATGCTCATACATCTTTGAGTTCTGACTTATACATGCACGTAGTCCCTTTCTTTCAC
This sequence comes from Artemisia argyi, assembly GCA_030686995.1. Lineage (NCBI taxonomy): Eukaryota > Viridiplantae > Streptophyta > Magnoliopsida > Asterales > Asteraceae > Artemisia > Artemisia argyi. The sequence continues at coordinate 150,085,154 of CM060703.1, read as the reverse complement.
ATAAGATCTTTGGTCTTTAAACTTTGTAGATTCTTCTTTTTGGCGTAGAATCTTACTTTGAACTTTGTGTTGCTTTGATCTTTGAGGGAGCTTTTGATGATAGCAAGATGCATGTATGAGCATGTGGAATCCGTCATCATGGAAGTGAGGCACCTGCGAGTAGACAGTTAGCAATAAATCACCGGTACTTACGGATAAGGAATTAGAGCTCATCAACAGCATATTGTGAAGACTCCTTCTAATCCTTATCCAGGCCGTTCCCATATCAGATACTCCCGAAGGAGCTTACGAGACCTACTAGGTAGCTCAATGACTGGGTGAGTCGCTGGGGATCACTCCACGACTGTAGACCGTAATGGAACCACCGCAAACACTAAGCGTAACCCTTGTGGGATTACCGAAGTGACCTGCTGTCAGGGCTGTTTGATGTTGACCCTGGCAGGATTTCCGTTCAATCATCGAGAAAAACTTACGTAATCCTCTCGTAAACGTTCTCGGCAGATTGCTAAGATCTGCGAAGGACTCGATAGTTTACAACTGATGCCCATTGATGTAGAACACCAGTCGTAGAAATACTAAGTGTTCCTAAGAGATCTTTGATGTATCTCAAGGCTCTAGACTCTATAAGTGCACACCTAGGTTTCCTATGCGGAGACTGGGGATGTCCTTCTTCAATATCAACCGTCTCTAAGAGATAGGTCGATAGGTTACGCGGGTTCCCCTGTGAGAATGAAACAAATCCTTTTAAGAGAACTTGAGTGGTTAAGAAGGTTTAGTGCATTGCGTCACTGGGTCCATGACGGCTTTGTCTTCAATACCGGTGTTGTCTTTTGCAACAACCAGTAGCATACGTATTGAACCCGGTGTCTGCCCTAAGGTTGAACATATGGAGGGCTATTTCTTTTCACCCTTTACTTTACTTTTCTTTTTAATTCTTCAACTCCTTCTTTCCCTTTCATTCATTTCTCCTTTTTTCTTATCATACCTAAGGACTTCTAATTCTAACTATGGGAGATGTCCTTGGGTAGATCCCTCCGGCTCTGGCGGATCATAGGACGGATATTCCTATCTTAATCACCTTATAACTCCGACAGTAGCCAAGAAACCTTTGATTGAAAATTTCTCAAAGTGTTTGTGATAATCAAATATTTTGGTTAACACTTTGAGAGTTTTGCGTACACTTTTGAAGGGCTCCCCCTGCACATGTGCTCATAAGTGTTTAAATAAATTTGCACATGCGGGAGGAGCAATCACTTTTGAATTGATCTACTTTCCGTGAACACGACCGATTCGAGACACGCTTACATCACTAGTTAGACTAGCTTGAAATTATTACCCGGCCTGATCAAGTCCACAGAAAGTTTCTCGAGATGGTACTTTTCTACTAAGACATATCCTTTTCGAGACACGCTTACGTGGTTAGTTAAAGAGATGCATTGTCAGCTTTTAGGTGACAACTAGCTCTAGTAACTAACTTGATGTTATTACCCGTCGAGGATAAGTCCTTTCGATGTTACTAACTTGTATTATCTCGTCAATTCCTGGGTTAATACTGAGTCTAGCTCGCACATGATACAACTTAAAGCTTTGACTTCGTATGTTTTAATCACTTTTTCATTTTCTCCCCCTCAAAAATAGCATATAAGATGGTGTTTTTGACAAATTTTTAGATTAAAATATGCCTTTTGAGTCTTATGGGGAGATACATCAAGAACTTTTGATTTTGAGCAAAGTATTTTGTTTTGACAAGTGCTCCCCCTCAACAAGTGATTAGGTCTTATTGAGGTGAAATACTTGTCCTTTTGAGTACAATTATGAAAAATCATAAATGTTTGATTAATTCTACTCAAAAGTAAGAAGCCTTCACTCCTTATGTTTAGGATTGAGGCACTGAAGCGTACCTCAGGGTCCTTTAATTACAAGCACGGGTTGTACACTGTTATGTGTGCACAAACCATAATGGAAAAATGATTCAATCAATGAAACAATTGATATTGAAAAAATATGACCAAATGTACCAAGTTATTCTTCGTCTGGAAGTGGAGCATTGAAGTTAGTGAACTGAGGTTCTGGTCTTTCGAAGTTTCTGACAGGAAACGATGGTCTGGCACCGATGTAGCTTTCCAGTCGTCTGATCTGTTCCCGTCGAAATAACCGTTCTTCAATCTTTAAGACAAAGTTACGAACTTGTCTTCTGGAGCTGGATTTCCATCTAGGTTGTTCCCCCTTAGCTATCTTACGACGATCATCATTCAACCTTTTGACAAGCCCATCACGAACAAACGTGAGTGTAACATCACAGAATTTATGTACCTCATCGAACCTCATGAAGCTTTGTAGCTTTTTGCTGTTGATGTAGGTGAAACCAAACGGTTCTTGGATGAGAGTAAACTGTGGTGTTTCATAAAGACCATCAAAGTAGAATTGTGGCTTTGTCAAATTGATCTTCTGTTGGTAACTTTCCACTCCAAGCTGAAGATCTTCCACTCTTTCTTGAACAATCAGTCGTCGGATGTAAAGAAGTAGCGATGCCATGAAGTTGTACTGAACGTCTCTATCGAATCCGCGCATTCTACTCTGAACCTTTTCAAGATACATATCTTCAATGTCATTGAGATTAAGGTTGGGAAAGTCGGCTTCGGAGAACTTGTACTTCTTTTCATCTTGTCGTTTCACAACAATTTCACGCATGAAAATGTAGTTAAACCGTTTTGACTGCTGAATCTCCAAGATAGCGATGATCTTTGATTTCTGCTTCACATTTTCCAATGATGTCTCTCCTAATCTGCTTGTATAACCGAGACGACGACGATCAGGCCAATGTTGAATTCCGTGTAGAGCATCTCTGTCGTAAGCTACGATGGAGTTGCTGAAAATACGAGTGGTTTCTTCAATGGCTGGAATTTCGTATCTAGCGGCTGGTACTGAGATTGTGAGTGAGGAAGCATATTTCTTCTTGGATATCTCTTGTGTGAGCTGGATGTTACGAAGATCTTTGTTGAAGAAGAAGCTGTAAGGTATCTTCGGTTTGTCAGGAAATCCTTTCAATGGTAATGGTTTGGTCCAGTCGGTGAAGTAAGGTTTTTCATGATTCTTGGAACTTAGATCGATATTCACTTCAGGATTTAACCAGTCAAAGTCGGCAGACATTGCACTAGCTATATTCTGCATGTGATATTCGTATTCGACTTTGTTTCCAGATCTTTTCTTGAGGAATTCTTGTGCATCCCTATTGATTCTCCTAAGCTCTGCCTTTGTGAGTTTGTTGATGTGAAGATCCTTCATAATGACCTGGGTGAACTGAAGAGTGTTACCAGGAAGAGGTTCTTCTTCTTCCAGAGGAGGTTGAGCTTGGACCATTTCTGTCAGCCAATCATTCTGAGGATTGTCATCATTGTCGAGCCATGAATGACGTGTTTTCTTCTTGGATTTCTTAGACTTGGATGTAACATCTTTGTCTTTGGCTTTGGACGGTGATGATGGACCAGCATGAGAATCATGAGTTGGTGGAGCACGGTAATCGGTGTCAAGTTGATCTTGGAAGTCATCAGTTTGTTCCATGAACATTTCTTCATCTTCGGTTTGACCTTCACCAGTAGCTGAGGGTCGTTGTTGAGTTCCAGGAGGAGTGGAGTCCTTTTGTGGTTGTAGAGAGGATGAGGGACCTGTTCCAGACTTAGGTTTCTTGCCTTTGGAGTTTGGGTCAGGATCGTCATCTTTTCTTGTCCGTTTTCGGGTTCCAGCAGCATCTTTGCATGACTCCTTAGATATGTAAGCCGCCATAGCCTCATGAAGTGCTTTTTCTTCAGCAGTTTGTGTGGTTTTGGAGGCAACATTGTCGAAGATTTTGGCAAGCATTTCGTTGAAGGACAGTTCAGGGACAGGTGGAGTCACAGTAGAAGGTTTAGCGGTGTGAAGCGTGAATGGTGTAGTAGACAACATTTTCTTCGTAACACTCCTGATTCTGTGATCCAAGTTGTCATTGATTGGTATGAGAAGGTCTGCAATGGTAGGAGTGATCATCTCAACCAGATTTTCAGTGAGAAAATCATGTGTTGCAGTTCTGATAAAGCCTTCGTAATCAGATTTCAAGAACTTGTCGATCAGCTGCGTAGAATCCTGGAATTCCTCAACTTGTTTAGTAAGTTTGGTAACCATGTCGGTGAGTTTGTTCACTTGCTCCTGAAGATCAACTTGTTGTTTTGGTTCATTGATCGAATGCTGTTTAGATACGGTTTCAGATGGTGTGGGTGATGAGTGCTCTGGTGATGATTCGGACGAAGACTCGTTGTGAGAGTCTGAAGAAGAAGCAGGAGGAGTTGGATCCTTTGGCGGAGAGTCTTGAGGAGGTGGAGGTTGTGCTGAGGAAGTCTGCTAAGAAGATGACTTAAGAAACATGTTGGTGTCGAACGCGTTCTTCTCTTCGTTTTCCTTTCGACGACGTTCCTCTGCTTCCTCTGCTTCTCGTGCAAGAAACTCTGGAGTAATAAGATATTCATGTTCCTGATCCGTAGCTAAGTTCTCTTGACCGCCAACATTCTCCTCTAAAGTAGCAGTCTCAGTCATGTGGACATCTTCAGTCTTGTCTGTATCCTTAACGTTGTCATCAGGTTGTGGAGCTGATTCTGACGTTGTTGGAGGAACCATACTGCTTGTAGCCCCTACATGTTCTGACTGATCGATAGGTGGTGGTGTTGGAGGGTGTGATAGAAGTCGGCTTTCAAGACTTGCTTTCCTCTGTTCTTTCCTAAGCTGCTTTTCTTCAGCTCTAGTGTCGACAACTATACTCTTCAGTTTGCGTTTATCGACTAATGGTTCAACGATTGGTTCATCTTCATCATCATTTGGTTCATTGATAGTGACTCCTTTTCTTTTCCTTGTCTCTTCTTCATAAGTTACAAGACTTTGTTGAACGGCAATCTCTGTTGCAGGAAATCCTTCATCAGGTGCTCTGTATCTCAGTTCATAGTCTGGTTCTTCTTCGTCAGATTCTGTATCGAACTCGGACTCGGTGTCAGAAGGTGGAGGAGTAGGTTCATCCCGAATAAAGTACTCAGGAGTTGCCTTCTTCTTTGGTTTGGTAGCAGGTTTAGGTTTGGATGTAGGTTTAGGTGTGGTAGTAGTCTTGGGTTTTGCCATTGTAGCAGACTTAGATCTTGTATGCGGTGATCCAGTGGTGCTCGTGGTACTCCCAGACTTTACACTTCCTTTGCTACGAGTCTTTATTGTTGCTTCTTCCAGTTCCCCTTTGTAAGCCAGATCATACAACTTGAAGTTCGCCCTTTTCTTAATGCTGTCATTCAGAAGGTATTCGGGAATCCTCATTCCTTTGTTGGTAGAGGAAGTGGTCGATTTGATGAATAAGGTGGTGAAGTCGTCCTCGAAGAGGTGCTTCGGCTCATTAGGATCAGCCATCCTCTTAATGAATTATGGAGAACTGTTGCAGAGATGTTCAATGATAAGCTTGGTGAATCTGGTGAATGGTATCATAGTCTTCACACGGTCGGTCTGAATACTGTAGATGATATCATTCATGATAGGAACTGCAAAGTCAATTGGTGTCAGAGTCACCATTCCCCAGAATGTTTGCAGGTGTTCGAGCCTTGGATGTTCATGACCACTTTTCCTTCCCGATATAGATCTAACAACCAACAAACAGAATGTTCTCCAAGGCTGAGGGATATACTTGACATTAAATTTGGAAAGCTTGATTAGAGGTTCATCATCATCAACCTCATATCCTAATTCAATGAAGAAGTCAAGAAGTTCCAGGTCAGGTAGTATCGGAGCAAATTCGTTGTCAGTTTGTGGCATGAGAAGGGCTGTTCGAAGAACGTCATGATCTACAGAGTAATCTTGGCCATCTAAGGTAACAGTGAAAGACTCATTATCCAAGTTGGTCTGAGCAGTAAGCCAGAACTGATGAAGATAGAACAGTGGAACTGAAGTAGAGCAGGTGAGAAGTGGTTTGCATGGATGTGCCAGTAGGATATCTTTCACAATCTTGCATGATTTTTCTGTGATATTCAACTTGTTGAAATCAACTCGGGGGTTGTTGTTGCCAAGCTTGACATGGTAGTTCTCGGGAGTGATGTCATCCAAGGTGAGTAATGGAAGAGGTAGTTCTGCGACGTTCTCAGTGTGTTCAGCCATGTTTTTCTGAAAAGTATCACCATAAACCAAACATCCAAATTTGTTATGAGTAAGCACAGTTTAGAGTTTGGATACAGATATCTACTTGAAACAATTAAGCACAAATGCGTCATTTAGTTATGAGTCAAATAATGCATATGGCAAATAAGCACAACATGACATGCACAGTTCACAACTACATTACATTACACAACAATAATGAATCACACCAATGAAACTTTATTGAGAAAGTGACTTTCTCGAAAAATTCCACATAACTGCCATTTATCGAGATTTCTTACTTTTCGAAAAAAAAATTGATGTTATCGAAAAAATGCTTTTAACAACTTATCGGGAAACTGGTGAACCATTATCGAGAAAGTTTAATAAATTGAATGATTTCGATAAATGACACATTATCGAGAAAGTGTCATCTCGTGAAACATTATCGAGAAAACATTAATATTAATCGAAAAATCATTATCGAGAAATTTTATCGAGAAATTTTATCGAGAAATTTTATCGAGAAAAATTAAAATTTATCGAAAAACATTATCGAGAAATTGAAGATTTCGATAAGTGAAAATTTATCGAGAACTTGAGTTTCTCGATAATAATTTTCCGAAAGATTTCGATATTACCCAGATTTTTCGAAAAACATTCTTATACAAGAATATAATCGAATTATCATGAGATTACACCTCCATATCTTTCACAAATAATGTTTCCACAGATATTGGCCTGTCACAGATATTCTTATACAAGAGACACGTATTGCACGATGTTTTTCACGAACGAGGCAAGTAAGTACATCGAGAAACATGTAGGAATAGTGAGAAACATCCAAGCAAGATTGATAAGGCACATAAGAGACCAAATAAGCAAATCCCACCACTAACATCAACCAAATAATCACAGAAGCTAAAATATCCACTTCGACCCATTCTTTTTGAAATCGAGAACCAAGCAAACATGATAGAATGAGATAAAAACTGATGATAAAGTATTAGAAACAAGTAAAGTGACTAAACCCCATCAAGAATTAACCATCACAACAGGTTACTCGCATTTTCGAAATCCTAACCCTAGTTCTCGATATCACGAATACAAGAGATCTAACCATTGAAAAATCAATTTACCAAGATCCTATGTTTGAAATACCCTAGTGAATCCATAGGAACTTACAATTAAAAGATCAAAGTCGTGGTTTGCTCGATTGATTATGAACCGTGGGTTTTAGAAGAGGGTTTTGGTGGTTTTGAAATTTGTAGGGTTTAAGTGGTACGGTTTGTATGTTTAAGTAATTTTAAAACTTTGATTTTTGTCACTTTTAGTCCTTGGACTTTAATAACAAACAAACTAGTGTTCAAAAGTTTTAGAATCTTAAAAAATTTGACAACAAGGGTCCCTTAACTAAGAAGTACTTTAACTAGAACCCTAAAGTAACTAGCAAGTCTATTGACATTTGAGATGTGACTTCGTTAAGTTAACTTATGAAGACTTAAGCCAAATGAGACAGAGTGTAGTGAAATAAAACCACCCGCACACACTCCGAACCGTAACACACGAGAAATATGCAAGTATACCAATTGATGGTAAAAGATTTAAGCGTGACTCCCCCTCAACACTTGTAAAGTAAGAACAAGGTGTTGAATGGAAGCGATATACTTGCATTTTTTTTTTTTTTTTTTTTTTTTTTTTGAGAAATAATTTGTAGTAAAGAAAGAAAAAACAAAATATTATACAAAGATAGTTGTGATGTTTGACGATCAGTGGTATTTTAAAAACTTTTCCAGATCCTCTGGTGTCAAACATCTCATACCGATTTGGTGGACTAGACTAGCAAACCTGGATGGTGCCAGAGATTTGGTAAGTAAGTCTGCCAATTGGTACTCAGTTCCAACAAAATAAAGTTCAACTATACCCCTTTCCACATGCTCTTTGATGAAATGATAACGGAGATCGATGTGTTTGGATTTGCAATGATGCACAGTGTTGCAGGAGATAGCAATCGCACTCTTTGAATCACAGTAGATAGGAATCTTGTTGAATAGGTAGTCATAGTCTTTGAGTTGTGATCTCATCCAGATGACTTGAGCACAGCAAGCCGACATGGCTACGTATTCAGATTCTGTAGATGACAAAGACGTGCAGTCCTGCTTCTTAGATTGCCATGACACAAGTTTGTCTCCAAGAAACTGTAATCCACCAGATGTACTTTTGCGTGTGTCTAAGCATCCTGCATGATCAGCATCTGAAAAAGCAATTAGTTCAAAGCCAGAATCCTTCGGATACCAGATCCCCAAGTTAATGGTTCCCTTTATGTATCGAAGGATTCTCTTGACCTCACTGAGGTGTTTTTCAGTTGGTCTGGACTGATAGCGAGAGCACATGTAGACAGCAAAAACTATATCAGGTCTACTAGCTGTGAGATACATGAGGGACCCAATCATACTTCGGTATTTGGTAGGGTCAACGGGAGTCCCATGTAAATCAGCATCTAGTTTTGTGGTATAGCCCATTGGCGTATTATAAGTATCACAAGTTATCATTCCATGTTTCTTTAAGATTTCAAGAGCATATTTGGACTGATTTATAAAAATTCCACGGGGTGATTGATGAACTTGTAGTCCTAAAAAGAACGAAAGTTCACCCATCATGGACATTTCAAAATTATCTTTCATTAATTTTGCAAAATCATTAGAATAACTTCTTTTTGTTGAGGCAAAAATGATGTCGTCGACATATATTTGAACAACAAGTAAGTCCTCCCCGTAGGTTTTTGTAAATAGTGTGGGATCCACCGATCCTTTAAAAAATTTATTGGCCAATAAGAAAGTGGACAGTTTGTCATACCACGCCCGTGGGGCTTGCTTGAGTCCGTAGAGAGCCTTTTTGAGTCGGTAGACATGATTAGGACGCTCAGGATCAACGAAGCCTTCAGGTTGACTGACATAAACTTCTTCACGGAGTTCTCCATTCAGAAATGCTGTTTTCACATCCATCTGGTAAACCACCATATTCCTATGAGCAGCATAAGCCAAAAAGATCCGAACAGCTTCATGTCGTACCACTGGAGCAAAGGATTCAGCAAAGTCTAGACCTTCAAGTTGAGAGTATCCTTTCGCTACCAGGCGTGATTTGTTGCGGATGACTGTCCCTTCTGCGTCAAGCTTATTCTTCCATATCCATTTTAACCCGATGACAAAGACTCCGACAGGTCTTTCAACTAATTCCCAGACTTCTAGTCTTATGAATTGCTGAAATTCCTCTTGCATAGATTCAATCCAGTTGTCATAAGTCAGTGCATCTTTAATGTTCTTGGGTTCTTCATGACAAACTGTGAGTGCGTAGATGCAAGTTTCTCCATCAGTATGAAGTCGTTGTCTAGTCATAACAGGTGCATCTGGATGGCCAATAATGTGAACAAGTGGATGGTCACGAGTCCATTTATGTGTTGACGGGTGTAGTTGATACGTATCTCGCATGTTGGCAGGATCCAAGTTGCGTGTTGACGACTCAGCTATATCAGGAACTGTAGTAGCTGGTGCAAACGGATTAATGAACGCATCAGGATCATGCTCTGCGGATTGTGAAACTGATTGATGTGTTGGATCTTCAGCTGGATGGCAGGGAGTAGAACCAGTTTGTTCTGCTGTAGATGGTGATTCAATTGAAGGACCGTCTCTCTCAACATTTGTTGAAGTTAGTTGAGGTGAGTCTGGTACTGGAATGTGTTCAGGTTGAGCAGCGGAATTTGGTGAGACCTCAGTAGGACGGTATTCAATCGTGTCATCAAATAGTGGAGCAAACAAGGTTTCTAATTCTTTGCGGTTAAGTGGTAAAGGTTCAGCTGAAGATGCCGGAGAGTTAAGACGGTTAAATTCGGGTCCTAAGCTGTGTTGCTCAGAAGCCATCTGGGTGAGTTCATCGAAATTAGCGTGAATGGTTTCTTGAATTTCTCTTGTACGACGATTCCATATCCGAAAACCTTTGGAATTTTCACAATATCCAACGAACACTCCGGTGTCAGCCTTAGCTTTGAGTTTACCTAAATCATCACGATCATTTTTCGGATAGCAAAGTGCTCCAAATACATGAAAGTAATCGATGTTCGGTTTCCTTTTGTGAACAATTTGATATGGTGTTTTGCGATGGCGTTTTGTGATCATGCAACGGTTTTGAGTATAACATGCGGTTGAAACAGCTTCTGCCCATAAGTAATCTGGTAATTGAGCATTAATCAACATAGTTCTAGCAGCTTCCACTAACGTCCTGTTGCGTCTTTCAACCACACCATTCTGTTCTGGGCTTCTATGTATAGACGTTTGATGTTCAATTCCCACTTTCTCATAGTAAGACCGAAGTGTCTGATTCTTGAATTCAGTACCATTGTCAGTTCTGACGATTCGTACTGTGTTTCGAAGCTGAACTTGAATTTTGGTGAGAAAGGTTATGATCATCGAAGGAGCTTGATCTTTATTTCGTAGAAAATAAACCCAAGTCCATCTGGAGAAGTCATCCACAATTACGAGTATGTACCGTTTACCGTTGATACTTTGAACACGCATTGGTCCACACAAATCCATATGAAGCAGTTGTAAAACATGATTCGTACTTTGCTCAGGTTTAGACGGAAAATGAGCACGAGTACTTTTTCCTTGTTCACAGGCTGGACATAAGTGATCTTTGGTGAAACGGAATCTTGGAAATCCATCGACAAGTTTATAACGAGCAAGGTCAGTCATGGTTCTGAAATTCAAGTGCGAAAGACGTTTGTGCCATAACCAAGATTTAGTTGACTCTGCTTTGGAGAGAAGACATATCGGAGATGTTGCAATCATATCTGACATTGATATTGTATAAAGATTGGAGCCGCGTGAGCCAGACATTAGATCGTTTCCTTGTAAGTCGCGAACAAAGCAAGTTTTCTCACGAAATGCAACTTCTAGATCCCCATCACAGAATTGACCAACAGAGAAAAGGTTGTGTCCAAGGCCTTCCACATAGTAAACACGACTAATTTCAATGTTACCGCTGATGTAGTCACCATATCCCATTATAAGAGCGTAATGATCATTCCCGAATCTGACAGTTCCTATAAACTTTGAGACAAAGTTGTGTAGCAGTTTGAGATTGCCTGTCATATGTCGGGTGCATCCGCTATCAACAATCCAGAGAACAATCTATACCACCTGCATCACCAGAAGAAGACACGGGTGGAACAGAAGTAAGGGTGGAACCCAAAGATAATGCGGGTTCCTGTTGGTTAGTAACACATATATTCAACAATTTAGGAATCCATTTAAAGTCTGGTTTGTGTTGTAACCAACGTTGCCAATTCCAACTAGTTTTTGCTTTCTTAATGTTAAATGCACTAGTAGTTGACTCAGTCCTAGATTTGTTCTCGGCACCTATGGGGGTAACTGGGACATCATTAGAAACCGTAGAAGACGGCTTTCCTAAGTTAGACTTAGAGGCATTAGTGGGCCTAAAAGGAATGCGTGTCCTACGTTTCTTATGACGATTGAGAAGAGAATTAGCTAAACATTTTGTATGATCACCAGATGATACGCTTTTACAACAAAATACACAAGATGCATTAATATTCAAAACATTCAAAGGTTCATCATTCGTTACATTTAGATTTTGATTACAATTTGCCAGATTAGAATCTAAATCTGATGCAACATGAGTTTTATTCAAAGTCCTAAGTTGGTCTTCTACTTCCTGAGCTTCTAGGTGTCCTCTCTTACGTTGCAAGATCCTATTCTTCTTTTTACTTTTTCGCTTGGGTCTGCTAACGCTAGAAGTGGAGACTAGTCCTGTAGAAGTGGAGTTATCAACATTAGTTTTTTGAACAACCTTTCCTTTATCAGTTTTGTTTATTTGATACATTCCTGATGCTATCACCGTGGTGTCAACCATTTTCCCTTTTTGAAGTAGTTTAATTTTCTCTTTCAAATCAATGATGATGTGATTTTTGTCCTGAATTTCAGACTCAAGTAAACCATTGCAATATTTGATGTCGTCGCGGTTTTGTTGCCATTCGGCGTTTTCAATTTTTAAATCCGCAATTTCTTTCTCGTATTTGAAACATCGACCTTTTAAAGACTCGTTGTTTTTGCAAATCTGACAAGAGTTTGAAACATTTTGACTTTGAAACTTCAATTCCCTTTCAAGACTTTTAGCTTGACACCATTCAAGCCTTTGATTGAGTTGACAAATTTCTTTTGAAAATTGTTTTGTCACATCATCATTTTTAATTCTCAACTTTTCATTTTCCAGTTTAAGTGTCTCAATTTCCTCATTCAACAAGATATTATCAACACAATGATCATGCTTAAGCATAGAAGTACCAGAATTATAAAGATCATTCATGATAACAGACAAAATATCAGCACAGAGAACTTGTTCCAAGAGTCGATCAGCATCATTTTTGAAAACTTTAGTTTGTAGCTTTTGGACCAAAATCTCATTTTCAGCAGTATCAAAAACGTTTATCATATTTTTGACCTCCTTTTGAAGTTCCTGATCCCAACGTGTAGCACATAGACGAAGGTGTTGAACAATTGGTTTCATTTGTTTTTGAAAAATATCTCTCTTTTCTCGCTCGTAAGCGGATTGAAAAGTTTCAATTTTTATTTCTGAATTGCGTTCAATTGTTTCCTCCAAAATATCGATGTCTTCCATAAAGGTTTTGAAATAATTTAAGACACGACATTTTGGTAAACGTGTAAGTTGACCGGATGATGGTAAAGGACCATTTATTTGTGCTACAGGTGGGACAGGAGCCTCATTGTGAGATGAAACATATGACTCTTCGATAAACCATGATTTCTCAGGTAATTCCTTTTGAGTGACAAAAGATTTTGAAAGTGGAGGAGCTTTTGAATAGTCATATGGTGTCCAATATTGAACTTGACTCATTTTAGATCGACTCTCTTCTTCAAGTTCTTCTTCCTCCTCAGTATCAAAAACAACAGCACGCACAACCGTATTATCAAGAAAATAATCCATACTGTAAATTTTTGGAATTTCTTTGAATGCCGTGTGTAGAAACATTGAATTGTAATCACCAAGTGCATATCCGCAATTGGGTTTCGGTTTTAAAGTAAATTTCTGAATTGTTGTGACAGAGTTCCCGTGTTTGTAAACAATGTGATGAAATTCTTTGAGTTGTTTTTCAAGATCAACAATATCACCGAGTAAGTTGTCTATGTACTTCCTTTTCCGTATTTTATGTTCATGAAAATCTTTTTGACAACTTGACAAATTTGTTTCTGTTTTTGAAAGTTCAGTTTGAAGACATTCAACTTGTTTTTTCAATTCACCCTTCTCACTTTCAAGTTTCGAAATCAACTTTCCGTGTGATTCAATTAAATCTTGTATTTTGCGTTGAAGATCTTGTTCTTTGTTATAAGAATCTTGAAAAGCTTTTTCAAAACTTTTAGTGTGTTTTATCTTTTCTTCTTGATTTGAAAGCTGAATTTTATAACACTCAATGTCTCTTGCAAATGACGCATTTTGTTCTTTTAAAACTTTGTTTTTCTCGTTGCATTTGAGTATTTGCAATTGTTGAGCATCCAGTTGTTTAGATAACAATATGAGGTCAGGGTCTGGATCAAATGATGGTTCATGTTGTTCTAAATTATCATGTTTATCATTCTCAATTGGATCATCAAATGAAACAACTGTGTCATCATCAAATATGACAACTGTGCTTATTTGTTCATCTTTTTGAGAGGATGAAGATGATGTAGATGGAACAACTTGCGCCATATCTGATTCATAAGCAGAAGGTGAGACTATTTCATTAATAAAGCATGCATTGAGGTCATGTACCTGGGACAAGCCGTCAGTGTCATACACTGGACCTGAATCATTGAGCTTAAGTTCCTGCATGTTGGCCATAAGCATCACAGCTGCATTAGCTTCCAGATCTTCCATGTCATCATCATTGTGTACATTTGCCATGAAGTTGTTGTCTTGTTCAGGGAAATGTCCATCCTTTTCATCTTGAAGAGCCATGAGTAATGCCTGCTTGTGAAACTTACTACCCCGAGTACGCGGTTTGGGACATGCTGTCGCTATATGACCTTGTTCATTGCAATTGTAGCGCCACACTGCATTCCCTGAGTTGGAGTTCCTAGGTGCAACTGATTCAGACCTTTGCTGAGAAGATCCTGAGTTGTTCCTGAACCCCCCATTGTTACTAAACCGCTGACCATTCCCATAGTTTCCTGAAGAGCTTCCTGAACCAGATCGACCATAGCTACGATTCTGAATTTCCACTCTTCCATCATTGACAACAGCTTGATTTCTTGTGTTTGAAGATGAACGTTGACGGTTGTTTGTTTTGTTGGAGAATTTGCTGAATGCACGAGCAATAAGAGCAAGTCCCTGATTCAACGTATTAAAGTCATCATTGTCATCATCATTGGAGTTGGAGTAGTACACAGCATCATTGTTGTTTGATGAAACAAGTAGTGTAGAAGAATCATGTGGAGATGAATCATAAGGGACCATTTGGTTCGAGGTGGAAGATTGTGGATAACTGAAGTAGTTCTGCTCTTGAACATATGCATGATTTGACATTGGTGGTGGAGCATAGGGAGATTGAGCTACGAGAGCCAATGAATTTGGTGTTGTTGTTGGTGTGTATCCTCCTCGTAGAGCTCTATCTTTTTCCACTTCAGGTTCATGGTGTTTCAAAAAATCATACAACAACCCATATGGAGCATCATGAAGATTCTTCGTTTGACGAACAAATGTCACATATTTATGCCAATCAGGGCCAAGACTACCAACAAATTTGGAGTTCACAGCGATCCTTGGTACAGTGATTTTGTGACGTTCCAGATCATTGACCACATTTGTGAAACGATGATAGTAGGATTCAAGTGACTCTCCAGGTTCAATAGTGATGTCAGTGTATTCCATGTAAAGCTTGGATTCCATGTCATCTTTGTTCAATTGAGTGCCTTCCATGAGGAGATGAACGTGTTCCCACATAGCTTTGGCTGTTTTCTGAGCATCGACACTGCGATAGATCGGATTGGGTATACCTTGAAGTATATAAGCCATTGCATACTGATTAGCTTCACGATGTAGTTTCTGTTCTTCAGTGAGTGCAGTTTCTGGAAGGGGTCTATCACCAGGAGGACGTGGAGGATCAGCATTAGGATCACCAGCTTCAAATCTTGTTGGCCACTCAAATGGTCCTTCAAGTATCATTTGCTTTAAGAAGTGCCCATGAGGTTTCTTAAGTTCAAGAAAGCGTAAGAATCGACTTGACCATTGCACATAGTTACCAGGTGTTAGCATTGGAGGTGTCTCAAGTGATCCTGCCTCATGTCGGGATTGTTGAGTTGTGATAACTTCACACATTCTGTCAAACCAGTGAGGTTGTTTGGAGGAAAACTGAGTGTTTTGTAGTGGCACTTGATATGGTTGTTGTTGAGAAATGAGCTGTTGTTGCATCATAAGGTATTGTTGTTGTGGATTGTATTTAGGAGGTTGTTGATTCATTGTGTGCGGAAGGTAATGTTGTTGCTGATACTGCTGAGGTTGTTGTTGCTGAGATGTTTGTTGTTGAACATGAGGAAAGTAGTGATTCGGTGGCTGAGACATCTTCAAACACTTGTGTAGAAATGGATCTTGTGGAAAGTGTAGAATGAACCAATTATCGAGAAACTTAGCACAACTTCAAAGAAGATTTCAATAATATGTTTTTCGAAAAAATTTGGCAGAGTTTCGAGAAACTTGGCAAAATTATCGAGAAACTTGGCAAAATTTATCGAGAAAAGATTTCGAAATTTGTCAGTTTTATCGAGAAGTAAGATTTCGATATTTAAACAGATTTCGATAACTTAAGATTTTTTCTCGATAATTTTTGAAAAATTGCGAAACTTAGTTTTCGAAATTATACAATTCCGAAAACTTTCCCAAAAGTCGAAGTACTTAACTTTCTTATACAAGAAAGAAAATACCGAGTCCACACAAACGAAAACGAGGTAGTGCACTTTGAGAAGATCTCGAAATAGGCAATTAGGAAGATCTCGATAACATGTAGGGTTTGTTTTTCAAAGAAAGCAATCCTTAAATTCGTTTTTCTTTCAAGATACTTGTACTTTTGTGTATAAAATGTGTAAATCTTAAGGAAAGTAGAAAACTTTATGAAAAATTTCACACTTGTAAAGATATCGAAAAAAGTACAAATATCTAAAAAATCGAATATTTAGTAAAAGTTTGGAACTTTTTGGTTTGTTTTGATTTTAAACACAAGTTTGTAAGCAAAGATGTGAGAAAAACCAAGAAACTAACAAAAAAAAATAAACTTTAACAAACAATTCGATAATAAAAAACGATTTTAAAAGAAAGAAATCAATGAAAAAACAATAACTACACCTTCCTCTAGCGAATGATACCACTTGTTAGGTCACCATTTTGTAAACACAAGTATGATTGATAAAGAAATGAGATGAGAATGAGAGTGGGATGATTATGAGAAATTAGAGAAAATGAAATGCAAGAGTTTCCTTAATGTTTTCAAATAACCAACCAAGTTTACAAGAGGCCTAAGACTAGTATTTATAGGAAAGAAGCTAGGGCAACATCCTACTCCTTCCCTTTACATGAAACGTATGGGCTTGAGGCCCATGGACCTCATTCTTAAGCCTAGTAAACTTAATACAAAATGTAAATGATAGTAAATAATAACTAAGCAACCTAGCATTATTACAAATGACCGAGACTTGATAAAATAGTAAAACTATGGTTCCAACATCCTTTGATCATAAGTGTATAATTCTTTGTTTCAAAGTGATTCAATGTTCATCCTCTCAAGTGCAAGAGAAGAATACTTCTATCCCTCAAGACAAGAAGTATTACAACTTGTTGTGATCTCCACATCCAAGTTGTTGGTACATCATCAAGATTATTTACATATTCCTTGTGAAGATTGTTGTGAATATTTGTTTGTAGATAGTTGTGCTAGTTTTGTGTGATTAGTTAGTAGATTGGTGTGAAGAAGAAAAGTTAGGAACTAGATTGGTGTGAAGAAGATAGGTGTGGAATAGTTAGTTGTGAAGTAGAAGAAGGTGTGTAGAAGTTATGACTTAGGTGTGAAGAAGTTGTGGTGTGATAATTGGTGTGTAAATTGGTGTGTAAGGTTTTCTCCGCCATAAGGGAGCTTGTTGATATAGTGAAGAAAACTCTCGAGTTAGGTGCTCGGGGAGTGGAGTAGGGCAAGGAAGGTGTCCTTGTAGCCGAACCACTATAAATCACTTGTCTCGCGGTTCGATCTTTCCATCTCTTACTCATTTCATTACTTATCATTGTTATATATTATTTATTGATTGTTGTTCATATTGTACAAGAGTTGAGATCACATATTATCGAATCTAAGTTTTTAAAAGCTAAGAAAACACTAAAAATATTTTTACAACGAGTTAAAAAGACGTAAAACTATTCAACCCCCCTTCTAGTTTTCCACAATTATTGGAGAACTTATCTTTATTAAAACATGGAAGAAAGAAGGGTTTGAAACCCCTTCAATATGCAGGAAATTCGACCTAGGGTTTGTGTTTAGTATTCCACAACTTGTTCCACACTTTACAATGAAAAATTAGAAAAATATATATAGACATAGCATCCTGACGGTGTCATGTGTTAGCCATCAACTCGCCACCAAGTTGAAATTCATATTGCCTAGATCTAGTCTTGACGCCTTCATGTGCAAATCTACTCTAGGCCGTCACGTGTATTTGGACCCTGACGGCCTTGGTGACGCCGTCAGGCCATTAACAAAGAAAATGTTTTGGGCCGTCACGTTATAAGTTCCACATCCACCTCTCTTGTCACTCTTGACGCCGTCATGTGTTATTGCTTGACGTCGTTAGGTACTGTTCCCAACAAGGAATTTGAGACTTTGCCATTTTTTTCACTTTTATGCTCCAAAAACGTCCAAAATGCTTCCTTTTCCAGATTTCTCTCCAAAAGTAACTAAAATGAAAAAAGGAACGATTTAGGGCAATAATTGATCAAATAATCACGAATTCGGGCTTAAATGACCCCTTAAAAGCGGTACACTTTTTGCCTCATCACCTCATCAAATACCCTTACACTTGAGATTTGCTTGTCCTCAAGCAAATGCACTTTTATTCTAATCAAAATACAAGTTAGGGGTCATTTAACACTAATATAAAAGTAATTACAACAAATAATCGTTCCACTAAAAACCAAAAACAAGCACGGAGGTCATACATTAGCACCTCACAAATAGTGTTTAGATACTCACATCTCTCGGGTGTAATAAAGTATATATATCACAATATGGAAATGGAAAACATCTCTCACTACCTGTCATAGCAAATAGATTACCTGATGAGGCGAAAAATGATCCGTTTTTAGGGGGTCATTTAAGCCCGAATCCGAATTTATTTGATCAAATATTACCCTAAATCGTTCCTTTTGTGATTTTAGGTACTTGGAGAGTGAATTCTGGAAAAGAAGCCATTTTGAACGTTTTTGGAGCATAAAAGAAAAGAAAACGGCAAAGTCTCAATATTCCATGCTGGGAACAGTAGGTGACGGCGTCAAGAGTAATGTCCTGACGGCGTCAAACCTCAATAATAAAATCCGAGAGTTCATGAAGGCGTCAAGAGTTGTCCTAACGGCGTCAAAACCCCAAGAATTAAAATCCGTAGTTGCTGACGGCGTCACACACAGGGCGTCAAGAGGAAATTGTGTGACGGCCTAGGCCTTGACGGCGTCAGAAGTAGATCAAGGCCGTCCGAGGAAGTATTTGGCGGCGAGATGACGGCGTCACACCTTTGTTCTTGACGCCGTCATCCCTATTTTCCTATATATAGTTTTCTAGTTTTTCACATTTAAGAGAGAAGTTTTGGGAGAAACCCTAAAGACGATTTTGGTGTAACTTTACAGGTTTTTAAAGGGTTCCAACCCCTTGATACCTTGCATGATTAATTTAGATAAGTGTTCTTCTAATTCAATCAATATGTCTATGTGTTGGTTGTCTATATCTTGTTCTTGTCTTAATTCTATCATGCTAGGCTAGATCTCTTTTGTGTTTGCTTAGATCTAATGAAACCTAGATATTGATTATGTGTTGATTACTTGTTTATTCTTGTTCTTGGATGAATGATTTATATGTTAGGCTTAAGAAAACTGGCAGATCTCCAAATGGTAACATGCTTGAACGTCTTAAGAAACATGAACCGAGGCGTACTAGGTCTTTATTGGTTGTATTTAATGCATGAGCCACTGTTTACAATCCCTATAGTTGTGCTGGGCATGGTGTAGGAGGAGATAAGAGCTCATAGAATTGGGGAGTTATGTATGCCACCCCATGAATGGTATTAAGGAATACGATCCGTCATCCATGCAATTATAACAAGTAATTAACGTGTAAAAGATATCTAGGGAGTAGTGAAATCTAAGTAAACACATTTTCTCCACTTATTGCTCACAACTTTAGTATAATTTAGTTTATTTTCATTTCTAGTATTTTATTTTGATTGCATCTATAGTATTGGGTTAGTTGATTAGCAACTAATTCCGCCTAAATCCTTCCAACCCGAGATTTTTACTTGCTTTCTAAAAAATATAAAAATACAAAAATAATCATCCCTCACCTTTAGAACTAGTAATTAGGCTTTCTAATCCTAGCGACACTATTCCTAAGCTGAACGATCAATCCCCCGGTACTTGTCACTATACTATACTACAACGATCAGGTACACTGCCTGGTGGGGGTTGTAAGCTTCTTGAGATCCCTCGAGAGGTAAAGCCTGTTGCGATTCCCACACATCAAGTTTTTGGCGCCGCAGCTCGGGGAATAGTTATTTTCTAGGTTAGGATTTCTTTTTATTAGGTCTACTTGCTAGATTCCTTTCTAATAAGATTTTATTTTTTATTTTTAGGTCTTCTTTAGTCTATCTTATTTCTTCGTGCTTTTGTTCGTAAATCTTTACCATCCGACATCATGGAAGGTGGTAACATCTTTGAACCCGTCATCCCACCACAACAAAACCCACCACTAGAACCCCTTAGGCCCCGAACCTTAGGAGAGTACTCCCGACCTAGCCATCAAGGCTACCGAAACACCATTGAGCTCACCGGAGCCAATGTGACCCCCTTGCGATCCGACACCATCCGGTTGGTGCAAAGCGGATGTGCATTCCATGGACTTCGTTCCGAAGATCCAAACCGACATCTTAAGGACTTTCTCAAAATCGTAGATTCCATAGACCTAGGTGTTGAAACTAGAGAGACAACCAGTTTTCGCCTATTCCAATTCTCTCTACGGGATCAAGCTAGTCAATGGCTTGAGCGTTTACCCGCGGGATCCATCACCACATGGGATGATCTCACCACTCGTTTCCTTGCTCAATTTTTCCCACCGGGGAGAACTACTAAGCTTAGGAATGACATCTTGATGTTCCAACAACGTCAAAATGAATCTCTTTATGAAGCATGAACTCGTTTCAAGGACTTACTCCAAAAAGTCCCTCATCATGGCATAGATCTTTGGCTCTAAGTCCAAATCTTTTATGACCATATCGACATCTCCACGAGGCGAGCCATTGACCAATCGGCCGGTGGTAAGCTACGTGATCTTAGTGCGGAACAATTATGGGAACTCATAGAAAATCTTGCTCTCTATGACAACGAAAGTTGGAACGATCCCCGTGACTTGAACAAAACGGTCAAGGCAATATCTTTGCCTTCGAACAATTCTAGCACTCCCGACCGTAGGATCATGGAACTTGAGGACCAAGTCAAGTTTCTCATGAAATCTTACGATGCTCCTAAGCCTTCAAGCCAAGTGAACAAAATCACTTCTTCATGCGAATTATGTAGTGGTCCCCATGACACTCGTGATTGTGTGGAACTCCCCGGAACAGCTTTTGCGGACTACGCATCCACGCGTACCGACGAAGCGGGAGATAAGTGGTACACTTTGAAGCCCGAGCCAAACACTTACGGTGATTCATACAACCCCTCATGGAAAAATTACCCAAACCTTAGGTGGAAACAAAATCAACCCAATTCTTCCAATCCGCCTAATCGTTACCAACCAAACGGTCCACCATCCAACCGTACTTTCAACAACAATCCTTCTAACAACTATGGTAGTACCAACAATCTTGAAGGATTGATGTCAAAGTTCATGGCATCTCAAGAAGCTCGCACAGCTAGGTTTGAAACCGAATTCAACCAACAACAAACGGAGATGACCAACAAGATTGACAACTTGTTGAAAGCCCTCAACAACCAAGCGTTAATCACACCTAGGAAGGACACTAGGGACACCAATAGTGGAATCCAAATTAAGGACCCCTCATCATCCAAACATGTCCACTTTGTCAATGTTGTCACCATTAAGCCAATAGACAAGGAGATAGAAGAGAGTGACAAGGATGAAGTTAGAGTAGGAGCCGAGATTAAGGATGAGAGTAGGGAAGTTGAGGTTAACAAGGAAGAGGAATCAGAGGAAGTAGAGCCTATAGACAAATACTTTGATAAGTTGCCTACCGAGGAAGAACAGGAGTACCATAAGGATTTATTCGATAGTCCCGAGAGACCATATATCTTCGGCACACCCCTTATCAAAATGGGAGACCCCTCTAACATTAACATCCCATGCAATATCGGGCACATGCATATATGGAAAGCTTACATCGACCCTAGATCCCCCGTGAACATTATGACTAGGACTTATTACAATTGGGTGATGAAGAAGCAACTTAATTTTAGGATGATGCCTAATAGGAACCTGATAAGTAATTTTGCGGGAAGAGTGAAAGGATTGCATGTGATTATAGGGAATCTCACCTATGAGATCGATTTTATGATAGTTGAGGACACTCGTCCGGTGATAGATGCTTGCCTAAGTCAAATAATATTTGGGAAACCATTTGTTGAGGCCACTAGGATGAGTTATGATCCGACTTTAGGGATAGTTAGATTCAAGAAAGAGAATGATGAGGTTGCTTATCAAATGCCCTACAAGATTGAGCAATACCGCCTTCTCTGTAATTTCGAAAAGGAACACAAGCAAGCGGCTTATTATAGGAATGAGGAGGATAGACGTAGAGGAGTAGAGTATGTTAGAAATAGGATGCTTGGTTTCTACAAAGAGTGCTTGCAACTAGGTCCGGAATACAAAATTGGTTTAGAAGATGACCTAGAGAGTGGAACCAATGATGAGATCACGTAGTAACCCATGACTTTGAGTCTAGCTACAAGACTCGTAAATAAAGAAAAGCGCTTCTTGGGAGGCAACCCATGCTTTGTGTGATTTTATTTGTTTGATTGTTATTTGCTTCCGTATGCATGTTTAGTTTTTATTGTTGGTAGATCATGTTTCTCAATTAAAACGTGGAAATACTTTACTTTGTTGTTTAGCCTAGTCTTAACTCCACTTAGAAGTATTTTTGCAAAAGATAAGTGTAAGGGGAAACCCCAAATATGTTTTTAAGAAACAAACCGATCATGATTCTCCACAATATTAAATGAACATGTATATTCGTATTTGTTAGAGTCAAATGCTTGTATTGAGTCATAATGAAGTTTTGCAGGATTTTCCAGGAAGTAGGACCAAATTTTTCCAGAAATTTTCCGGAAACTTAACATAAGAATTTCTGCAGGTCCATTCTGACGGCGTCATGAGTTTACTCTTGACGGCGTCAGGAGTTAAAATCTGGAAATTTTACCGGTTTTGTTTTTCTAACGGAGTCTTATGGTTTTTTGTGAATTATTAAGGTTTATAATCTCCAGGAAATCTGCAAACTTCATTCCACAAGCATTATATCTTACTTTGTTTTCTAGGATTTAGTAACTTATATAGGATGCCACCGATTTTACGCGAGGTTGTCTTGTCTATTTTTGTCAGGATTTACAGGTTATGTTCGACAAGGAGATGATTTATATTCTGGAAGGGAAGCTTTGATTGTTCATTTTCTTGGAGGAAGATCTAATCTGGCCAACCTATAATCCATACCGAGCGAATCAGGAGAGTATTTGATTTCATTCTCTTTACTTTTTCACTTTTACATTCTTTACTTGAACATTGGGGACAATGTTCATCTTAAGTGTAAGGGGAGGGTAAAAAGATGATACTTTACATATGCACTTTCGCTTGAGTTTATTTTGTTTGATAGTAGATGTGTAATAAAACTATGAGAAATACTTGTTAGTGTAATTTTAGCGCCAAATTTAAAATTTTTTACAACATTTAGGAGTGAAACTTTAGCCATAGCAAGCGTCTCATGGATAGGAGATTGTATGACTAGCACATAACCGTATATTCAGAAAAATTTTCCACCCAAATATGTGAGGTTCGCCTTCAGATTTGATAGGAAAAGCATTCACTATTAGTGCTTATGAGTGTACCGGTAGCATTTAGATTCTAGAACTTGCGTTAGTGATGCATTCCGAGACTGCTAGTGAGACTACATTCGTGTGGTAGGATTTACTACATGATAAGAGGCATTAGGATCCCCCTTGTGTTAAACCCGTATCATAATTACTTGGCCATTTAAGTCATATTACTTGGCTAGTTAAGTCAACTAATTTTCCCACACCCTTAGCGTTGTACTCATTTTTAGTACACGATACCCCTAGTACACCCTTCCGAGCCTATCTTTTCGTTTCTAACTTTAAGCATTTTACTTAAAGGAAGAATTTGTTACACCCCACTTAAATGTACACCCAAATCGCCTTAGCCTTCTGTGTATGCGCTCATTTTTAGTGCATTATTGTTATTTGTTAAACCCTAAGTTAACTTTCTAATTGATTACATGGTTGCTAAGTCGAGTCATATCCTTGTACATATTGTTTTGGGACGATTGGGACTCATGGGTAAGTACTTATTTTGTGGAGTAATGGGGAAGAACATCATTTATTACCCCCATATGTACGTTAATCTTAAAAGTGCTCCAAGTGTTTTGATTTTCTTAATTCGAGTCATTAGTTTAGTTAATTGTAAAGTATGTAAAGATTCAAGTGTAAGGGAAATGTTCATTCCCTATGATGTATTATTTTGGATGGTAGGGTAAGAGTGTATGCAAAAAAAATAAATAAATAAATAAAAATTAAAAAAAAATCGAAAAAACAAGAAAAAGAAAAAAAAAATAGAAAAAGGAAAAAGAGAAAAAACATACGGACTACCATCCCTTTTCATTCTATGTTCATTTTATGTTTTTGTTATTTTTCATTTATTAACATAAGTCGAGTCTAGTTTGGCTTAGCAACGCCATATTGTACATGTAATTAACCAAAATTGTTAACTCGCCACCAGTAATAACTTCCTTTATCCAACAAAACCGTGTAATTCATATCCCTATACCTAACGTTACAACCCTTTAAAAGACCTCTTTGATAGTTTATCCTAGGTGCTTACGCCATGTGGTGGAGGTTTGATCCTTTCCCAAGCCTATGGTAATCTATTTTGCTATGACAGGTAGTGAGAGATATCTTCCGTTTCCATATTGTAATTTACACTTTATTACACCCGAGAGATGTGAGTATCTAAACACTATTTGTGAGGTGCTTGTGTATGACCTCCGTGCTTGTGTATTGGTCTTTAGTGGAACGATTATTTGTTGTAATTACTTTTATATTAGTGTTAAATGACCCCTAACTTGTATTTTGAGTAGAATAAAAGCGCATTTGCTTGAGGACAAGCAAATCTCAAGTGTAAGGGTATATGATGAGGCGAAAAATGATCCGTTTTTAGGGGGTCATTTAAACCCGAATCCGAATTTATTTGATCAAATATTACCCTAAATCGTTCCTTTTGTGATTTTAGGTACTTGGAGAGTGAATTCTGGAAAAGAAGCCATTTTGGACGTTTTTGGAGCATAAAAGTGAAGAAAACGGAAAAGTCTCAATATTCCATGCTGGGAACAGTAGGTGACGGCGTCAAGAGTAATGTCCTGACGGTGTCAAACCTCAATAATAAAATCCGAGAGTTCATGAAAGCGTCAAGAGTTGTCCTGACGGCGTCAAAACCCCAAGAATTAAAATCCGTAGTTGATGACGGCGTCACACACAGGGCGTCAAGAGGAAATTGTGTGATGGCCTAGGCCTTGACGGCGTCAGAAGTAGATCAAGGCCGTCCGAGGAAGTATTTGGCGGCGAGATGACGGCGTCACACCTTTGTTCTTGACGCCGTCATCCCTATTTTCCTATATATAGTTTTCTAGTTTTTCACATTTAAGAGAGAAGTTTTGGGAGAAACCCTAAAGACGATTTTGGTGTAACTTTACAGGTTTTTCAAGGGTTCCAACCCCTTGATACCTTGCATGATTAATTAAGATAAGTGTTCTTCTAATTCAATCAATATGTCTATGTGTTGGTTGTCTATATCTTGTTCTTGTCTTAATTCTATCATGCTAGGCTAGATCTCTTTTGTGTTTGCTTAGATCTAATGAAACCTAGATATTGATTATGTGTTGATTACTTGTTTATTCTTGTTCTTGGATGAATGATTTATATGTTAGGCTTAAGAAAACTGGCAGATCTCCAAATGGTAACATGCTTGAACGTCTTAAGAAACATGAACCGAGGCGTACTAGGTCTTTATTGGTTGTATTTAATGCATGAGCCACTGTTTACAATCCCTATAGTTGTGCTGGGCATGGTGTAGGAGGAGATAAGAGCTCATAGAATTGGGGAGTTATGTATGCCACCCCATGAATGGTATTAAGGAATACGATCTGTCATCCATGCAATTATAACAAGTAATTAACGTGTAAAAGATATCTAGGGAGTAGTGAAATCTAAGTAAACACATTTTCTCCAATTACTGCTCACAACTTTAGTATAATTTAGTTTATTTTCATTTTCAATATTTTATTTTGATTGCATCTTAGTATTGGGTTAGTTGAATAGCAACTAATTCCGCCCACTCTTTCAAAACCCGAGATTTTAACTTGCTTTCCATAAAATATAAAAACACAAAAATAATCATCCCTCACCTTTAGAACTAGTAATTAGGCTTTCTAATCCTAGCGACACTATTCCTAAGCTGAACGATCAATCCCCCGGTACTTGTCACTATACTATACTACAACGATCAGGTACACTGCCTGGTGGGGGTTGTAAGCTTCTCGAGATCCCTCGAGAGGTAAAGCCTGTTGCGATTCCCACACATCATGTTTTTGGCACCGCAGCCAGGGGAATAGTTATTGTCTAGGTTAGGATTTCTTTTTATTAGGTCTACTTGCTAGATTCCTTTCTAATAAGATTTTATTTTTTATTTTTAGGTCTTCTTTAGTCTATCTTATTTCTTCGTGCTTTTGTTCGTAAATCTTTACCATCCGACATCATGGAAGGTGGTAACATCTTTGAACCCGTCATCCCACCACAACAAAACCCACCACTAGAACCCCTTAGGCCCCGAACCTTAGGAGAGTACTCCCGACCTAGCCATCAAGGCTACCGAAACACCATTGAGCTCACCGGAGCTAATGTGACCCCCTTGTGATCCGACACCATCCGGTTGGTGCAAATAAGCCAAGACTCGACTCGAGTTAAGCTAATAAATAAAAAATAACAAAAACTTAAAAATAAACATAAAGGAAATGGGATGGTAGTCCGTATGGTTTTTTCTCTTTTCCCTTTTCTATTTTTTTTCTTTTTCTTTATTTTTTCGATTTTTTTTTTTTTTTTTTTTTTTTTTTTTTTTTTTTTTTTTTTTTTTTGCATACGCTTTTACCCTACCATCCAAAATAATACATCGTAGGGAATTTACATTCCCCTTACACTTGAATTTTTACATACTTTATAATAAACTACTCTAATGACTCGAATCAAGATAATCAAAACACTTGGTGTACTTTTTAAGATTAACACACATATGGGGGTAATAATTTAATGTTCTTCCCCATTACTCCATAACACAAGTACTTTACCCATGAGTCCCAATCGTCCCAAAACAATATGTACAAGATATGATTCGACTTAGCAACCATGTAATCAATTAGATAATTAACTAAGGGTTTAAACATGTAACAATGATGCACTAAAGATGAGTGCATACACGGAAGGCTAAGGCGATTTGGTTGCACATTTGGGTGGGTTGTAACAAATTCTTCCTTTATGTAAAATGCTTAAAGTTAGAAACAAAAAGATAGGCTCGGAGGGGTGTACTAGGGGTTTCGTGTACTAAAAATGAGTACAACGCTAAGGTGTGGGAAAAATTAATTGACTTTATTAGTCAAGTATTATGACTTAAATGGTCAAGTAATTATGATACGGGTTTAACATAGGGGTGATCCTAATGCCTCTTATCATGTAGTAAATCCTACTACACGAATGTAGTCTCACTAGCGGTCTCGGGATGTATCACTAACGCAAGTTCTAGAATCTAAATGCTAACGGTACACTTATAAGCACTAATAATGAATGCTTTACCTATCAAATCTAAAGGCGAACCTCACATATTTGGGTGGAAAAGTTTTCTGAGTGGTACGGTTTTGTGCTAGTCATACAACTCCTATCCATGAGACGCTTGTTAAGGCTAAAGTTTCACTCCTAAGTGTTGTAAAAAAATTTAAATTTGGCGCTAAAATTACACTAACAAGTATTTCTCTTAGTTTTATTACACACCTACTATCAAACAAACAAACTCAAGTGCTATTGTATCCTATAAGGTATCATCATTTACCCTCCCCTTACACTTATGATGAACATTGTCCCCAATGTTCAATTAAAGAATGTAAAAGTAAAGCAGGTAAAAGAATGAAAACAAATACTCCCATGATTCGTTCGGTGTGGATAGTGTGTCAACAAGGTTAGATCTTCCTCCAAGAAAATGAACGTTGAAAGCTTCCCTCCAGAAATATAAATCATCTTCTTGTCATATATAACCTGTTAAACCTGAGAAAACAATCAAGGCAACCTCGCATAAAATCGGCACCAATCTATATACTAACAAATCCTAGAAAACAATTTGAGATATAATGCTTGTGGAATGAATGTTTTCAGATTTCCTGGAGTTTATAAAACTAAAGAATTAACAAAAACTTTAAGACTCCGGTATAACAAAACTCGCAAAATTTTTTAGAATTTTGGTACCTGACGCCGTCAGGTTGTAACTCCTGACGCCGTCAGAATGTTCCTGGAAAAATCTTATGTTAAGTTTCCGGAAAATTTCTGGAAAAACTTATGCCTTATTTCCTGGAAAATCCTGCAAAACATCATTATGACTCGATACAAGCATTTGACTCTAACAAATATTAATATACATGTTCATTTAATATTGTAGTAAATCATGATCATTTTCGTTCTTATAAACAAATTTGGGTCTCCCCTTACACTTAGCTTTTTGCAAAATACCTTTATATGTAATTAAGACAAAGTTAAAAACAAAATAAAACATTTTCACAATTTACTTTGAAACATGATCTAGCAACAATAAAAATAAAACATGCTTACGGAAACAAATAAAATCAAACAAATAAAAATCAAACAAATAAAAACACACAAAACATGGGTTGCCTCCTAAGAAGCGCTTTTCTTTATTTACGAGTCTTGTAGCTAGACTCAAGGTCATGGGCTACTATGTGATCTCGTCATTGGTCTCATTCTCTAGGTCATCCTCAATCTTAGTTTTGTATTCCGGACCTAGTTGCAAACATTCCTTGTAGAAACCAAATATTCTACTCATGACATAATCTACTCCTCTACGTCTATCCTCATAATTCCTATAGTAGGCCGCTTGCTTGTGTTCCTTTTCAAGGTTTGATAGAAGATGGAATTGTTCAATCTTATAGGGTATTTGGTAAGCAATTTCATCATTCTCATCCTCGAATCTAACTATCCCTAGGGATGGGTCATAATTCATCTTAGAGGCCTCAACAAATGGTTTTCCGAACACTATTTGACTTAGGCAACCATCTATTACCAAACGAATATCCTCTACAATCACAAAGTCGGTAACATACGTGAAGTTTCCTACAAAGACATGTAATCCTTTCCCTCTTCCTACAAAGTTGCTCATCCAACCCGTGTTAGGCATCATCCTATATCCAAGTTGCTTCTTCATTACCCAATTATAATAGGTCCTAGTCACAATGTTTATGGGAGACCTAATATCAATGTAAGCTTTCCACACATGCATATGCCCAATATTACATGGTATGTTGATGTTAGAGGGATCACCCGCTTTGATGAGTGGTGAACCAAGGACGTATGGTGTCTCGGGGTCATCGAATAGATCCTTATGGTATTCTCGTTCTTCCTTGGTGGGTAACTTATCAAAGTATCCCTCTACATTTTCTACTTCCTCTAACTTTTCTTCCTTAACATCCTCAACTTCCTTAATCTCATCCTTAGGTTTAGTTTCTATTCCAACTTCATCCTTGTCACTTTCTTCTATATTCTTATCTATTGGCTTAATGGTGACAACATTGGCAAAGTGGACGTGTTTGGATGATGAGGGGTCCTTAATTTGGATTCCGCTACTAGTGTCCCTAGTGTCCTTCCTAGGTGTAGTTAGCACTTGGTTGTTGAGGTTTTCAACAAGTTGTTAATTTTATTGGTCATCTCCGTTTGTTGTTGATTGAATTCGGTTTCAAACTTAGCTATGCGAGCTTCTTGAGATGCCATAAACTTGGACATCAATCCTTCAAGATTAATGGTACTACCATAGTTATTGGAAGGATTGTTGTTGAAATTACGGTTAGAGGGTGGACCGTTTTGTTGGTAACGATTAGGTGGATTGGAAGAATTGTTTTGGGGCATGTTTTGGTTTTGTTTCCACCTAAGGTTCGGGTGATTTTTCCAAGAAGTATTGTAGGAATCACCATAAGGGTTTGGCTCGGGTTTGAAAGTGTACCACTTGTCTCCCGCTTCATCGGTACGCGAGGATGCGTAATCCACAAAAGCTTGTCTGGGGAGTTCCACGCAATCACGAGTGTCATGGGGACCACTACATAATTCGCATGAAGAAGTGATTTTGTTCACTTGGCTTGAAGGCTTAGGAGCTTCGTAGGATTTCATGAGAAACTTGACTTGGTCCTCAAGTTCCATGATCCTACGGTCGGGAGTGCTAGAATTGTTTGAAGGCAAAGATATTACCTTGACCGTTTTGTTCAAATCACGGGGATCATTCCAACTTTCGTTGTCATAGAGAGCAAGATCTTCTATGAGTTCCCATGATTCTTCCGAACTTAGATCACATAGCTTGCCACTGGCCGATTGGTCAATGGTTTGCCATGTGGAGAGATCGATATGGTCATAGAAGATTTGGACTTGGAGCCAAAGATCTATGCCATGATGAGGGACTTTTTGGAGGAAGTCCTTGAAACGAGTCCATGCTTCATAGAAAGTTTCACCTTGACGTTGTTGGAACATCAAGATATTATTTCAAAGCTTAGTAGTTCTCCTCGGTGGGAAAAATTGAGCAAGGAAACGAGAAGTGAGATCATCCCAAGAGGTGATAGATCCCGCGGGAAAACGTTCAAGCCATTGACTAGCTTGGTCACGTAGAGAGAATTGGAATAGACGTAATCGGGTCAACTCTCTAGTTGCAACATCAAGGTCTATGGAATCTACGATTTTTAGGAAATCCTTGTGATGTTGATTAGGATCTTCGGAATGAAGTCCATGGAATGCACATCTGCTTTGCACCAACCGGATGGTGTCGGATCGCAAGGGGGACACATTGGCTCCTTGAGTGAGCTCAATGGTGTTTCGATAGCCTTGGTGGCTAGGACGGGAATACTCTCCTAAAGTTCGGGGTCTAGGAGGTTGGTTTGCTAGTAGTGGGTTTTTTTGGTGGTTTTGTTGTGGTGGGTTGATGGGTTCAAAGATATTACCACCTTCCATGATGTCGGATGGTAATGGTTACAAACAAAGAAACGAAGAAATTTGATAGAGTAAAGAAAACCTAAAAACAAAAAATAAAAATCTTACTAGAAAGGAATCTAGTAAGTAGACCTAATAAAAAGAAATTCTAACCTAGAAAATAACTATTCCCTGGGCTGCAGAGCCAAAAACTTGATGGCGCCGCACTCTTTTGCGAAAGTTGTGGAATAAATGTAAAGATAGACAATCCCCGGCAGCGGCGCCAAAAACTTGATACGGGGGATTGCGCCCTCGCAACAGGTTTTACCTCTCAAGGGATCTTGAGAAGCTTGCAATCCCCGCTAGGCAGTGTACCTGATCGTTGTAGTATAGGATAGTGACAAGTACCGGGGGATTGATCGTTCAACTCAGGAATAGTGTCGCTAGGATTAGAAAGCCTACTAAACTAGGTCTAGAGGTGAGGGATGATTCTTTTTGTATTTTTTATATTTTATGAAAGCAAGTAAAATCTTGGGTTTTGAAGGAGTGGTCGGAATTAGTTGCTAATCAACTAACCCAATTAACTACAAATACAATCAAAATAAAATAAAAGAAATGAAATTAAACTATTGTGGTGGAAACAATAATGCGAAAAGATGTGTTTACTTAAATTTCATTACTCCCTAGATATCTTTTACCGGTTGATTAGCTTGTTACAATTGCATGGATGACGGGTTATATTCCTTAATACTAGTTGTAGGGCCGTGTACAATATTCTCTAACTCTATAAGTTCCTACTTCATTCCTATATCGAGCCTACTAAAAGCTCCTAACATGGGATCATTAGAATTCACTTATGCATTAGATACAACCAAAAATCGTAGTACCCGTCCAATCATGTTTCTTAAGATGTTCAAGCAAGTTACCAATGGAAGCCTGCCAATTTTCTTAAGCCTAACATCGAATACAATCATCCGTAACAATTATAAACAAACAATCAACCAATAATCAACATCTAGGTTTCACTACATCTAAGCAAACACAATAAAAACCTAGCCTAACATGTTAAAAGAAAGACAAGCATAAGATAGAATCAAACAACACATAGACATATTGAATGATTATTGAAGAACTTATCTTTATTCAAACATGGAAGAAAGAAGGGTTTGAAACCCCTTCAATATACAGAAAATTCGACCTAGGGTATGTGTTTTAGTATTCCACAATTTGTTCCACCCTTTACAATGAAAAATTGGAAAAATATATATAGACAAAGCATCCTGATAGCATCATGTATTAACTTCTGATGTCGTCAACTCGCCGCCAAATGGAAATTCGTATTGCCTAGATCCAGTCTTGACGCCTTTATGTAGAAATAGACTCTGGGCTGTCACATGCATTTTAACCCTGACGGCCTTAGTGACGCCGTCAGGTCATTAACATTGAAAACACTCTGGGCCGTCACGTTATAATTTCCACATCCACCTCTTTTGCCACTCTTGACGACGTCATGTGTTAAGGCTTGACGTGGTCACGTACTGTTCCCCTCAAGGAATTAGAGACTTTGCCATTTTCTTCACTTTTATGCTCCAAAAATGTCCAAAACGCTTCCTTTTCGAGATTTCTTCTCAAAAGTACCTAAAATGACAAAAGAAACGATTTAGGGCAATAATTGATCAAATAATCACGAATTCGGGCTTAAATGACCCCTTAAAACTGGTACACTTTTTGCCTCATCACATTCCGATTAAAGAATCACAACATAACATAAACACATCACTGGAGGGGGACAATAGCGGTAGTCATAGCCAGGAGGGAGGTGCCCATAGTACCCATAGGGTGGGTAGTCCTGCTCACGTCCAGGGAACGGGTCAATCTGCAGATGGGGCTCGATCTGATCACGAGTTGAAAGATGCTGCATCTGATGCAATGTGTGATCGTACATCCAGTCGAACCTCTGGTCGGTGGTGGCTCTCCATGCATCCACCTGACCCATCCAGGCCCCCTGATGAGCCTGCCAGTTCCCACGACTCATGGTTCGATAGTAGTCTGCTGAACCGGCCTCATAGCCTTCAAATGGCTGATGTTATGGCTCATCCTCTGTAATACACCGTAAAATCCCAGGTCATTTATTAATGCTAATTACCAACATTATTTCATACTAAGCCATTTCTGCAGGCTAATTTAAAATTTTTACATGAGACACTATCTGATAGAACACCCGATTGTTTTGTTCACTGTTTATTTGACACCCGAATGTTATGAACACCATTTGTTTAACACCCGAACATGTTTTGTCACCCGACTGTCACTCATGGATGTCACCCAATGAGGTTAAACACCGGTAACTCCACTTGCGACCCGACACTTTGATTTTAACACCGATATTAATATTAATTATATATAATGAAGTATATATAATTATGACAGATCATTGTTACTATATATATATGAGTATATATATATATATATATAAATGACGACACCGTTTATATAGTTATGGTTATCACGAACCGACACCGACACCCCGTTATTTTGGCCCGAATCACCACCACCAAGCCCACACGGCTCATAATTCTTTTCACTTGGGCCGAGGGATAACACAAGCCCACCACCCATGTTTTTCTTGTATTGGACCGGACCCTAACACGAGCCCACTGGCCATTCGCTTTGTCTTTTCTTTGTTGCTACAACGCATGGGATACAAGGAGTAAACATGCACGTTTCCTTTTGTTCCCTCACATTCGACACACAAAACTTCCTATAAGAAGTTGACTTGCAACCTAAGCCGGCCTAGCACCTAAACTTTAAACATACGATCCTTTGGATAAAATCAATACACGACTAAACCCTACTAAACACTCACTAATCACTTGTGACCAATGGATTCAATGTTTCTAAATCCCTTTACATATCTAATAAACTAATCACAAAGGTACCTTCTAGGGCCTAATCTCTCCTCTAACTCTACCAATTTAATATCGATCTAGCTTCATGTATTGGCGACACGACTTGACTACTCAAGGGACGCATGAAACATTCTTGTCTCACCTGATGAGACACTCGTATGGAGAGTGAGAGTAGCTAACCAAACATTTCACCCTATTTAAACAACATTAAATGCACAAATTGCTCACACTTACTTGAATCACCAAAAATCTCTCAATCACAAATACTCTTTTTCTTTACTACGCACGGTTGAAGACAAGGGAGGAGCACGCAAGGATTTTGAGAAACTACGTGGGTAAAAACACTTGGAACGAGTCACTACAAGGGGGTATAATGACTATGGTGTTCTTGATTGTCACGTATTACACGAACTTCCCACCATTTTGGTGTTGTAAGTCTTCGAACCTATTTCGTTTCCTACTCTTTTTTTTTGTTGTGCATATCATATTCACATTCGTTCCATGCACATCACGATAAGAATCCTTAAGTATTATGAAAACTTAAAACATATACAAATATATTTCAAACATGCATCGACACCCTAAGAATGGACTCGCCATTTCATTTTTATACGTACAACGCGTATATATTTTTCGACATACTAATTTTACGACTCAAGCTTAACTAAACCAACAACCCATGCAAACCTTATTCGACCTTATACTACGTAAACTAAGCCTAAATCAAAGCTATGACGAGCACACGTTTTAAACTTATATAACACCATTGGGCCTAGGATTGGGCTAACGAGCCCATGATGCTTTTTCAAAGGAAATTTCGGTTTAAGATTTGAATAATAACGAGACACTTAATGACTTAAAAAACTGATTTTTGGAAGGATTAACAAGTTATATTTACTACTTTATTGTACCAAAAGGTTTATTTTCAAAAAAACACTAACGGATGACTAATTTTGCAAAACTATTCGTTAAGGGACTAAACGTGACAAAACTGCCAAACTTGCGGGTTAAGGACTAAAATAGTAACTTTTAACGAAACTTAAGGGTAGAAACTGCCATTTCTCAAAAATCAAGGTATATTGTGTAAAAAGCTTGCCAAGGACCAAAATGTAATTATTTTGACCAAGGGTAAAAAGTGTAAATTTGGTAAAGTTAAGGGTTAAATGGTGACAAGGTATATTTATAATTAATTATTTCATATAATTTTTATAAATACATAATTTTTCTTTGACTTTAATATATATATATATATATATATATATATATATATATATATATATATATATATATATATATATATTATATATATATATATATATATATATATATATATTGATGCGTGGGAATCGCACCTTGCTTTACCTCTCGAGGGATCTCGCGAGGCTTACAACCCCCACCAGGCAGTGTACCTGATCGTTGTAGTATAGTATAGTGACAAGTACCAGGGGATTGATCGTTCAGCTTAGGAATAGTGTCGCTAGGATTAGAAAACCTAATTAATAGTTCTAGAGATGAAAGATGATTATTTTTGTGTTTTTATATTTTATGAAAGCAAGTAAAATCTTGGTTTTTAGAAGAGTGGGCGAAATTAGTTGTTATTCAACTAACCCAAAAACTACTTTGTAACTAATTAAACTAATGAAAATAAAATTAAACTAATATTAAACTAAGGTTGTGAGCAGTATTTGGAGAAATTGTGTTTACTTAGACTTCATTACTCCCTAGATATCTTTTACATGTCAATTACTTGTTACACTTGTATGAATGACGGGTTGTATTCCTTAATACCATTCGTGGAGTGGCATACATAACTCCCCAACTCTATGAGCTCTTATCTCCTCCTACACCATGACCCAGCACAACTATAGGGATTGTAAACAGTGGCTCATGCATTAAATACAACCAATAAAGACCTAGTACGCCTCGGTTCATGTTTCTTAAGACGTTCAAGCATGTTACCATTTGGAGATCTGCCAGTTTTCTTAAGCCTAACATATAATATCATTCATCCAAGAACAAGAATAGACAAGTAATCAACACATAATCAACATCTAGGTTTCATTAGATCTAAGCAAACACAAGAGAGATCTAGCCTAGCATAGTAGAATTAAGATAAGAGCAAAAGATAAACAACCAACACATAGACATATTGATTGAATTAAGAATATACTTATCTCAATTACAATGCAAGGTCTCAAGGGTTTGGAACCCTTGAAAAACCTGTAAAAGAGGCACCAAAATCGTCTTTAGGGTTTCACCAAAACTTCTCTCTCTTTTAATGAAAAAACTAGAAAACTATATATAGGAAAATCGTCCTGACGGCGTCAAGAGTTAAATCTGACGCCGTCAACTCGCCGCCATACACTTCCTCGGACGCCCTAGATCCAATCGTGACGGCCTATGTGACGCCGTCACCACCCACGGTAAATTAATCTTGGCCACTTTGACGCCGTCACCTCTCCATCTGACGCCGTCACCAGCTACGGTAAATTATTCTTCATGTCTGACGCCGTCACCTTGTATTTCCAGCTTGGATTTTTGGTACTTTGTCGTTTTCTTCACTTTATGCTCCAAAAACGTCCAAAATAGCCTCTTTTCCAGAATTCACTCTCCAAACACCTAAAATCACAAAAGGAACGATTTAGGGCAATATTTGATCAAATAAATTCGGATTCGGGCTTAAATGACCCCCTAAAAACGGATCATTTTTCGCCTCATCATATATATATATATATATATATATATATATATATATATATATATATATATATATATATATATATATATATATATATATATATATATATATATATAAATAACTTTATTAAAAATATTTAATCATAAATATTTTTAAACGGTATTATTTTCACGACGAGATAATATTTAATCAAACACCGATTCGTATCAACACTAACAATAACTACGTAAAGTTATCTGGGATATATTTTAAGACACCCGAAACGGATATCATCTTACACATGATATATCACACATCATTTACGACACGAATCTAAAACACCGATTACAATATATTTATAGGTCGCAAGTCAGAGGAATTTCATTGCTATTCATAGCAATACACCATCACCTTTGAGCACCTTGTGATTCACACACACACCCGACAGGTGAGTTCATGGTCCCACATTTTTAATTGTTTTTAAACCCCGTGGGGAGATACATGCGATAAATCGAACACAAGTATTTTTCTGTATGCTGTTATCACCTGATATTGCCTAAGTTGACACCTGTGCTACAAGTCCCTCATATCACTAACCTTAATCACTTGCGAGTGAGCACGAATATAGTTGATAGATCTATTGGAATGGCAGCCCGCCTCTGTCAAGGTGATCACTTGGCAGGAGGTGTGCTATATTCGAGGTATTATGGAAATTTGGCACATTTCCTATCACCGAGGGCCCCTTCTCATTTACATCCGCTGTGGTGTAGATGATTGTTATTATCTTTATGATATGTCAAATCAATGTTAAGGCTTGCGTTTCGTGAGGCTTAGGAGCAATATTACACCCGA
The DNA here is from genome assembly GCA_030686995.1 of Artemisia argyi. Classification (NCBI taxonomy): domain Eukaryota; kingdom Viridiplantae; phylum Streptophyta; class Magnoliopsida; order Asterales; family Asteraceae; genus Artemisia; species Artemisia argyi. The sequence goes on along the minus strand of CM060703.1, from coordinate 150,047,762 downwards.
TTTAGTCAAGACCTGTCTATCTTGGCTTGTTTATTTCAAATGCTTGACTTGTGTTCACACTATCACTGTTTAAACTACTATGGATTCACTCAACCTTTGTGTTGACTTTTTAAGCATGTTTATCTCAGGAAATTAGCAAGCATGGCGGCACGGAGCTGGCAAAAGGGCACATGACCTCCCTTTTATTTCAATAATTATATCATTCTTTACAAACTCATCACCACTTTTGAGAAACAATTATCATTTTGGAAAAATGTTTGTAACTCTGAATATTCGAGTTTTCATGGAATGATATTGGTAATCTTTTGAATTGTTTTCTATGAGTATGACTGTGTACTAAACTGTAATGACCCCGATTAGACTTCCGCTGCTTAATCAAATTTCGGGGTGTTACAGATTGGCATCAGAGCCATGGTTATAGAGAACCAAATGATTTTTCAAAACATTGGACTATAACCTCACCAGATTTTTAAACTATTTATCACCGAAGTGTCCTCCGTGCCAGCGCTTGCCAACGCTATGTTTTATGGTTTGATTTTAACACTCATTGCATTTAGCTCACTATGACACTTTGATCACTGTGCATGTAGCATTATGTAGACTAAATGACTTATATTACTGCTATTTTTGGGATATTACAGTACCATGTCACCCCCGGTTATTATTTTGTCCGACAGTGACGACGTCGTACCAGCATCATCCACTCACCGTACTATTGACTTATCTGATTATGACACCCATGACACCCGAGACACCCATGATTCTGACCATGACACCCAACCTGTATCACCTGCTATACCATCTCCTGTTCCATCTAGAGACCCCTCTGCTGACACTGAGCCCTTTGAGGAGGGTGAGGTTGCTTCTACACCCATTGATTCCTTTGCTATTCAGCCTCTCTTTCGTCCTATTTGTGGACCTATGACACAGGGGCAGTACCTTTATGATCAGTACCTGACATCTCAGCAGTTTCTTACGGCTGATGATCGTCCTACACCACCTGCTAGTCACCACTCCGGTTCAGATGCTGATGACGAGTCTTTTGACTCCGATACTTCTGATACTGCTGCTTCTGTTCCACCACCATCCCCGCCTGCACCGATTTGTCGGCGCAAGCGAGTGAGGATTCTTGAGCCCTATGAGCCTGAGCCTTTCGGTGAGTTGTTTCGATACCATGAGGGAGACTATACCCGCAAATGCACGGCTCAGAAACGAGTCTGCTTTTTGCCTGCTTCTACTGTTACACCACCTGTATCTACACCTGTACCTACACCTGTATCATCACCTATATCTGTATTACCACCTGTTTCTATGCCAGATTTGACACCTGTGACATCACCAGCACCCCCACCATCACCTGTATCACCCCCACCTGAGCCACATCCTTACATGTTGCCTACTTACACCGCACCTCCTACCTCTGAGGTTTTGCCACCCATGCCACCACCTACAGTTTTCTACTCTCAGACTACCACTGTACCGATACCATCACCTGCTACATCACCTGTACCATCACCTGCTCCCACCGAGACACCCACCTCACCTGGCATTCATAGATTGGTTGATGCTCGTCGATGGTCGTTTTTGTTAGACTACATATGTAGATGGAGATTAGCTGAGGGATCACCTAGGGCTGCTGAGCTTGGAGCTGGCTCTTCAGCGGTGTTACCGGTCACTGGGGAGCCGATACACCACACTATCCCTCTTTTGGCTGCTAGATTGATTAGACATGAGGGTCGTCTTGATGAGCTGTTGAGTGTTATTGAGGATATATCCTTGGAGAGGATAGGTGCATGCAGGAGGAGGTCACGAACCTCGTAGTAGATAGGACAGCTTTAGAGATGGTATTTGAGATGATGGGGACAGAGATCGAGGAGGTACAGGCTACCATCACCGAGTTTGGTCACCGACTAGATGTTCAGAGGCACGAGATAGATGATTTGAGAGCGATTGCAGCCATTACACAGGAGATGATGGAGCATCAGGCACAGGAGTTAGCTGCATCCAGTTCTACCATCCATGCACTTTCAGCTACTATTGAGGAGATTCAGGCCCGTGAGAGATCCAGAGATATGGAGATGTTGGGGATGATCCGGATTATCAGAGAGCTAGAGAGGAGATCAGGAGGCGCACCTGGACCTTCATAGATCTATGACATGTCATTACTTACAGAGACATCTTAACTTGCCGCCTGTGGCATTAATAATTGTTGTATCTTATTGTTTTGTAACAATGAATTCAAAAATTATTAAAACTTTATGTTGGTTACGATTGTAACGTATTGATATTGATTTATGACATTCTAGTTGTGTGATCTTTCTTTTTATTATGCTCCCATATTGAGATTCATTATAATTTCCATGTGTGTTGTTACATGTCGTGATGTTTATTTATGAATGGTATGGTTATGATGATGTATGTATTTATGGTGTGGTTGTGATATGTACTTTGTGATGATCTCGACTATTATGAGTTGGATACACTATTTCTCTTGTTATTGATGTTTGGGATTCGTACTTATGCACTTACGATTTTATAGAGTTATGGCCCCAAGGAAAACCGCTACTGCTACCTCATCACCCGCTATGACCCAAGCTGCTATAAGAACGTTGGTTGCCGACAGTGTTGCTGCAGCTTTAGAAGAGCAGGCTGCTGCAATGGCACGAACTAGCAGCAATAACCGAGCCACTGCTGAGAGCGAGTCCGCTGTGACTCGGAAGTGCACCTATAAGGACTTCATTGCTTGTAAACCATCTCCCTTCAAAGGAACTGAAGGAGTAACAGAGCTTGCTCGATGGTTTGAGCGAACTGAGACTGTGTTTGTGAGGAGCGGTTGTGCCGCAGAAAGCCGAGTCTCGTTTGCTACTGGAACATTGTTGGAAGACGCGTTGTCTTGGTGGAATGCAACTGCTCAGAAGATAGGTGTGGAGGAGGCCTATCAGATTACCTGGGCTGATTTTAAGGAGAAGATGTTGAGGAAGTTCAGCCCTAGAGGCGAGATCAAGAAGTTAGAAGATGAATTTTACACGTTGGTTGTGAAAGGAAATGATCTCAGGGCTTATGACAGGAGATTTCAGGAACTTGCTACACTTTGCCCTTCTAAGGTTCCCGATTTGGAAAAGTTGTTGGAAAGGTACATTGAAGGATTACCCAGGAGTATTGAGGGAAACGTCACCTCGTCTAAGCCTCAATCTTTGGATGAAGCAATGTCCATTGCCCAAAGACTGCTAGACCGGGAGATTAAGCGTAACTCTGCTCAAGGGAACAACGATCACAAAAGGAAGTTTGATGATCGAAAGACAAACAACAATAATCACAACAACAACAACAACAACCACAACAGCAGCAACAACAGCAACAACAACAACCGGAACCCCAACCGTAACTATCACCATGACAGAAACACCCACCACAACCAACAGAACCGACGACAGGAAGCTGTCAGAGCTTATGTCACTGCACCAGTTAAGGATGCTAGGTATGCTAGACCTCTTCCGTTCTGTGACAAGTGTAAGATGCATCACAATGGACCCTGCTATGCTAAGTGCGGGAAGTGTTCAAGGGTTGGACATAAGACACAAGATTGCAAGGCGACAGGAGCTAACTTGCAATCCGTGGCTGTGGTATGCCATGCTTGTGGAGAGAAAGGACACTACAGGCGTCAGTGCCCTAATAAGGATAACAATGCACGTGGGAGAGCATACGTGCTGGGAGATGGAAATGTCCAGCAGGATCCGAACGTAGTCACGGGTACGTTCTTTCTAAATAACCGCCTCGTTAAAGTTTTATTTGATTCCGGAGCCGATCAAAGTTTCGTATCTGTTTCACTTGCACCCCTGCTTAACATTACACCCACCCAACTAGACACCACATACGAGATTGAACTAGCCTATGGGAAGCTAGTAAGTACTAACACTATACTCTGAGGTTGCACCCTACGACTATTAGACACCTCATTTGACATTGACCTTATGCCTATTAGACTTGGTAGTTTCGACGTCGTTGTAGGAATGGATTGGTTATCCGAGAACAACGCTAAGATCATTTGTGACGAAAAGGTCGTTCACATTCCACTGAATAACGAAACCCTAGTTGTTCGCGGAGAGCGAAGTAAGACACGTTTGAGCATCATTTCTTGCATCAAGGTTGTGAAGTACATCGAACGAGGATGTCAAATCTTTTTGGCTCAAGTTACCGAGAAGAAGTCGGAAGAGAAGCGACTCGAGGATTTGCCAGTAGTCAAGAACTTTCCAGAGGTTTTCCCTGAGGACTTGCCTGGCCTTCCGCCGACTCGTCAAGTGGAATTTCAAATTGACTTGATGCCAGGAGCCGCACCCGTAGCACGAGCACCCTATAGGCTTGCACCGTCGGAAATGAAGGAGTTATCTGGACAATTGGAGGAATTGTCGGATAAAGGATTTATTCGCCCTAGTTCATCACCGTGGGGAGCCCCGGTGTTGTTTGTAAAGAAGAAGGATGGAACCTTCAGAATGTGTATCGATTATCGTGAGTTGAACAAGCTGATGGTTAAGAATCGATATCCGTTGCCAAGGATTGACGATTTGTTTGATCAACTGCAAGGATCGAGTGTCTACTCGAAGATTGATTTGAGATCGGGTTATCACCAACTGAGGGTTAGGGAAGAAGACATCCCTAAGACGGCTTTCAGGACAAGATACGGTCACTACGAGTTCCAAGTAATGCCGTTCGGTCTAACAAATGCACCCGCTGTATTTATGGACTTAATGAACCGAGTGTGCAAACCCTATTTGGATAAGTTTGTGATTGTATTCATCGATGATATCCTTATTTACTCACGCAGTAAGGAAAAGCACGCAGAACACTTGAAGGCCATACTAACACTGCTCAGAGAGGAGAAATTATACGCCAAAATTTCCAAGTGTGATTTTTGGATTGAGAAGGTACAATTTCTCGGGCATGTTATCGACAGTAAGGGTATTCATGTTGATCCCGCCAAGATCGAAGCTGTTAAAAATTGGGCGTCACCTACGAGTCCTACCGAGATACGCCAATTTTTAGGTCTTGCCGGATACTATCGGAGATTTATTGAAGGTTTTTCAAGGATTGCTAAACCTTTGACTGAGTTAACACAGAAGAAGAAGAAGTTTGAATGGGGAGATGAGCAAGAATCGGCATTTCAATTTTTGAAGCAGAAGCTTTGTGAAGCACCGATATTAGCACTACCCGAAGGAAGTGAGGACTTCGTGGTATATTGTGACGCATCAATCCAAGGTTTGGGTGCCGTATTGATGCAAAGACTTAAAGTGATCGCTTACGCTTCTAGACAACTTAAACCCCACGAGGAGAACTACACTACTCATGATCTAGAATTAGGAGCGGTAGTATTCGCTCTGAAGATCTGGAGACACTACCTATATAGAACCAAGTGTACGGTTTTCACCGATCACAAGAGTCTTCAGCACATTTTAGATCAAAAGGAGTTGAACATGAGGCAACGTCGATGGCTAGAGTTGCTAAGTGACTATGATTGTGAGATCCGTTATCACCCGGGGAAGGCAAACGTTGTAGCAGATGCCTTGAGTCGAAAGGAACGACTTAGACCCCTCAGAGTTAGGTCATTGGGTATGACAATTAGATCACCACTGCCGTCCCAAATTCTTGAAGTTCAAACAGAGGCTCTTAAGGAAGAGAATAGACCGCACAAGAAGATTTACGGTATGCCAGAAAGCACGAATGGATTTGTCAGGAAACCAGATGGAAGGCTGTGTTTCAAGGACAAAAGTTGGATTCCATTGTATGGAGGAATACGAGATCTCATCATGCACGAGTCTCATAAGTCTAAATATTCCATTCATCCTGGTTCGGACAAGATGTATCAAGATCTAAAGAAGTTGTATTGGTGGCCAAACATGAAAGCTGACATTGCAGAGTATGTTGGTAAGTGTTTGACCTGCTCGAGAGTAAAGGCTGAACATCAAAAACCATCCGGTCTTTTGATTCAACCCGAGCTACCAATGTGGAAATGGGAAAGGATTACAATGGATTTCATTACGAAATTACCCAAGACATCGAGTGTGTTGGACACAATATGGGTTATTGTTGATCGTCTCACGAAGTCAGGGCACTTCTTACCAATCAAAGAGACTGATGATATGGATGTTCTTGCACGTTTGTACCTTAAGGAGATAGTTTCCCGGCATGGAGTGCCGATTTCTATTATCTCCGACCGAGACAGCCGTTTCACGTCTAACTTTTGGCGATCTTTACAGAAAGCCTTGGGAACTAAGTTAGATATGAGTACAGCTTACCATCCACAGACTGATGGTCAAAGTGAAAGGACAATACAAACCCTGGAAGACATGCTTAGGGCATGTGTGATTGATTTTGGAAAAGGCTGGGATAGACACCTACCGTTAGCAGAGTTTTCATATAACAACAGTTATCACGCTAGCATTAAGGCTGCACCGTTTGAAGCACTTTATGGAAGAAAGTGTAGATCACCAGTTTGTTGGGCTGAGATTGGAGATGTACAACTCTCAGGTCCCGAGTTAATACTTGAAACCACTGAGAAAATAGTAAAGATTAGGCAACGATTACAAGCCGCTAGGGATCGGCAAAAGAGTTATGCCGATGTGCGAAGGAAACCAATAGAGTTTCAAGTTGGAGAGAAGGTCATGCTTAAGGTATCACCTTGGAAAGGAATGATTAGGTTTGGAAAACGTGGGAAGCTAAACCCAAGATACGTTGGACCCTTCGAGATCATTGAAAGGATCGGTCCCGTGGCATACAAACTGGAATTACCTGAGGAACTCAGTAGAGTACACAACACCTTCCACGTGTCAAATTTGAAAAAGTGTTTATCGGACGAAACACTTGTGATTCCACTGAAGGAGATCAGAATCGATGATAAGTTGAACTTTATTGAGGAACCCGTTGAGGTTATGGATAGGGAAGTTAAACGACTTAAGCATAGTTGCATTCCCATTGTTAAGGTCAGATGGAACTCTAAGAGAGGACCCGAGTACACATGGGAGCACGAGGATCAAATGCGTGCCAAATACCCACAACTATTCGATGAGACAACCCCGAGCACCGATTCAACTTTGGATTCCGGGACGAATCCAATCTAACGGGTGGGTACTGTAATACACCGTAAAATCCCAGGTCATTTATTAATGCTAATTACCAACATTATTTCATACTAAGCCATTTCTGCGGGCTAATTTAAATTTTTTACATGAGACACTGTCTGATAGAACACCCGATTGTTTTGTTCACTGTTTATTTGACACCCGAATGTTATGAACACCGTTTGTTTAACACCCGAACATGTTTTGTCACCCGATATCATCTGACTGTCACTCTTGGATGTCACCCAATGAGGTTAAACACCGGTAACTCCACTTGCGACCCGACACTTTTATTTTAACACCGGTATATTAATATTAATTATATATAATGAAGTATATATAATTATGATAGATCATTGTTACTATATATATATGAGTATATATATATATATATATATATATATATATATATATATATATATATATATATATATATATATATATATATATATATATATATATATATATATATATATAAATGACGACACCGTTTATATAGTTATGGTTATCACGAACCGACACCGACACCCCGATATTTTGGGCCGAATCACCACCACCAAGCCCACACAGCTCATAATTCTTTTCACTTGGGCCGAGGGATAACACAAGCCCACCACCCATGTTTTTCTTGTATTTGACCGGACCCTAACACGAGCCCACTGGCCATTCGCTTTGTCCTTTCTTTGTTGCTACAACGCATGGGATACAAGGAGTAAACATGCACGTTTCCTTTTGTTCCCTCACATTCGACACACAAAACTTCCTATAAGAAGTTGACTTGCAACCTAAGCCGGCCTAGCACCTAAACTTTAAACATACGATCCTTTGGATAAAATCAATACATGACTAAACCCTACTAAACACTCACTAATCACTTGTGACCAATGGATTCAATGTTTCTAAATCCCTTTACATATCTAATAAACTAATCACAAAGGTACCTTCTAAGGCCTAATCTCTCCTCTAACTCTACCAATTTAATATCGATCTAGCTTCATGTATTGGTGACACGACTTGACTACTCAAGGGACGCATGAAACATTCTTGTCTCACCTCATGAGACACTTGTATGGAGAGTGAGAGTAGCTAACCAAACATTTCACCCTATATAAACAACATTAAATGCACAAATTGCTCACACTTACTTGAATCACCAAAAATCTCTCAATCACAAATACTCTTTTTCTTTACTACGCACGGTTGAAGACAAGGGAGGAGCACGCAAGGATTTTGAGAAGCTACGTGGGTAAAAACACTTGGAATGAGTCACTACAAGGGGGTATAACGACTGTGGTGTTCTTGATTGTCACGTATTACACGAACTTCCCACCATTTTGGTGTTGTAAGTCTTTGAACCTATTTCGTTTCCTACTCTTTTTTTTGTCGTGCATATCATATTCACATTCGTTCCATGCATATCACGATAAGAATCCTTAAGTATTATGACAACTTAAAACATATACAAATATATTTCAAACATGCCTCGACACCCTAAGAATGGACTCGCCATTTCATTTTTATACGTACAACGCGTATATATTTTTCGACATACTAATTTTACGACTCAAGCTTAACTAAATCAACAACCCATGCAAACCTTATTCGACCTTATACTACGTAAACTAAGCCTAAATCAAAGCTATGACGAGCACACATTTTAAACTTATATAACACCATTGGGCCTAGGATTGGGCTAACGAGCCCATGATGCTTTTTCAAAGGAAATTTCGGTTTAAGATTTGAATAATAACGAGACACTTAATGACTTCAAAAACTGATTTTTGGAAGGATTAACAAGTTATATTTACTACTTTTATTGTACCAAAAGGTTTATTTTCAAAAAAACACTAACGGATGACTAATTTTGCAAAACTATTCGTTAAGGGACTAAACGTGACAAAACTGCCAAACTTGCGGGTTAAGGACTAAAACAGTAACTTTTAACGAAACTTAAGTGTAGAAACTGCCATTTCTCAAAAATCAAGGTATATTGTGTAAAAAGCTTGCCAAGGACCAAAATGTAATTATTTTGACCAAGGGTAAAAAGTGTAAATTTGGTAAAGTTCAGGGTTAAATGGTGACAAGGTATATTTATAATTAATTATTTCATATAATTTTTATAAATACATAATTTTTTTTGACTTTAATATATATATATATATATATATATATATATATATATATATATATATATATAACTTTATTAAAAATATTTAATCATAAATATTTTTAAACGATATTATTTTCACGACGAGATAATATTTAATCAAACACCGATTCGTATCAACACTAACAATAACTACGTAAAGTTATCTGGGATATATTTTAAGACACCCGAAACGGATATCACCTTACACGTGATATATCACACGTCATTTACGACACGAATCTAAAACACCGATTACAATATATTTATAGGTCGCAAGTCGGAGGAATTTCATTGCTATTCATAGCAATACACCATCACCTTTGAGCACCTTGTGATTCACACACACACCCGACAGGTGAGTTCATGGTCCCACATTTTTAATTGTTTTTAAACCCCGTGGGTAGATACATGCTATAAATCGAACACAAGTATTTTTCTGTATGCTGTTATCACCTGATATTGCCTAAGTTGACACCTGTGCTACAAGTCCCTCATATCACGAACCTTAATCACTTGCGAGTGAGCGCAAATATAGTTGATAGATCTATTGGAATGGTAGCCCGCCTCTGTCAAGGTGATCACTTGGCAGGAGGTGTGCTATATTCGAGGTATTATGGAAATTTGGCACATTTCCTGTCACCGAGGGCCCCTTGTCATTTACATCCGCTGTGGTGTAGATGATTGTTATTATCTTTATGATATGTCAAATCAATGTTAAGGCTTGCGTTTCGTGAGGCTTAGGAGCAATATTACACCCGATTTAGTCAAGACCTGTCTATCTTAGCTTGTTTATTTCAAATGCTTGACTTGTGTTCACACTATTACTGTTTAAACTACTATGGATTCACTCAACCTTTGTGTTGACTTTTTAAGCATGTTTATCTCAGGAAATTAGCAAGCATGGCGGCACGGAGCTGGCAAAAGGGCACAGGACCTCCCTTTTATTTCAATAATTATATCATTCTTTACAAACTCATCACCACTTTTGAGAAACAATTATCATTTTGGAAAAATGTTTGTAACTCTGAATATTCGAGTTTTCATGGAATGATATTGGTAATCTTTTGAATTGTTTTCTATGAGTATGACTGTGTACTAAACTGTAATGACCCCGATTAGACTTCCGCTGCTTAATCAAATTTCGGGGTGTTACATCCTCCTCCACGTCATCACCACCAACCCCCGCTGCTCCACCTACAGCATACCAAAGATAGGACCCATCTCCCAACTCCATGACCACATTCATCTGCTTAAAGGACTTGGCTTTTACCAGCCTGTACACTCAAATACCCCATGATCTCCAGCCTAAGGACTCCATAAGATCGTGATAGCTGGGTTACAAACATCCCCCCATAGATCTTATCGCCCTCCTTCTCCCCAATACCCCCTTTAAGTAGCTAGCCACCCAGAATGGGATGTTACAGTACACATCGTGTGAGTAAATAGTGTAAAGGAAGAAGAGGTCTGAAGCAGTAATAAGGTGGGTGGAGCCATGGCGTCCTGACAAGCTATAGGTGATACACCTATGAGCCAACCTAATCCTAGGATCCTTGATGAAATTAGCCCCAGTGGTCGAGCTATATGCACCATCCCCTATGTTCGGCCAAAACAAAGCACACCTCATGTTATTCGTCACAGTTTCACCATTCAACAACTTACCCATAAACCCACCCTGAGTGGTCTCATACTGACTATACAACCCCAATCTACAACCAAACTCTGCAACCGAGCAACTCATAAGCTCACCCCCAGCCACAAGTAGATTGTAGTACCATCCACATCAGTTCTTGCCTGAGCTAGATTAAAATGAAAGGTAGCCAAAAGTTCACGTACCAACTCCTTATAGACAGGCTCTCGAATTTTGAACAATCTTTCCCATTGAGGGCCAGTGAAGTCATCAGTTTGGAAGCTTTGAAGAAAGGCTTGCTCGAGGCCCTGGCCCCTTAAAAAGTTCTAGTCGATCACAGCCCCACTATCAACTTGGTGAAGGAGCAATTGGTTGTACTTTAAGGTAGAGGCGTCATCATCAAAGACCCCAAAGCTTAGGACCGTATCCCCGTAGCTTTCACGTTGGGCCCTTGAAGATCTTGAGGAGCTTCCCCATTGACGCTTGCTCATTTCCTTAAAAAAAATGGGGTGGAACGGAAGTTAGCATGGAAACTTAACAATTCTGAGTTGTCAGACCCTTCTAACGTCGTCAGACCTAAAGGCTGACGCCATCAGGCTTGCCAGAAATTTGAATCCAAGGTTACGAGGGAAAAATTGATTTTTTTAAACTTTAAATACTCGATCCAAATACCCCTTTTTGCAGCAACAATGGGTATTGCAAGCTATAAGATTCTACCTCTTTCTCAATTTCTCATTAACGAGTTACAAGCCCTATCGATTACAAACTACTTAATGCCTTAATCACTGTAACATAACACTAATTAGAGGGCATTAAAAGTCCTAAATGCAAATCGATTCTAGGGTTTTGAAAGAATGGGGATTTACAAAATTGACGAGTTCTAAGGATAATTGAACGACAAAGGATGAATGAAAATCACTTACCATGTGGAGATTGTTGACGGATGATGATGAGATTAACCTTGGAGATTTGGTGGGCGAGTTTTTGGTGGAAATGGTTTATGGGATTTGTGGTGAAAGTGATAGATAAGGGGACATTATTGCCGGCCAGTCGAGGTGATGGCGTCACGTGTAAATTCTGATGCCGTCAGATGCCCGAATTTTCAATACTTTGTGATAATTTGCACATGAGCCCCTCGTACTTATGTTAATAGCCAATCAGGGTTATCAACCATGATAGCCATTCTCGTTAGTAGATTCCACTAGGGTCAAATGTTTCGTTACTGCACGAGGTGTGGCATGATTTTTGATAGGGGTTGTTCCATCGAAGTTCTTTGAATGGGATTGCGCTTGAGTTGCGTTTTTTGCTTGCCAGGCTTAAAGCCAAAGGACCGTTTTTTAACTTCGTGAAAGTTAGGGAGCGTGACTTTCAAGCTTCCAACGAAGATGCTATGAATTTGAGGGTTCTTTTCTTCTCGAGGGGGCCCATAGGAGTAAGAGGGATTTGAAGGTGAATCTCTTGGGGAGGGTGTTCCATTATCCCCTTCTTCACTTATCACCTTAGGGGTCGGGAGTTCAAAGATTTTTTTGATTTTCTTTGGTGTAACTTTTTCCCTAATATTTTCCTTAATTCTTGATATAAACTTATCAGCCAAGTCCATGAAAACATTCCTAGTGCTTTCCATGTGAGTTTCTAATTGTCGAATCTGCCTCTCCTGATTGTTCATAAAAGTTATCATTATCCCTTCAAACTCTTCTTGTCGTGAACGTTCAGGAAAAGTATGTTTACTGATGGATCTAAACACCTTGAACATGTGTTAGTATGATACTTTGAGTTATATCACTAAGTATGCGGAATCTACTTAGTAACACTTAGAATTTTGATTGTGAATGAAACAGTTGTTTATGAATGAGAACAATATATGTAACAAACGATTAGCTCCAATATTATTAATGATAATAATACGAGTGATCTTTGTATCACTAGGGTTACACCTTGAAGCTCTAGAAAACGTATATCAAACCTTTAACCTAGAATCTCCTTTTATAGCATAAGGAGTCCTCTTCTACAAGATAAGTATAATGCTAATAGAATAAGATATAAACAAGATCTATTCTATATTTATCTAAACACGTTTCCTAACAGTTATCTAAACAGCAGTGGTAATATATGTTCTTGCAGTGGTAATGAGTTTCCACTGCAAGTACATTCTTCAGCAGTTGTAATGTCTTCACTAGCCGTGGTAACTGTTAGTATAATTCCCAACAATCCTCCCCTAAACTTATGATTAATAAGTAAATCAATAAGTTTCTTCAAGTAATCAGCAAACATGAGGATATGGGAATTCTTCCAAACACTTATCTTCTTCTTCTTAACTCTTTATCATCTCTCACACTTTGATCATAAATCCTTTGCAACAAATCTTCTATGACTTCTCTTCTTTCCCAACACCTAAGCTTCACTGACATCATCACAGTCAATACTCCAACTCTTAATGGATATTCTTTCTCTGCAAGCATAAACACATCAACTCCATCTTGAGTAGAAAGATGATGTACAACACATGAGTCATAAAACTTCCACAAAGTATTCATGTTGTGAGCTTCAAATCTCCAATATCTGTCACTTGGGTCAGGTTCATATAATCTTCTGAAGTGAACCCATAACTCCTTAGCCTTGACATCAACAAGTTCATCCTTCTTGAACTGATCTTGAACAATCCTCCACAAAGTATCCAAGTCTTCTCTATCACAAGATCTAACAATATCTTCAAAATCTCTGCAAATACTTGTGACACTTCCAGTTCTGATAATCTTCCAAGCAACTCCAAAATCATCAGAATAGATTTCCCAACCAACTACTAGATATTTTGTTTGTAGAGGTTCAATATTAAGTACATCAGTCTCTATAAACATCATGTTTGTAACTTGCTCTTCTGTCAACTTGCTAGGACCCTCTTTTGCTTGAGATGACTCCTGAGTATTCAATTTCTTTGCATCTTTTGATTCAAGACTCACTCCAGACCTTTTTGTCTTTATTACTACAGGTTCTTGATCCATTGGAATGAAATTACTATATTGTCTTTTAATTCTATAGTAAATACCTTCAATTTGATCATGTGACATTCCTTTGAACTGAGCCATCTTTATATTGCCAACATGACAGCAAAAAGTCTTCATCTCAGCAATGATCTGTGCCTTTGTAAGTTTCCTTGGCTTCTTTTGACCTTTTCTTACATCCCCAATGATATCATCAAGAGCCTGCTGATTCTTCATTTGAATGAAATCTTTTAGTTGAGCAGACCTTTGTTCTTCATTCAAGGTTGTATTTGCAATAAGTTCAATAGCCTTCTTTCTGATTATTGGATCATTATTTATCATGTAATCAATCTCTTCCTCTGTAGGCACATAAGTGAACATAGGAGGTTTCTCATGTATGACAGTTGGTGGAACAACTGAAAGTGGTTCTGCCATTACTACTTCAAGTTTCTCCAACCTCTTTGCTTCTATAAAACTAGCAACTTCATCTTCCTCTAGCTTTTTCTTCTTTTCATTCTCTGCTGCAGCTAATTGCTCTGCCAATCTTGCATCATAATCTATTTGAGCTTGTTCTTTCTTTGAAATCTTCTTTGATTGCTCATGTTCTGTACCAGTCACAATTGCTTTTCCTTTGACTGTTCTTATTCTGGCAGAATCTTCCTCTGCAGTGGTAACATTTTGGCTATCAGTGGGAATGTTTTCACTTGCAGTGGGAAAATTTTGATCAGTGGGAACTTGTTCTGCATCAGTGGAAATTGGTTGAGCAGTTCCAATTGTATCATCAAAATTAAAATTAGCATCAGCATCCATATCATAATCTTCCCCTAAGTCTAACTTCCTCCCCTTAAACTCTGCATCTGATTTCCTCCCCTGTTTGGAAGAATCTCCCAAATCTTTACTAGAACCTGCAGAAAACTCATCCTGAGGTGAAGATGATGAAGAGAACACAACTTTGGCAGATCTTTTCTTCTTGAGACTCTCAACTTCATTCTGCAATCTTTGAATCTCTGCCTTCAGTTGATTCAGCTATGTGGCATGATATTCTTTGGTCTTTGCCAGATCTTTCTCCAGAGCTTGAACCTGCTTGACTAATTTTGTACATAATTCCATCAATTCAGTTAGTTGCACACTGCCCTCAACACTTCCAACTGTGTTACCTGTTGGGAGAGGTGAATCATGGGGCATTGATTCAGGCTCTTCCCTAGTTGGACTAGGATTAAGCCTTGAACCACAACTGCTTATCCCTAAACCAAAAGGTTCAGCAACATGCAATGTTGAGATGAGAGAAGTTGGTTGTTTATGCCTTCTCTCATAAGTGTGAGTGACTGCAGGGGTATGGTGAATTGGTGGAACAATAATATTTGGTGTGTTATGGGATACAACTGGGATGGTTGCATCTTTACCCTGTACTTGTGAAATTTTAGCAAGCATTTGAGGAAAAAGTGGATGTACCTCCCCATTCCAAAGATCTGAAGCCTTACTCATGTTTTGAAAAAAAATTGGCTTAAGACAGGAGGTTTCATAAATTCTATTGTGAGGTTGCAGTTGAAGCTTATTTAACACTGCTTGCACAAACCTTGGACACATCAAAAATTTATATGGACTCTTTACATTGCCTTTCATATTATTGAAAATAAACTTTGAAAAATTGAAAGTCCTATCAGTTGCCAAACAAACCAAAGGATAAGCCATGGTTGATGCAAATTGTTCATAAGATGTTTTCTTAGGACTTAGGCATTGTAAAAGAGTGTGAATGAAAAATCTCCAATGGGGACAAAAACATCCTTTTCTGAAAGTGACTTTTTGTTCAGATGTATCATACCCCATTAAAGCAATATTTTCAAATATATCTGAATTAGGTAATGTGATGATACCATTGAGATCATCCAATTGGAGAATTCTCCTCAAGGATGACTCAGTAACATCAATGGTTACCCCATCCACTGTGGCTCTTAAAGCTTTCACAGATTCATGTGTGTCTCCCTGTTCAAGAGTTATGGACTCCACAGTGTTCCAGAACTGTTTGATATGAGAGACATAGATTGTGGGATTAATAGTTAAGGCATACCTTATATGAGTTGTATTTAGAAAATCTACAATCTGATGAAAAACATGGCCACTCTTCTCGTTTGACTTTTGTAGGTAGGCCACTTGGTTGTGCTCCTCGACAAATTTTAGAATCGCCATGATATTTGTGAAAAGAGAATAAAAGTGTTAGTAATCAAGATAAAAATCAAGCCGTATGATGATCAATTTATACTAATAGGGTTTGAGGAGGTTGCGCAATGTGAATTATCTTTAGAAAGAATTATCTTTTGAAAAGAATAAATTATAATAGGTAAGAAGATAATTCACAAAAGATTTACCCTATTAATAAGGAAAGACGGTTATATTTACCACGGCTAGTAAAAATTAGATTACTGACACAACAGTTGTAACGGCTAGTTCATCAGTGGAAAAATTACTCTTGCAGTGGTAACTAATGAACTAGCAGTGGTAAAATTTTCACAACATATCAAAGAGAAGTGGTAAGGAAAACATGAAAATTAGCTACTCTTATCATAGTTTTTAGCAAACTACCAGCTATCAACGGATTTGATATGTCTTTACCATGAGCTGTTTGCTATGGACTAGCCAACTCTTGATCACTTGGAGTATGGTGAGTTGATAACCATATAGTTTTTGGTAAACTATCAACCATAAATGGATTTGGTAAGTCTTTACCAGGAGCCGTTTGCTCTAGACTAGTTGATTCTTATGTGGATTAGACATGGTGAATCAATAACCATTTGTTGTGTGCCTAGGATACACACCTTATAACTCCAATGATTCCAACAATATGGGTTGTATGCTGCAGAACAAAGTAACACTCAACTTAACCCATAAAAATTTAACCCAAAGTAACTTTTTAACCAAGTTACTATTCACAAAAATATCTTCCAAAAGTCAACCCGATAATAACCAAATTTACTCCTCCAACCTACCAAAACAGGTAAGAGTAAATATTCTTCATTAATTAGAATTCGACCTTGACTTTTCTTATAAAAGGGGGCTCAAAAACCTTTATCTTTCATCAACACATAACTTCAATAACACAAACCCTTTACCAACACAATGAGCTGGTTCCTAATTGTCTACATGTCACAACTCGTAATTTCCGGTTATTTTCTAAACCTCGACAATTTACTATTCACAAGTTACTATTCATCATTTACTATTCATCGATCACTATTCATCGTTTTCGAGGTCAATTTGACATTCCGAGACACGTTCAGAAATTTTACTATTCACTTGACACTATTCATTTCCGAGAGAAAATCACTATTCACGTGCATTATTCATGTCATCGTAAATTCAGTTTACGAGTGTTCAAATTCGCGTAACCGCATTGGTTCAGGAGCGAATTCATGCATTATTATCAGGGACATTTCATACGGACTAGAAATAGTCGACATATCATTATTAGGGCACTTGCATACTAATCCACTCGTAGGGTATTCAAATTATATTTTTAATATAATTAACGAATTACGTACGTTTATTTTAAATAAACACCAATACGCGAACTATAAATGTGACTAACACGTCCGATACTCCCAACTATGATCCCAATATATTTTTATATTCATTTTTATAATATAAAAATTATAATATTAATTTACCCGGTATTTTGGATATTTATTTTTATTATTAACTTAAGTTTATTAAAACTACGACGGTTTTCGTGGAAATTAAACTATAATTATCTAAACACCCAATAATTTTATCCAACCTATTTTTATAATTTTTATAACTTTATTATGACCCGGTTAACTCCGTTAAAATTTAGTTTTAGTTAACCCGGTACCCGGTACAATTTAAAACTACACAAAACTACCAATAATACATTTTATTACAAAATTCTACATTCATCCCCCCCCCCTTTTTGACTTTGCCGCCCCCCCCCCCCCCCCTCTCCATATTCTTACAAAAATTACTTACATACACTTTGTTCATAAATGCTAGTTACTAACCATTTTATTTATAATATATTTGCAATAATACATACTAACTTTACCAATTTTCATCTCATTTCTTTCATTCCATCAAAAAGTTCTTTTCTCTCTTTCTCTTCTCATATAAACGGCCAAGAGGAAGAACAAGCAAGACCAAAAGATTTTTCAAAGATTAAAGTGTTAATCTTGTATTTATAGCATCCTTGTTAGAGTTTTGAAATAAAAACTCAAGGATTATTAGGTTTTAATCATCCTAACTTCACTAATCTTACAAGTAAGTTACTAAACTCATTTCATAATTTTTACAAAGTTATTACTATGTTTATACATGTTTCTTGCAAGATCTCATACATGCATTAACTTATACCACTTTATTTTTGTAAACTTTTGATCATACAAGTCCTAGAGTGATTTTTGATTAGATCTTTGTTAGATCTACTTGGTTTTGGTGATTAGGAACCCATGACACCCTAAGAAGGTGTATGGTAGGATTAGATTAGTTTTGTGGTGTTTGAAAGTGGTTTGATGGATGATGGAACTCGTTTGGAGACTTGAAAATGGTTTTTGAAACTTTTGATATACCTACTGTCCCTATTTTCATTTCGTGGGAAAATCAGTGATTGATGGGTAATTTTTGGCCAAAGATTTAGAAAATACATTCAAAAACGAAACTTTGGGCGAAAGAACGGATTAAAACGAGGTTATAACGAGGGAGATATGATTTTTGCAAATTTAACGACGAAAACTACTTTTCAGAAAACTGCTTGCTGTTTGGCAGAATACAACGGGTATTTTGAGGTATTAAACGTAACCTAGAGGAGCCGAGTTATTTAAAATATACTAGTATACACAAAGACGAATCCGTGGACATAAAGAACAAGGAAAACGAGCCTAAAACGACCGAGTTATACCCGTTTTAACATTGTCAAAACTATATTTATATATATAGTCACAAATAAAAATAATAACGTATGTACTAAAATGGTATATTTTCTAGCAACGTACTAATGACTATTTTCTTAACGAACGAATACGTACAACTCGAGGGAATATTTATACGACATGACGACGTCATTCTAAGGTTTTGATACAAGGATTATAACGCTAACTTTTTCGTACGAGTTAATATGACAAGTTATATACTTCTCTAAATGGAATTATTTTCCTAAGTATGGAAACTATTTTCTACGACGATAACTAGTATTTTCAAATTACGAGTGGTATGAGTATCATGTGCATGTGCATTCACTTCATTACGGCTTGATCTAAGTTAGATCATGATTATTCATTTAGGTTGCGGCTAGTGTGCGCGCCTCATTGTCCCGACTACTTTTACATCATTGTACCATTGTTGTATCATCATTTCGAGGTGAGTTCTCATAGCCCCGTTTTAATTCTATATTTTGATTTCAAATCCCACGGGGGAGAATACATTGCATTACTTATTTTTGTGTACATGCCTAAGTATAAAATTCATACATTGCTTAAGTTTCCTTATTACCACGTCTTGAAAAGTCCCCTTTTATTATCATGGACCGTTAATTTCTGGTACTAAGCGGGAGTGAGTGGATAGATCTATCGAGGGTGACGCCTCCATTCGTGTTTGGGTTGCTCCAAATGGAACGAATGCATTTCATGTCTTTATTATTAGAGTGTCTGGTAAACACTCATTGGGGCCAAGTATCGTCTAGCTTCGGGGTCATGAGCTTAAGAGCCAATGTATATACTTTCCGGACATCCTATTTCATGGCATTACTTATGGCATTTGTACACTTGATTTACTTATAAACCTATGATTATTCACCAACTTTATGTTGACCGTTTTTCGCAATGTATTTCTCAGGTTATTAAGGTAGCTCATGTGCATACATTTGGACCTTCATGGAGTCGCGGAGTCGACGCGTCTCACTATATTTTCTGCACTTATGAAACGTTTGATCTTGTTGAACTTATTTTAACTGTATTGGCAAACTCTTTTGGGACCTAAGCTTTGTAAACTCTGAATGTTTTAATGATCAAACGCTGTATTTTCTAAACGACACTTTAGGTCGTTCAATATAACTGTAACTATGGTGCTATGACAGTCACCCCCAGGTATTCCATTCCGCTGCCATTCAGGTAAATTGGGGGTGTTACAGATTGGCATCAGAGCTAAGGTTATAGCGAACTAGGATGTATCTTGGACCCTAGACTATAACCACATCATCATAGCATCTCATCTTTTCATCATAGGTGCATATTCACTATACATGTTGTTTTACGCACACATTGTGCTAGCTATTCATAACCATACTCATATATATATATGATTATATTGACCTGGTTCACAAGTGACATGTCTTCAGACACCCACGCCGTTATCCTTTCGTCGGATTCCGACATTGAAGATGCCTTGTCATCTTCCACTACCATTATACCACCAGTTGCACGTATACCACCGTTAGCACTATTGAATTGTTATAGGAATAAGGTTTTCCTATCATTCAGCCTATACATAGAATGCCGTTTGGTAGAGTATTCAGACTTAATTCTAATGGACTTATTGGGATGCTTATTACAAGGGAGATAGCATGTTTTCTTTCCTCAACTAGTAGGACGCTTACTACTCAGGTACTACCACCACCGTCAGTTACTTATTTCACTATTGGTCGTCCCATAGTGCGTACTTCAACTTTACCTCTTGGATATCGCGAGATAGCGCGAAAGAGGGTAGTATCCCATTCACTATTATCACCATTATCTTCTAACTCATCACTGGGATTTCATCGTCATCAATGTTATTCTCATCCTTTAGAATACCACCATTGTCAGTTTCCTTTTCCATTTCCATTTTCCACGAATTAGATAACGCCTTGTGGATAATACCAAGAATACGGACTCAACAGGAACATCTGCAGGTTCCTCAAGAATGGCTTAGAATCTACACTATCTAGGACTTGATCGATGCACAACTTCAGACACTACTTCAGGACTATCTCGACCTTATGATGCCATAAACCTGATTTCACCTCGAAGGATTACAGGAAGTCTTTAGACTAGACTTATATCTTTACTAGCTTTTGCTATTATCCTAGCCACGAGAGGTGTGGCATAGTTCGAAGAAACTTGTAGTATTTTGATTTATGTACAAACGGAATCACCAAGTATTGACTCTACTATAGGGGAATGGTTGTGCCATCTATGATATTGGCCCATATAGACCGAAACCTTCATGTATTATATTCATGTGTTATGAATACGATGATTCTTATTACCTATAGATTCTCATGGACTCGTATGATTTGATGGAGATAGATTTAAGCAAACCACTCCAAGCATGACGCAAGCCGCTGTTGGACAATTCATTGCCAGGAACGCAACTACCGCCCTCACCAAGGAACTTACTCACGTGGAATTTATGGGTTGTAATCCCTCCTTCTTTAGCGGAAATGTAGACACAAGAGAATTTCTCAAATGGTTCAAAGAATTAGAAACAATCTTTCAGAGTGGTGACTGTCGTAAGGAAGACAAAGTTAAGTTCGCCACTTGCACTTTTCAGAAGCATGCCCAGAAATGGTGGACTAAGTATGTCCAGGTAGTAGGAGTTGATGTTGCTTACTCACACTCTTGGGAGAAACTAAAAAGGATGATGAGTTTGAAGTTCTGTGTGAAAAGCGAATTACAAGCAATTGAACAAGAAACACTAAACCTTACCATGGAAGGAGATGATGTTGTCAAGTATACTTCTTATTTTTATGATTTTGCTCGACTAGGCTCTGCAATGGATGAACCAGAAAGCAAGAGACTTGAAAGGTACGTCGGAGGACTTTCTCCTGAAATTCGTAGGATGGTCATCGCATGTGAACCCAATACCATGTCTGAAGCTATCCAGATGGCAATCGAAACAAAGGAACTCATAGTTCGCGACAAGACATCGGGAGACAATAATAACAACAAGAGAAAAGAGGTCGGTAATCAGGATGCTAATGCTACTCAACGACCGTTTAAGATACAACAAGTGGTGGAGACCTTTACTGCTGGGTCAAGCCAAAAGAAAAGGTATGTTGGTAATTTACCCGAGTGCAACAAGTGTCAGTTTCATCACAAAGGATCTTGCCCCTCTCAATGTAAGAACTGCCAAAAGCTTGGACATGAAACCAAGGATTGCAAGGCTCCCACCCTCGCAAAGCATCAGAAACTCTCGGTAACCTGCCGCGAGTGTGGAATAGTGGGACACTTCAGGAATGAATGCCCGGTGTTGAGAGACCGGAACTGGAGGAGGCATTTCATGTTGTAAAACCATAGTCTGAGCCCTCTAGGGTTGTACTTTCTTTTGGTACTTTCCATAAGTACGTGGATGTAACCTAGTTGTATTAAGCACTTTCCTATCCAATGTAATGACTATCTTTTGTTACCTCTATGATAACCATAACCTTCGTTTATTCCATTTCCTATTGCAATTGCGCAATTTTCAATCGTTTAGCAACATTATACCATTGTCTTATTAAGGATTTGACCGATTTCGTAATTGACGGATTAGTAGATTATTACCAATCCATAGGATTTACCCATGTATCCGATAAACCATTCAACGAGTTTTATTTCAAACTATTTTACTACCTTATGGGGAAATTGTTTTTACCAAATTTCTAAAATAAGTCGTTTTGTTACCGTACTATAAACTGATTATCCAATATGACGTCAAATATTTACTATTATTACGCGAAACAATTTTTATATTACTTTGGAAGGAAATGACTAGAATACCATTCTTTGAAACAAAGCGTTGAACACCATCTAAAGCTTTTGAGAAAAATAATATTATTTGATTAAATCAAGCATCGCATCATTAGTCCTCAACTATACATAGCCTGATCACCTATGTATACTTCAGGAAAGATTATGCCATGAAGGAAATAGTTACTTTATAAAGTATTGTTAATAACAATCTTCATCCAAAAGCGTTTTAAACAAATAAACTCTTTTATGAATATTTCTTTCTGAC
Source organism: Artemisia argyi (assembly GCA_030686995.1). Lineage (NCBI taxonomy): Eukaryota > Viridiplantae > Streptophyta > Magnoliopsida > Asterales > Asteraceae > Artemisia > Artemisia argyi. Next base: position 150,024,917 of record CM060703.1, on the reverse strand, counting down.
AAATTTTCTCTGGATACTTACCCCACCTGTCACACACTTAGTCATTAAGTTTGATTTTCCATTGACTTCTTTAGGAGAGACTTCCCATATTAAGTACTAGGAGGATTCCTCGATACAAGAAAAACAATAAAAGGGTTACGAAACTACTAACCTAGACTAGAAGTATACACCAAGATAATTTATGACTCAACAACAGTTCTGAAATGCCACTGGACCATCCGACTCACCATCTCTGACCTAGTTGTCCAATTTATTATTCAAGGGTACTAGTTAGACTGATCTACAGGATCAAACACATTGTGAAGGTACGCTAAGCAACACCATGGGAATAAACCAAGCCTCCTAACCGATGCTGTAAAGTGTTTTGAGTTAACATGGTCTCATCCATACGCAAACTTCCCTGCAGTGAGTTTACGACAAGAATGATTGATTCGAATTATGGATATCGATATAGATTCCCTCAAGGAATTGTGTTCTCAAGAAATTCTAAATAACCTCACCTATACATCAAGAGAGGCATCAGGCCCAAGCATATCTCCCCAGCTACATGTGAAGACAGTACGGAAATTCATCGACAAAGTATCAATTGAAACCCTCATATTGTCAACATGATGACAATTACAACGATAAACATCTCAAGACTTAAGCTGGTTGAATACCTAGGCTTGTAGTTTTACCAGATACCCACCAATAGGCACCATCCAATATCAGGAACCGAACGTTAGACATCTATTGCATTATGCGAACACTACCTATCCTACTATTTTATCCTTGTTAGTATTTTTACTTTTAAATAAAGTTGATTTCAAAATTGTGTCCATACAAATCACATATCTCGTGGAAAATAATTTTGAATTGCCTATTTTGAATAAATACGACCCTTTTTAGCCAGTATTTACTTGAACCATTATACAATGAGAAATGTTTAAATATCAAACTTTGGTAAACAGTTCTATTCACAACATGTTTGAAAATCGCGTCACATTTCATAACTATTAAATTTTGAATCATCAATAAAGCTAATATTGGGTATACCATTTGTTCCATTTTCTAAATTTCTTTATTCAGAAAAAGATTTTGACCAAAAACTCGAAAATCGCGAGAGAAATTTTGAAAACAAATCACCATACAATATCGCTTATGCATTTAGGGCTTTGTGACTTGACAATAAGGAATATTGGAATATGTGATGAAGGAAACTAGGAGGAACACCATAGAACGATTTCAAACGTCATTAATGGAAACCAAGCATAGTAGGCAAAGAATGACACATGTCTTAGCAATCGATTAGACTAAAACACGAGGGATCAAAAAAAAAAAAAAAAATTATTACCCATATTTCATCTTCTTTGAGTAACGCCGAATTCGGAAGACGTAACGTTGTAGAATTAATCACCAGATTCATTGTAACCGTCTCAACTATTCCCGCTAAAGGTGATCGAATCACCTCAGACTTCTAGCAATCATTCTAAGATTTCCTTCGGAACCTCATTAAGATGTGAACACCGCCTATCATCCTCAGATCGATGGTCATAACGAGAGAACGATTCAAACATAGGAAAGTTGTGCTCAAAAGAGTGAGCAATTGACTCTAGAAATGGTTGGACTAACCATTTACCATAAATTGGATTCTTCTACAACCATAGTTATCGCGCGAGCATAGAGACTACATCAATTGAGGCACTTTATGGACGAAGTACCAATTACCCGTTTACCAACCGAAATCGGAAAGTTAAATTCACTGGTCTAGAACTAAACCATGGAACAACAAAGGAAATTTCACAAGTCAAGAACCGGTTACAAGCAACGAGAAACTGGTAGAAGTCAGGTTGGTACATGACGCACATCATACGGATTGGGTATCCTTGAACAAGCAAATTTACTAGATTCACGTGAAAGGACGAACTAAATTGAAAGCTTTGCCTTGGAGAGGCATGATACGATTTTGGCAACACGAAGGATTGAACTTTTAAGTATATTGGACCATTTCAGATTCATTTTAGAATCGACCAACTGACATATAAGATTTGAGTTCTGACAGAGTTCAGCAACATATATTATCCATATTACATTATAAACCTGAAGAAGCACTGATCATCTATTGACGAACCAAACTCGGAAAAAGCCAAACTCACTATTCTAATAGGCATTCATGAAATAACCAGAATTTTCCTACAAGTCGAGAATCAATTACAAATTCTACAAGTTGTAAACCACTAAAACTTCAAGTTGGTAGCCAGATCACGTTGAAAGTTCTGCCTAGGAAAGGCATGATATTGTTCGGAGAGATTTGGAAAGTTAAAACCGATATACACTGGAACACTTAATAGTTCAGACAGAGTAGACCTAGTGGCCGTCAGACTTGAGCCTTGTTAAGGAATAGCCGGATTACACAACTATGTTTTTCCTATGCAAATCCCAGGAAATGACATCGGATTAGTCACTCATAATCCCATTTGGAAGGGAATCCAACCTTGAGACAAACGTAAACTGGGTAAGAGGACCAATAGAAATCATGGACCGTGAGGTCGAACGGTTGAAGCAAGTCAAATTCCTATCGTGAAAGTTCGCTGGAATTCTCGAAGAGGACCCGAATTTACTTGGGAACGAGAGGACCGAATGCAACTCAAGTATCCACGTCTTTTTACCAAATATACTTCAGAGACCAACCAAAACTGAACTTCGGGACGAAGTTCCTATTAGTGGGGAAGACTGTCACAACTCGTAATTTCCGGTTATTTTCTAAACCTCGACAATTTACTATTCACAAGTTACTATTCATCATTTACTATTCATCGATCACTATTCATCATTTTCGAGGTCAATTTGACATTCCGAGACACGTTCAGAAATTTTACTATTCACTTGACACTATTCATTTCCGAGAGAAAATCACTATTCACGTGCATTATTCATGTCATCGTAAATTCAGTTTACGAGTGTTCAAATTCGCGTAACCGCATTGGTTCAGGAGCGAATTCATGCATTATTATCAGGGACATTTCATACGGACTAGAAATAGTCGACATATCATTATTAGGGCACTTGCATACTAATCCACTCGTAGGGTATTCAAATTATATTTTTAATATAATTAACGAATTACGTACGTTTATTTTAAATAAACACCAATACGCGAACTATAAATGTGACTAACACGTCCGATACTCCCAACTATGATCCCAATATATTTTTATATTCATTTTTATAATATAAAAATTATAATATTAATTTACCCGGTATTTTGGATATTTATTTTTATTATTAACTTAAGTTTATTAAAACTACGACGGTTTTCGTGGAAATTAAACTATAATTATCTAAACACCCAATAATTTTATCCAACCTATTTTTATAATTTTTATAACTTTATTATGACCCGGTTAACTCCGTTAAAATTTAGTTTTAGTTAACCCGGTACCCGGTACAATTTAAAACTACACAAAACTACCAATAATACATTTTATTACAAAATTCTACATTCATCCCCCCCCCCTTTTTGACTTTGCCGCCCCCCCCCCCCCTCTCCATATTCTTACAAAAATTACTTACATACACTTTGTTCATAAATGCTAGTTACTAACCATTTTATTTATAATATATTTGCAATAATACATACTAACTTTACCAATTTTCATCTCATTTCTTTCATTCCATCAAAAAGTTCTTTTCTCTCTTTCTCTTCTCATATAAACGGCCAAGAGGAAGAACAAGCAAGACCAAAAGATTTTTCAAAGATTAAAGTGTTAATCTTGTATTTATAGCATCCTTGTTAGAGTTTTGAAATAAAAACTCAAGGATTATTAGGTTTTAATCATCCTAACTTCACTAATCTTACAAGTAAGTTACTAAACTCATTTCATAATTTTTACAAAGTTATTACTATGTTTATACATGTTTCTTGCAAGATCTCATACATGCATTAACTTATACCACTTTATTTTTGTAAACTTTTGATCATACAAGTCCTAGAGTGATTTTTGATTAGATCTTTGTTAGATCTACTTGGTTTTGGTGATTAGGAACCCATGACACCCTAAGAAGGTGTATGGTAGGATTAGATTAGTTTTGTGGTGTTTGAAAGTGGTTTGATGGATGATGGAACTCGTTTGGAGACTTGAAAATGGTTTTTGAAACTTTTGATATACCTACTGTCCCTATTTTCATTTCGTGGGAAAATCAGTGATTGATGGGTAATTTTTGGCCAAAGATTTAGAAAATACATTCAAAAACGAAACTTTGGGCGAAAGAACGGATTAAAACGAGGTTATAACGAGGGAGATATGATTTTTGCAAATTTAACGACGAAAACTACTTTTCAGAAAACTGCTTGCTGTTTGGCAGAATACAACGGGTATTTTGAGGTATTAAACGTAACCTAGAGGAGCCGAGTTATTTAAAATATACTAGTATACACAAAGACGAATCCGTGGACATAAAGAACAAGGAAAACGAGCCTAAAACGACCGAGTTATACCCGTTTTAACATTGTCAAAACTATATTTATATATATAGTCACAAATAAAAATAATAACGTATGTACTAAAATGGTATATTTTCTAGCAACGTACTAATGACTATTTTCTTAACGAACGAATACGTACAACTCGAGGGAATATTTATACGACATGACGACGTCATTCTAAGGTTTTGATACAAGGATTATAACGCTAACTTTTTCGTACGAGTTAATATGACAAGTTATATACTTCTCTAAATGGAATTATTTTCCTAAGTATGGAAACTATTTTCTACGACGATAACTAGTATTTTCAAATTACGAGTGGTATGAGTATCATGTGCATGTGCATTCACTTCATTACGGCTTGATCTAAGTTAGATCATGATTATTCATTTAGGTTGCGGCTAGTGTGCGCGCCTCATTGTCCCGACTACTTTTACATCATTGTACCATTGTTGTATCATCATTTCGAGGTGAGTTCTCATAGCCCCGTTTTAATTCTATATTTTGATTTCAAATCCCACGGGGGAGAATACATTGCATTACTTATTTTTGTGTACATGCCTAAGTATAAAATTCATACATTGCTTAAGTTTCCTTATTACCACGTCTTGAAAAGTCCCCTTTTATTATCATGGACCGTTAATTTCTGGTACTAAGCGGGAGTGAGTGGATAGATCTATCGAGGGTGACGCCTCCATTCGTGTTTGGGTTGCTCCAAATGGAACGAATGCATTTCATGTCTTTATTATTAGAGTGTCTGGTAAACACTCATTGGGGCCAAGTATCGTCTAGCTTCGGGGTCATGAGCTTAAGAGCCAATGTATATACTTTCCGGACATCCTATTTCATGGCATTACTTATGGCATTTGTACACTTGATTTACTTATAAACCTATGATTATTCACCAACTTTATGTTGACCGTTTTTCGCAATGTATTTCTCAGGTTATTAAGGTAGCTCATGTGCATACATTTGGACCTTCATGGAGTCGCGGAGTCGACGCGTCTCACTATATTTTCTGCACTTATGAAACGTTTGATCTTGTTGAACTTATTTTAACTGTATTGGCAAACTCTTTTGGGACCTAAGCTTTGTAAACTCTGAATGTTTTAATGATCAAACGCTGTATTTTCTAAACGACACTTTAGGTCGTTCAATATAACTGTAACTATGGTGCTATGACAGTCACCCCCAGGTATTCCATTCCGCTGCCATTCAGGTAAATTGGGGGTGTTACACTACATATCCTCAGATGATTCGTCTGATGATGAGATCAGCTATTGCACAAACTCAGAGGAACCATCTACAGGGTGGAGTGATTACATTCCTCCAAGTGCTACCACATCCACATCATCCAACATGAAATCCAAAAAGACTGAAGCTTCTCCTGCTCCATCCTTGGAGTTCTATTCCAGTTCTTCCTCTGATGATGATGATGATGATCCAACCTTCAACCTTTCCAAAGAACTTCCAAAAGTTCTCACCACAGCATTGAAGTCTGCCATAAGCAACATGAAGTGGCCTGCTGTTGAGAAGCCTGCACAAGCACCAAGGCCTCCCAAGCAAGTTCTGGGACTTGCTTGTCCAAGGAAGCAACTTTCTTTTGATGACAAGAGAAAGAGAGCTTCCAAAGGCAAGCATGATTATGAGGGAAAGGGAAAGAAGCCTATGGAGTAGATGTTAGGTTGTTGGATTTGTTATGTGATGTTTTTCTGTTCTAGTGACAATGTTTTCTTGATGGTTGTTATGTACTTTCTTTATGCATCAATAAAAGTACTTTTTCTTATGCTTTTATCACCAATCTTTCCACTGTTGTATGATTATTTCCACTATGCTTTTGATAACTCGGCATACAAGTTAGTAGAAAACCATACATACATATACAAACAATACTAGTACCTAAAAACTATCATGCAACACTGAAAAGTATTAGACATCAAAGATTTATGGATTTAGCATTCCAATACCTGTTACCAAGTATTGAAACCTACCCACATCAAGCCCTTTTGTTAATAAATCAGCATAATTGTCATCAGTATGGATTTTGACAACATTAATAAGCTTTTTCTCAATACAATCTCTAATAAAATGATGTCTAATTTCAATATGTTTAGTTTTAGTGTGTTGCACAGGATTTTTAATAATGCATATGGTACTACTATTATCTATATAGATAGTGGTGTTCATGAAATTGTACCCATAATCCAATAATTGATTCTGAAGCCATAAGATCTGAGCACAACAACTAGCAGCTGCTACATATTCTGCTTCAGTGGTTGAGGTAGCAACCATAGTTTGCTTCTTGCACTGCCATGACACCAATCTACATCCAAGAAATTGACATCCACCTGTGGTTGACCTTCTATCCAAACTTGCACCAGCATAGTCACTATCTGAGTATGTGACCAATTCCATAGGGGATTCTCTTGGATACCATAATCCTAAATTAGGATAAGTCTTTAAGTATCTAAAAATCTTCTCCACTGCTGTCATATGTGATGTCGTTGGAGTCACTTGAAATCTTGCACAAGCACATACAACAAACATAATGTCTGGCCTTGATGAAGTAAGATACATCAAAGAACCAATCATAGACCTGTAAGTGTGCACATCAACATCATCACCACTAGCATTCTTCAACAATAGATGAGTGGTCTTGTCAGCAGGGGTATTTGAAGGTTTTGCATCAGTAAACTTGAACTTCCTAATAATCTCAGTCACATATTTATCTTGACTGATAAAGATGCCTTCTTTACTCTGTTGTACTTGCAGCCCCAAAAAGAATGTAAGTTCTCCCATATAACTCATTTGAAATTCATCTTTCATCAGCTTTTCAAACTCTTTGCACATCTCTTGTCTAGTAGACCCAAAGATAATATCATCAACATATACTTGAACAAGTAGAATATCACCCTTGTCTTTCTTGATGAACAAAGTTTGATCAATCTTGCCTCTATGAAACCCATTATTTAACAAAAAAGTAGCTAAGGTTTCATACCACTTCCTTGGAGCTTAATGTAGGCCATAAAGAGCCTTAACCACTTTATACACTTTATTTGGATGTTGAGGATCTTCAAAGCCTGGAGGTTGAGAGACATAGACCTCCTCATCAATTGTACCATACATGAAGGCACTCTTAACATCCATTTGATAGACAGTAAAGCCCATAAATGATGCATAGGCTAGAAACAATCTAATAGCCTCAATCCTTGCAACAGGAGCAAAAACTTCCTCATAGTCAATACCCTCCTCTTGAGTGTATCCTTGAGCAACCAATCTAGCTTTGTTCCTGATTACTATACCTCTTTCATCTTTCTTGTTTCTGAAAACCCATTTAGTACCAATGACCTTCATACCATCAGGCAAGTCACAAAGAACCCAAACCTTTTGAAGTTTAAACTGCAACAACTCCTCTTGCATTGCTTCAACCCAGCTAGATTCTTCTAGAGCCATATAAACATTCTTAGGCTCCACTTGTGAGAGAAAACAGAAAAACAAACATTCATTCTTTCTCCTATGCTTCTTGGACTCATAAACTTCACTAATGAACCCATGAATATCATCTTTCTTTGTCTGTCTTCTAGTCTTCACACCTGATTGAAGTTCACCAATAACATTATCAAGTGGATGCACTTTGTGAATTAAAGTCTGTGATGTGCTAGTAATATCATATGTTGTAGGTATGTTTGAGATCTCTACATCATCACTTGGTGATTCCTGAGATGTATTTTCCACATTTGGGCTGTCAGTGGAAACTTCTGGTGTAGCAGTGGGAATTGAGTTACCACTGCTAGGAGGAATTCCTTTATTCAGAACATCAAAATTCACACCTTCTGCATCACTTTTCCTTTCAGAATTATCAACAAAGTCCCAAAGTGGCATAACAATTTGATCTTTATCATCTTTATCATCTTTGGAAGTTTCATCTTCATCAATGAATTCTTCTGAATCTTCAAGTTCTTTGCCTCCTGTACTTGAAGTGAGAGGTACATAATTCATTATATTTGACAATGTTTCAAAATCAAATAGCTAATCTGGTCCTGAACCTGCCATGTTAGCTTTATTTTCAAGAAACTCAACATGCAAATTCTCTTCAATCTTCTTTGTTCTTAAGTTATAGACTCTAAAAGCCTTGCGAACCATGGAATATCCAACAAAGAAGCCTTCATCAGACTTTTCTTCAAATTTACCCAGATGATCAATGGTATTGAGAATAGTAACATGACACCCAATTGGCCTCATAAACTCCAAAGTAGGAGGTCTTCCTCTGAATAACTCATAAGGTGTCTTGTTCTTTGTTTTGACCACTAAAACCCTGTTCTATATGTAACAAGCAGTGTTAACAGCTTCAGCCCAAAAAGTCACTGGAAGCTTTAAGTCAGCTAACATGGTTCTAGCAGCCTCAATTAGTGTTCTATTTCTTCTTTCAGCAACTCCATTTTGTTGAGGAGTTCTTGCAACACTAAATTCTCTCTTAATACCTTTGTCTCTGCAAAAATCATCCATAACTTTGTTCTTGAACTCTGTCCCATTGTCACACCTGATAATCTTGATCTTCTTTTCAACTTGATTTTCAAATTCAGTGATGAATGTCTTAAGGATGCCAGTGGTTTCATCCTTGGTTCTTAGAAAGAAAACCCATGTGAATCTACTAAAATCATCAGTCACAACAAGACAATACTTCTTCAAATTGATGCTGCTCACAGATGTAGGACCAAACAAGTCCATATGCAGCATGAAAAGTGTATGATCAATAACATTGAATGCTTTGGTCTTGCATGAAGCTCTGTGTTGCTTTCCTTTGAGACAGGCAACACAAGTTTGGTCATTTTCAAATCTTTTCTCAGGTAAACCTCTGACAAGTCCATCTTTCACAATCTTGTTGATGGTCTTGAAGTTAACATGACCAAGTCTTCTGTACCAAAGCATGGATTCATCTAAAGTGGCTTTTGCAAGCAAGCAAGTAACATCATTATTAGCCACTATGTTCTTCATGTCAATGCTATATAGATTGCCTTTTCTAGGGATTTTAAGCAACATATCACTTTCATCCGAGAGCTTATAATCCTTAGATAAGATATAGCATTCATCTTCTGTGAATAGAACTCTATGCTTCTTGTCACACTTCTGTGACACACTGAAAAGGTTGTACTTGAGTTCTTTCACATAGTGCACATTCTCAAAGTCTATGTTTCCAGCCTTGATAGTTCCTTTGCCAGAAACTTTGCCACCAATTCCTCCTCCAAAGCTGACAAATTGTCCATCATAAGGTTGAAAGTCTGAAAGATAGGACTTATTGCCAGTCATGTGCCTGGAACATCCACTGTCTGAGTATCTTTGATCATTTGTAGTCTTTGAATGTTCCTGTACACAAAGTAAAGGAATTAGTTCCTTTTGGGGACCCAAGCCACAAATGACTTAGATCTGCCTCGTGTATCAATATAATTGTATCTATCAAAGGTCATTGATACACCATTGGGATTGTTTGAGGTGATGGTTCCTTTTGGTTTCCATTCCCAACGTGCTGAGGCCTTAACAGCATTTCCCATATTTACCCTTTTCTTGTTCATAGACCCACCAGTGGAAACCTTTGGCCTTGCAGTGGTAACTGCTGGCTTAGCAGTGGAAACTGCTGGTTTTGAAATTTTGGGTACCCACTTGTGATTATTGTAAGCTTTCTTTTCAAAATTGGTCTTTTTCCCTGTTTGAGTAGATTTAACAAAAGTAGTAACAGGGGGCTTAGGGTAAACTCTGTTTTTGTTACTGACAGTGGCAACTGCTGGTCTTGCAGTGGAAACTGCTGGTTTAGCAGTAAAAATAGGTTTAATGCCAGATTTAAGCAAAACAGACCTGGGAATCATCTTGCTAAGTGGATTTGGGTGAGTTAAGTTATTAGCATTATATCCATTCACCCTAGTACTCCCAAACACTTCCCTTCTACCCATGTGGTAGGTACAGTTATAAGACAAATGGTCAAAGCTACCACATATATGACAAGGTTTGTTGTTGAACACAAAGTCACTACCAAATTGTCTAGATTTAACATGATTCCAACTCCTCATATTTCCCCTAGGAGTTGTTGACCTACTTCTGTACATCTCTGCATATCTAGTAGTGGGCCTAGTGAAATTAGGTTGTGACCTAGGCTTCTCTTTGACAACATCAGGAATACACTTTTTAACCTCCACTTTTACATTCTCAGGAACACTAGGTTTAGACTCAACATTCAAACTTTCATCTTTAAGAGATGAGTCACTAGCACTATCAAATGTATCAACCTCAACCTGAACCTTCTCAATAACAGATTCTTTAACAAATTTTGGTCCATAGGTCATGGTTGGTTCCTGAAATTCTTCTAATCTTGTGTGAGCTAAGTCAATGCCAGGAGGTGATGGAACACCTCTTAGAGGTGGTGGAACAGTTTTGTATCCAACTCCTGACTTGGCTTTGTTCACAACTTGGGCTTCCCAAATTTTGTCAATACACTTGGATTGGTGATCCAGTGTATTACAAGTTATCTTTATATTCTCACTAGCCCTTTTAACCTTTTCTAGTTCTTCCCTAAGAACCTTTTTTACAACAACCTGATAATCTAAGTCTCTTTTTAACACTGCAATATCATCATTGAACTTAGATTCATTTGCCCTATAATGCTCTAATTGAGTTTCTAAAACACCTAGGCCTCTTTTATGATTTGCTAAGTTATAATTAGTATGATTTAACTCTAGCAATTGTTCATCATATTGTTCTTTAATTTTCTCATACTCTTTTAAGGCCTTACAAGTTTTAGAGCAAGCATTATTAATTTGTACCTCAGAGTCAGAAAAAGCCATTAGTGCAAGCTCAGTGGCAACCATTGCAGACTCTGAATCATCTTCTTCATCCTCATCTATAACACCCCCAAAATCGATCAATACAGCGGAAGACTTAAAATGTCAGCGGAAGACTTTTGGGGTATTATATCGTGGATCTTCGTCACAATTATAGAAAACGATTCAAGTGATCGTTGTAAATTTTTATTTAAAATACCAAATATTCATAATTCCAAGAGAATTCGTTATTTAACAACAAGTTTTATTCAAAGAGAAAATAAACGTTTCTTTATTTGCCCACTTCGTGCCGTTGCCATCCATTCCATTTAGTTACCTGAGATAAACATGCTAAAAGTCAACAAAAAGTTGAGTGAAATTCATAGGTTTATAATTAAGAGTTTGAACACAATATACAGATGCTTATTGTATATAAATACAAATAAACAAATTAGAAAAAAAATCACATTTATTATTGCCTTAAGCTCATGACACTCAACGATTTAACAGACATCAATATTTTCTGTAATAATGATGTAAAATATATAGCCCCCAAGATAGGTATTTGCCAGTAAACTATGATATTCAAATAAAGTGCATTTGGTGACTTTCCTCTAGCCACCAAATGGGGATTGTCAATCCCTAATAGATCTATTCACAATTATTTACGTTCACCTTTCAAGTGAGTAAGGTTCATGATCGAGGGACTTTTGGCAATAGCTACTTAAGCAATAATAAGATCAGGAAAAGACTTGTGTTCGGTTTTTGAGCATGTATCCCCCCCACAAAAATAAGTTAAGTGTGGGCTATGAACTCACCTTAGTAGGATAGAAGAACAAACGTAATCTCAACGATGCAAGGCAACGGCTTCACACACAACCTATAAGATATGGCACGTTTTAGTTTTTAAGTCTCGTTTTATTGCGAAGGTTTATTATTAATTATGAGTAATCGATAAAGTGCATACGTGATGTGTTACGTCGTATAAAAATAGATAATGGTTACGTATTATTTTATTCGTCTAAATTTAGTTATTCGTTATATACGTTTTATTCGTATTATGTATATATATATATATATATATATATATATATATATATATATATATATATATATATATATATATATATATATAAAATAAGTTACATTTATTATTTATCGTTTTTAAAATATATTCAAATGTATATATATAAGTATAAATATATATAATTTATAAAATTATTATTAAAATCAATATTACTATTCAATCCTTCATGTTTCTCAATTTTACACTTTTTATCCTTAACGGAAAACATTTACGCCGTTAGTCCAAAAATTATACATATTTACATTTTTAGTCCAAATATCAAATATTTACATTCATTATCCCTAAGTTTCAATATTTACACTTTATACCCTTTAGAAAAATAGTTTTATACTTTTCACCCAAAGTTTACAAACTTTACACTTTTAGTCCTTAACCTTCGAACATTTGCAAAAATAGTCCAAACTTTACCAAATTTAAAACTTAGCATTTTTATTATTTCAATAAGCTCATAAAGTTTCAAACAGCTTATACCAACAGCTTATTAGCTTATAATTAGCTTATTTCATTAATTGGGCTTAACGAGCCAATATTTAGGGCCCGTTAAGGATTTACGATCCAAGGGGTTTGGGGGTATACTTGTTTAGTCGAAATCCATCTTTTTAAGTTACAAATTCATTTCAAAAGAGCTTATACGCTCAGCTTATTGTAATAAGCTAAAATGAGCTTTTTGGGCTTTACGGCCCACTTAAGGTTTTTAAGTTTTCTGAAAACAGTTCTAATATCGATTTACTTTGGGTCTCGTTAGGTGATTAAACGAAGTTATTAGGTCGACTTATTTATCATTCCTGATAGTATATCAAGTAGGCAATTAGATCGTACAAAAATAATAGGTGGTTATGTGTCGATTTTTAAAATGACGAGGCCAAAGTATACGGCCAAAACTCATGCGTATAACTTATATAAGTTGAAAAATAATCTAAGTCTTTTTAGTATATGTCGTATAGGTTCAACCCAACTTAGAAACGTGTGATTTTTAGTGTGTATACGTTAATATTAGTTCATTGTTATTATAGGTACTCGTTAATGGCTTATCCAAGAAATAGTATGATACATAAAATATATACGTCGTGTTCATCATTTACGTGATATATATAGTAAGTGTTGGTGTAAAACATAAACATACGTATGTATATAATTAGAAATGAAAATCAAGGTCTCACCTCACCTCTAAAAGGTGGAGTAAAACGTCGTGTATGGTTCGTGGAATGGTAAAATGGCTTCGTGGTTCACTTCTCGTTCTACCAAAGGTTCAAGAGGCTCCAAGCTTTGCTTCCTAGGTTCACTTTTAGACGTGGTACATTTGAGAATCCTTTCGTCCCTCCCTAGCTCCTTCTCGTTAATATTTTGTGTAATGTGGTTCGTATGAGTGTATGTGGTGGTTTAGGGTTGCATGGAACTCTTATATAGGCAGTAGAAACAAGATAAGTTCACAAGTGTTGGTGTAGCATGTGAGGGCGAATAGTATCACCACAAACAATGCCCAATCGAAGGTTTACAAGGTTTAGATCTTGTGAGATTTGTTCCTGTTCATTCCTGACAATCATGAGATGTATATTGTTCATTTAGATGGGATTGGAGAGCATGGGTGGTGCTAAGGAATGATATGCCACGTATAGACTCATCTTTCAAATGATGAGTTTGGTGATTCACTTGGGTGGTTTCTAGGGTAGTAAATGAACAAGGGAGGTTGCAATATTTGTTGTTTCTGGTTCTTTGGTACTAGGTGATACGAAACAAGCAAAAATACATGTTGGTTAAGTGTAGAAATCGTAAAAACATAGGGTGGTTTTGGGTGTGTCGCGGCAGTGCAAAAGAAAGAAAGTAATATAAGGGTGCGTTTGGGCTTAAAGCCTGGTGGGCTTATGGTTTGCGTCGGCCCAGCAGAAAAGAAAGAAAGAAAAATAGTACTAGTCCGTTTGGTTTGTGTATTGGATCCGTGGCCCAAAGGGTGTTGGGGGCCCACCTGGTGTGTCTCGATTATCGTGTCGAAGTTCAAAAATATTAGTGAGCGTTCTCGGGAAGTTTCGTAGGTTCGGGGAATATATAAATAGTATACGTTATTTAGACGAAACGTATTATTAAATATAAACGCGTTATATAATTATTTATCGTTCGCAATAATTATAGGCAATCTAGGTTATGTGTAAGCATCGTTCCTGGTTAAACAGTCAATCACAGTTATCGTAGTGGTTCAATATCAAGCCATATCATAAAAAAAAAATTGTTACTCGTAAAATGGTGTTAATTTATCGTAACATCGTTTTATTTATTCATATGCATTTACTAATCGTAAGGGAAATTTACGAGAGGTTACATTACCTACCTCTTACAGGGAATTCCGTCCTGGAATTGTAGTCTAAGATAGTTGCCAAGGGTGTCTTAGGTGAAGAGATGTGGGTACTTAGAGCGAATCTGATCCTCGCGCTCCCAGGTATATTCCGGTCCTCGCTTGGAGTCCCAACGATCTTTGATGATAGGGATACGGTTTTGTTTTAGTTGTTTGACTTCACTATCCAAGATTTCAATGGGTTCCTCGGTAAAGACAAGTTTATCATCTAGTCGAATCTCTTTTAGTAGAATCACGAGAGATTCATCGGATAAACACTTCTTAAGGTTTGACACATGAAAGGTGTCGTGGATCCGACTAAGTTCTTCGGGTAGTTCTAGTTTATAAGCCACGGGTCCTATCCTTTCCAGGATTCTGAATGGACCGATGTATCTGGGGTTCAACTTTCCATGCTTTCCAAATCGTACCATTCCCTTCCAGGGAGATACTTTCAATAAGACTCTGTCTCCTATTTAAAATTCCATAGGTTTCCTTTTTAGGTCTGCGTAGCTTTTCTGTCGGTCTCGGGCTGCTTGTAATCGTTGCTTAATCTTAACAATTTTCTCGGTTGTTTCCCGAACAAGGTCTGGTCCTATAAGTTGTCTTTCTCCGACTTCTGCCCAACAGACGGGCGATCTGCACTTTCTACCATACAGTGCTTCGAAGGGTGCTGCTTTTATACTGGCGTGGTAACTATTGTTGTATGAAAACTCTGCTAATGGTAAGTGCTTATCCCAACCTTTTCCAAAATCAATAACGCATGCTCGGAGCATATCTTCCAAGGTTTGGATAGTTCTTTCACTTTGACCATCAGTTTGAGGGTGGTATGCGGTGCTCATATCTAGTTTAGTTCCTAAGGCTTTCCGTAATGATTTCCAAAAGTGAGAGGTGAAACGACTATCTCGATCCGAGATAATTGAAATTGGTACTTCATGTCGAGTGACAATTTCCTTCACATATAGCTGAGCTAGTGTATTCATCTTATCGGTTTCTTTTATTGGTATAAAATGAGCGGATTTTGTGAGACGATCCACAATAACCCATATTGTGTCGTATCCGGATGAGGTTCTTGGGAGTTTGGTGATGAAGTCCATAGTGATTCGTTCCCATTTCCACATAGGAAGTTCTGATTGTACAAGTAAGCCTGAAGGTTTATGATGTTCTGCCTTTACCCTTGAACATGTCAAACATTTACCGACATATTCTGCGATGTCAGCCTTCATGTTTGGCCACCAATATAGTCTCTTTAAATCCCGATACATCTTGTCGGAACCTGGATGAATGGAGTATTTTGACTTGTGGGACTCGTACATGATGAGCTCACGAATACCTCCAATCATAGGGATCCAACTTCTGTCCTTGAAACACAGTGTTCCATCGGATTTCTTCACGAAACCATTTTTATTCTCGGGCATACCGTAAATCTTTTCCTTGGGTCGGTTTTCTTCTTTAAGTGCTTCGTTCTGCACGGTAAGGATTTGGGATGGAAGGGGTGAGTGGATAGTCATCCCTAGTGATCTAACTCGAAGGGGTTTCAATCGTTCCTTTCGGCTTAACGCATCTGCTACTACATTAGCCTTTCCTGGGTGGTAACGGATCTCACAATCATAATCGCTGAGCAACTCTAGCCAGCGACGTTGCCTCATATTCAAATCCTTCTGATCCAAAATGTGTTGAAGACTCTTGTGGTCGGTGTACACGGTACATTTGGTGCCATATAAGTAGTGTCTCCATAACTTGAGCGCAAACACTACAGCTCCTAACTCCAAGTCATGAGTCGTGTAGTTTTCCTCATGTTTCTTCAGTTGCCGAGATGCATAAGCTATCACTTTGCTTCTTTGCATCAAGACCGCTCCTAGTTCATGATAAGATGCGTCGCAATATACTATAAAGTCCTTGTTTCCTTCTGGGAGGGCTAATATTGGAGCTTCACAAAGCTTTTGTTTTAACAACTGGAAGGCTGCTTCTTCCTTTTCTTCCCAGATGTACTTCTCATTCTTTTGGGTCAGTTTAGTCAAAGGTTTTGCAATCTTGGAGAATCCTTCTATAAATCTTCGGTAATAACCTGCGAGACCTAAAAATTGACGTATCTCCGTGGGGTTTGTAGGAGATGACCAACCTTTAACAGCCTCAATCTTTGCAGGGTCTACGTGAATGCCTTGACTATCGATGATGTGTCCTAAAAATTGTACGGTATGAATCCAAAAGTCGCATTTGGAGAACTTAGCGTATAATTCTTCTTTCTTGAGTAGTTCTAGAATGATTCGCAAATGTCCTGCGTGTTCTTCTTCGTTGCGAGAGTAGATCAAAATATCGTCGATGAATACTATTACAAACTTATCCAAGTAAGGTTTGCATACTCGATTCATTAAATCCATGAAAACTGCTGGTGCATTGGTCAGACCGAACGGCATTACTTGAAATTCGTAGTGACCATAGCGCGTTCTAAATGCAGTTTTCGGAATATCCTCTTCTCGAACTCTTAGATGATGATATCTTGATCTCAGATCAATTTTTGAGTACACACTCGATCCTTGCAATTGATCAAATAGATCATCAATTCGAGGTAATGGGTATCGATTCTTTACCGTAAGTTTATTCAACTCCCGGTAATCGATGCACATTCGAAAGGATCCATCCTTCTTCTTAACAAATAAAATTGGAGCTCCCCAAGGTGATGAGCTTGGTCGAATAAATCCTTTATCCGATAATTCCTTTAGTTGTTCTGACAACTCTTCCATTTCAGATGGCGCTAGCCTATAAGGTGCTTTAGCCACTGGTGCTGCTCCAGGCACTAGTTCAATCTGAAATTCTACTTGACGTACGGGTGGAATACCAGGTAATTCATCAGGGAATACTTCAGGAAAATCCCTAACGATAGGAACGCCATCAAGCTGCTTCTCGGATGACTTACTTTTCGTAACTTGAGCCATGAATACTTGACATCCTTCTTTCATGTATCTTATTACTCGCATACATGAGATAATTCCATATCGAGGTTTGCTTTTGTCACCCTGGACAATGAGTGTTTCATCCTTGAGTGGTATATGGACGGCCTTTTTGTCATAGTGAATCCTAGCACGATGGTGGGATAGCCAATCCATGCCGACGATAGCCTCGAAACTACCAAGTTGAACCGGCATAAGATCAATGGCAAAAGGTTTTTCGGATAAGGTTAGGGTGCAATCTTTCATGATAGTATTGGTATCTCTTAAATTCCCGTCAGCCATTTCGACTTCGTAGGTGGTGTTTAGCTTAGAGGGGGTAACATTAAGTAAAGGGGCAAACGTATCTGATATAAAACTCTTATCGGCGCCCGAATCAAACAATACTCTAGCATTATGATGGTTTAGTAGAAATGTACCGGTGACTACATCGGGTCCGTTTCCATCTCCGAGTAGG
This sequence comes from Artemisia argyi, assembly GCA_030686995.1. Lineage (NCBI taxonomy): Eukaryota > Viridiplantae > Streptophyta > Magnoliopsida > Asterales > Asteraceae > Artemisia > Artemisia argyi. Next base: position 150,006,828 of record CM060703.1, on the reverse strand, counting down.
TATACCCTAGCTTGGGCGTTGGCTGGTTCGTTTCCTTTTGGGCAGTTCCTCCGGATGCGTCCTACTTCTCCGCATCCGAAACAAGTGGGTGATACAGCCAGTGTGTTGCTTCCCGTAGCAGGAATCCTACAGTTTCTGGTTTGATGACCGATCTTATGACATTTGTCACATCGGACGGTACAACGACCCTCGTGATGAAGTTTGCATCGCTGGCACAGGGGTTTCTATCCGTTGTACCCTACACCTTCCGTAGCGGTGTAGACTCGGGGTTTTTCTTGTCTTTGATTCTGCTGCTGAGTGCTCCGAGTGTTGTCATATGGTTGGTGGTTCCGATTATTGTTGCGTTGGTTGTTGTTACGGTGATGACTGTTGTAGCTTTGCTGGTTGTTGTTGTGATGGTGGGTGGTTCTTTTATCGTCCAATTTCCTTTTAAGTTCATTGCATTTCACTTCTCGATCTAGAAGTTTCTGAGCAAGCTCCATTGCTGCTTCCAAGGTTGGCGGGTTTGCTGAGGTGACATTTCCTTCAATACTCCTAGGGAGTCCTTCGACATATTTCTCTAATGTCTTCTCATGATCGGGTACCATGGTAGGGCATAGTATCCTGAGTTCTTGAAATCTCCGGTTGTAACTTCTCAAATCAACTCCTTTCACTATTAAGGCATGGAACTCATCCTCGAGTTTTCGCAGTTCGGAATGGGGACAATACTTCTTTAGTATTTTAGCCTTGAATTCAATCCAAGTAAGCTGATGTGCTACTTCTGCTCCTAGTGTTTGAACGGTAGAGTTCCACCAGGATAGAGCATCTTGCATTAGTGTTCCCGTTGCGAAGCTTACCTTGTTGTTTTCCGAGCATCCACTTCTTTGGAAAACAGTTTCACTTCTTTCAAACCATTGAGCTAATTCCGACACTCCTTCAGTTCCTTTGAAATACGTCGGTTGACACGCTATGAAGTCTTTGTATGTGCAGTAGCGGGGTGCAGGTGCATTTCCATCTCTATTACGGCCTTGTCCAGCTAGAACGGCATTAACGCCATCAGCGATTGCTTGCTGGATTGCAGCCGGGGTTATAACTTCGGGGTTTGCTGGTGCGGCGTTCGTGGTTGTTCTCCTAGTTCTAGCCATATTGCTATAAAAGAAGGTATATTATTAGAACATTTATAATAACCTTATCACGTTGAAAATACATATCGAGTAATGAATAGTTAAATATAGGTCGTAGTTACAATGATTCGATCATTGAAAAGGTTTAAATCGTAAATTGTCGTATGTTGGGATGACACACATTACGAATAAGTTTGACCTGTATGAACCAATATATTACGATATAATGCAACATAAATAAAGATAAAATAAACTTCCATAAATCAATGTCAAGGTGTTACAACACTTATTGATACTTGTGCAAATGTTTACAAAACACGACAAGATATACTTATTTGTAGGACATTGATTTTTCTTAACAAGGTGGTGGTCTCATGGTTTTCCTAAGGCCTTGTCTAGGCGGTTTTGGAGTTCTTGAATGGCAGTAGACATGGTTTCCATGGTTTGATCTCGAGTCCTTTCCCTTTCTCGAGCTTCTAGCAGGGCTTGCCTAAGGCGTAGGTTTTCAGTGTTGATCCTCTCAATTTCTCGGTCTAAAGTTCCCAATGCTATTTCGGTCGAAGTGTTAGCCCCACATAGTACTCCTATGAATTCCATTGATTCCCAAAATAGAGAATCCAACTTTTCGACCTTATCTTCTATTGCAAGATGACCAATTATGAGACTGTTCATATCATCTTCAAAGGTTTCTAGAAGTTCATGTGGAATCTTGTTGAGTATACTAGCGATGGAATCAAGTCGGTCTTCGTGGCGAACCATTCTTGCAGCTAACAATGGTATGGTATGGTGTATGGGTTCCCCAGTGACTGGCAGAATTCGGGAGGTAGAGTAAGAACTTTCCCCAAGTTCCCTTGTTGTTGGTGTTCCTTCTTGAGATCTCCAATATCGCATAATGGGCAATAAGAAAGACCATTTACGAGCATCTACTCGCTTGTGGATCCTTCGGTGTCTACGGTGAACACTAGATTCTGAGGTGGTTGGGCGGATTGGGTAAGTCCTTCGGTGAGGTGATAGAGGGACACTTCGGTAAGGTGCAGGTGGTGATGCTAGTGGAGGTGATGCTATGGGTGATGGTATTAGTGGCACAGTAGTAGTTTGGCTGTAGAAGATAGTTGGTAGTGGTGATATTACTGGTGGTGCAGGTGGTGATGGCACAACTGATTCAGGTGGTATGACAAGAGCTGGTGCTGGTACAGCAGTACTTGCTTCATACGGCTGAAGTTGTCTAATTTGCCTAGATCGGCGAATCAGACCAGATGTTGCCGGAGGAGAAGCCTCTGTGTCAGATGCTGGCAGAAATTGCTGGCTTTGCATGTATCTGTCGGTAGCAGGAGACATAGGCATAGGTGAGGTAGCATAGGCTGAAGTAACATCTTCAGTTCCTGAGTTTGAGGACAAGCTGATAGGGTGGGTGTTCGAAGACATGACACTGTAATAAATTTTCCGATTAGTAAATGTAAGCATAATTATAACCAATTTAAAATGCTATAAGGTAAATAATACTTTTTACCAATTACTGGGATGCGTAGGCACGAAGGGCGTAGAATGGTATTTTATGAAAATTTTTGTCCCGTTTAAAGTGTAGTTATAGTACAATGTTCCAAAAACACTTGGTTCACTATAACCGTAGCTCTGATGCCAATCTATTACACCCCCAAAATCGATCAATACAGCGGAAGACTTTTGCGGTATTATATCGTGGATCTTTGTCACAATTATAGAAAATGATTCAAGTGATCGTTGTAAATTTTTATTTAAAATACCAAATATTCATAATTCCAAGAGAATTCGTTATTTAACAACAAGTTTTATTCAAAGAGAAAATAAACGTTTCTTTATTTGCCCACTTCGTGCCGTTGCCATCCATTCCATTTAGTTACTTGAGATAAACATGCTAAAAGTCAACAAAAAGTTGAGTGAAATTCATAGGTTTATAATTAAGAGTTTGAACACAATATACAGATGCTTATTGTATATAAATACAAATAAACAAATTAGAAAAAAAATCACATTTATTATTGCCTTAAGCTCATGACACTCAACGATTTAACAGACATCAATATTTTCTATAATAATGATGTAAAATATATAGCCCCCAAGATAGGTGTTTGCCAGTAACCTATGATATTCAAATAAAGTTCATTTGGTGACTTTCCTCTAGCCACCAAATGGGGATTGTCAATCCCTAATAGATCTATTCACAATTATTTACGTTCACCTTTCAAGTGATTAAGGTTCATGATCGAGGGACTTTTGGCAATAGCTACTTAAGCAATAATAAGATCAGGAAAAGACTTGTGTTCGGTTTTTAAGCATGTATCCCCCCCGCAAAAATAAGTTAAGTGTGGGCTATGAACTCACCTTAGTAGGATAGTAGAACAAACATAATCTCAACGATGCAAGGCAACGGCTTCACACACAACCTATAAGATATGGCACGTTTTAGTTTTTAAGTCTCGTTTTATTGCGAACGTTAATTATTAATTATGAGTAATCGATAAAGTGCATACGTGATGTGTTACGTCGTATAAAAATAGATAATGGTTACGTATTGTTTTATTCGTCTAAATTTAGTTATTCGTTATATACGTTTTATTCGTATTATGTATATATATATATATATATATATATATATATATATATATATATATATATATATATATATATATATATATATATATATATAATAAGTTACGTTTATTATTTATCGTTTTTAATATATATTCAAATGTATATATATAAGTATAAATATATATAATTTATAAAATTATTATTAAAATCAATATTACTATTCAATCCTTCATGTTTCTCAATTTTACACTTTTTATCCTTAATGGAAAACATTTACGCCGTTAGTCCAAAAATTATATATATTTACATTTTTAGTCCAAATATCAAATATTTACATTCATTATCCCTAAGTTTCAAAATTTACAGTTTATACCCTTTAGAAAAACAGTTTTATACTTTTCACCCAAAGTTTACAAACTTTACACTTTTAGTCCTTAACCTTCGAACATTTGCAAAAATAGTCCAAACTTTACCAAATTTAAAACTTAGCATTTTTATTATTTCAATAAGCTCATAAAGTTTCAAACAGCTTATACCAACAGCTTATTAGCTTATAATTAGCTTATTTCATTAATTGGGCTTAACGAGCCAATACTTAGGGCCCGTTAAGGATTTACGATCCAAGGGGTTTGGGGGTATACTTGTTTAGTCGAAATCCATCTTTTTTAGTTACAAATTCATTTCAAAAGAGCTTATACGCTCAGCTTATTGTAATAAGCTAAAATGAGCTTTTTGGGCTTTACGGCCCACTTAAGGTTTTTAAGTTTTCTGAAAACAGTTCTAATATCGATTTACTTTGGGTCTCGTTAGGTGATTAAACGAAGTTATTAGGTCGACTTATTTATCATTCCTGATAGTATATCAAGTAGGCAATTAGATCGTACAAAAATAATAGGTGGTTATGTGTCGATTTTTAAAATGATGAGGCCAAAGTATACGACCAAAACTCATGCGTATAACTTATATAAGTTAAAAAATAATATAAGTCTTTTTAGTATATGTCGTATAGGTTCAACCCAACTTAGAAACGTGTGATTTTTAGTGTGTATACATTAATATTAGTTCATTGTTATTATAGGTACTCGTTAATGGCTTATCCAAGAAATAGTATGATACATAAAATATATACGTCGTGTTCATCATTTACGTGATATATATAGTAAGTGTTGGTGTAAAACATAAACATACGTGTGTATATAATTAGAAATGAAAATCAAGGTCTCACCTCACCTCTAAAAGGTGGAGTAAAACGTCGTGTATGGTTCGTGGAATGGTAAAATGGCTTCGTGGTTCACTTCTCGTTCTACCAAAGGTTCAAGAGGCTCCAAGCTTTGCTTCCTAGGTTCACTTTTAGACGTGGTACATTTGAGAATCCTTTCGTCCCTCCCTAGCTCCTTCTCGTTAATATTTTGTGTAATGTGGTTCGTATGAGTGTATGTGGTGGTTTAGGGTTGCATGGAACTCTTATATAGGCAGTAGAAACAAGATAAGTTCACAAGTGTTGGTGTAGCATGTGAGGGCGAATAGTATAACCACAAACAATGCCCAATCGAAGGTTTACAAGGTTTAGATCTTGTGAGATTTGTTCCTGTTCATTCCTGACAATCATGAGATGTATATTGTTCATTTAGATGGGATTGGAGAGCATGGGTGGTGCTAAGGAATGATATGCCACGTATAGACTCATCTTTCAAATGATGAGTTTGGTGATTCACTTGGGTGGTTTCTAGGGTAGTAAATGAACAAGGGAGGTTGCAATATTTGTTGTTTCTGGTTCTTTGGTACTAGGTGATACGAAACAAGCAAAAATACATGTTGGTTAAGTGTAGAAATCGTAAAAACATAGGGTGGTTTTGGGTGTGTCGCGGCAGTGCAAAAGAAAGAAAGTAATATAAGGGTGCGTTTGGGCTTAAAGCCTGGTGGGCTTATGGTTTGCGTCGGCCCAGCAGAAAAGAAAGAAAGAAAAATAGTACTAGTCCGTTTGGTTTGTGTATTGGATCCGTGGCCCAAAGGGTGTTGGGGGCCCACCTGGTGTGTCTCGATTATCGTGTCGAAGTTCAAAAATATTAGTGAGCGTTCTCGGGAAGTTTCGTAGGTTCGGGGAATATATAAATAGTATACGTTATTTAGACGAAACGTATTATTAAATATAAACGCGTTATATAATTATTTATCGTTCGCAATAATTATAGGCAATCTAGGTTATGTGTAAGCATCGTTCCTGGTTAAACAGTCAATCACAGTTATCGTAGTGGTTCAATATCAAGCCATATCATAAAAAAAAAATTGTTACTCGTAAAATGGTGTTAATTTATCGTAACATCGTTTTATTTATTCGTATGCATTTACTAATCGTAAGGGAAATTTACGAGAGGTTACATTACCTACCTCTTACAGGGAATTCCGTCCTGGAATTGTAGTCTAAGATAGTTGCCAAGGGTGTCTTAGGTGAAGAGATGTGGGTACTTAGAGCGAATCTGATCCTCGCGCTCCCAGGTATATTTCGGTCCTCGCTTGGAGTCCCAACGATCTTTGATGATAGGGATACGGTTTTGTTTTAGTTGTTTGACTTCTCTATCCATGATTTCAATGGGTTCCTCAGTAAAGACAAGTTTATCATCTAGTCGAATCTCTTTTAGTAGAATCACGAGAGATTCATCGGATAAACACTTCTTAAGGTTTGACACATGAAAGGTGTCGTGGATCCGACAAAGTTCTTCGGGTAGTTCTAGTTTATAAGCCACGGGTCCTATCCTTTCCAGGATTCTGAATGGATCGATGTATCTGGGGTTCAACTTTCCATGCTTTCCAAATCGTACCATTCCCTTCCAGGGAGATACTTTCAATAAGACTCTGTCTCCTATTTGAAATTCCATAGGTTTCCTTTTTAGGTCTGCGTAGCTTTTCTGTCGGTCTCGGGCTGCTTGTAATCGTTGCTTAATCTTAACAATTTTCTCGGTTGTTTCCCGAACAAGGTCTGGTCCTATTAGTTGTCTTTCTCCGACTTCTGCCAAACAGACGGGCGATCTGCACTTTCTACCATACAGTGCTTCGAAGGGTGCTGCTTTTATACTGGTGTGGTAACTATTGTTGTATGAAAACTCTGCTAATGGTAAGTGCTTATCCCAACCTTTTCCAAAATCAATAACGCATGCTCGGAGCATATCTTCCAAGGTTTGGATAGTTCTTTCACTTTGACCATCAGTTTGAGGGTGGTATGCGGTGCTCATATCTAGTTTAGTTCCTAAGGCTTTCTGTAATGATTTCCAAAAGTGAGAGGTGAAACGACTATCTCGATCCAAGATAATTGAAATTGGTACTCCATGTCGAGTGACAATTTCCTTCACATATAGCTGAGCTAGTGTATTCATCTCATCGGTTTCTTTTATTGGTATAAAATGAGCGGATTTTGTGAGACGATCCACAATAACCCATATTTTGTCGTATCCGGATGAGGTTCTTGGGAGTTTGGTGATGAAGTCCATAGTGATTCGTTCCCATTTCCACATAGGAAGTTCTGGTTGTACAAGTAAGCCTGAAGGTTTCTGATGTTCTGTCTTTACCCTTGAACATGTCAAACATTTACCGACATATTCTGCGATGTCAGCCTTCATGTTTGGCCACCAATATAGTCTCTTTAAATCCTGATACATCTTGTCGGAACCTGGATGAATGGAGTATTTTGACTTGTGGGACTCGTACATGATGAGCTCACGAATACCTCCAATCATAGGGATCCAACTTCTGTCCTTGAAACACAGTGTTCCATCGGATTTCTTCACGAAACCATTTTTATTCTCGGGCATACCGTAAATCTTTTCCTTGGGTCGGTTTTCTTCTTTAAGTGCTTCGTTCTGCGCGGTAAGGATTTGGGATGGAAGGGGTGAGTGGATAGTCATCCCTAGTGATCTAACTCGAAGGGGTTTCAATCGTTCCTTTCGGCTTAATGCATCTGCTACTACATTAGCCTTTCCTGGGTGGTAACGGATCTCACAATCATAATCGCTGAGCAACTCTAGCCAGCGACGTTGCCTCATATTCAAATCCTTCTGATCCAAAATGTGTTGAAGACTCTTGTGGTCGGTGTACACGGTACATTTGGTGCCATATAAGTAGTGTCTCCATAACTTGAGCGCAAACACTACAGCTCCTAACTCCAAGTCATGAGTCGTGTAGTTTTCCTCATGTTTCTTCAGTTGCCGAGATGCATAAGCTATCACTTTGCTTCTTTGCATCAAGACCGCTCCTAGTTCATGATAAGATGCGTCGCAATATACTATAAAGTCCTCGTTTCCTTCTGGGAGGGCTAATATTGGAGCTTCACAAAGCTTTTGTTTTAACAACTGGAAGGCTGCTTCTTCCTTTTCTTCCCAGATGTACTTCTCATTCTTTTGGGTCAGTTTAGTCAAAGGTTTTGCAATCTTGGAGAATCCTTCTATAAATCTTCGGTAGTAACCTGCGAGACCTAAAAATTGACGTATCTCCGTTGGGTTTGTAGGAGATGACCAACCTTTAACAGCCTCAATCTTTGTAGGGTCTACGTGAATGCCTTGACTATCGATGATGTGTCCTAAAAATTGTACGGTATGAATCCAAAAGTCGCATTTAGAGAACTTAGCGTATAATTCTTCTTTCTTGAGTAGTTCTAGAATGATTCGCAAATGTCCTGCGTGTTCTTCTTCGTTGCGAGAGTAGATCAAAATATCGTCGATGAATACTATTACAAACTTATCCAAGTAAGGTTTGCATACTCGATTCATTAAATACATGAAAACTGCTGGTGCATTGGTCAGACCGAACGGCATTACTTGAAATTCGTAGTGACCATAGCGCGTTCTAAATGCAGTTTTCGGTAAAATGGTTCGTGGAATGGTAAAATGGCTTCGTGGTTCACTTCTCGTTCTACCAAAGGTTCAAGAGGCTCCAAGCTTTGCTTCCTAGGTTCACTTTTAGACGTGGTACATTTGAGAATCCTTTCATCCCTCCCTAGCTCCTTCTCGTTAATATTTTGTGTAATGTGGTTCGTATGAGTGTATGTGGTGGTTTAGGGTTGCATGGAACTCTTATATAGGCAGTAGAAACAAGATAAGTTCACAAGTGTTGGTGTAGCATGTGAGGGCGAATCGTATCACCACAAACAATGCCCAATCGAAGGTTTACAAGGTTTAGATCTTGTGAGATTTGTTCCTGTTCATTCCTGACAATCATGAGATGTATATTGTTCATTTAGATGGGATTGGAGAGCATGGGTGGTGCTAAGGAATGATATGCCATGTATAGACTCATCTTTCAAATGATGAGTTTGGTGATTCACTTGGGTGGTTTCTAGGGTAGTAAATGAACAAGGGAGGTTGCAATATTTGTTGTTTCTGGTTCTTTTGGTACTAGGTGATACGAAACAAGTAAAAATACATGTTGGTTAAGTGTAGAAATCGTAAAAACATAGGGTGGTTTTGGGTGTGTCGCGGCAGTGCAAAAGAAAGAAAGTAATATAAGGGTGCGTTTGGGCTTAAAGCCTGGTGGGCTTATGGTTTGCGTCGGCCCAGCAGAAAAGAAAGAAAGAAAAATAGTACTAGTCCGTTTGGTTTGTGTATTGGATCCGTGGCCCAAAGGGTGTTGGGGCCCACCTGGTGTGTCTCGATTATCGTGTCGAAGTTCAAAAATATTAGTGAGCGTTCTCGGGAAGTTTCGTAGGTTCGGGGAATATATAAATAGTATACGTTATTTAGACGAAACGTATTATTAAATATAAACGCGTTATATAATTATTTATCGTTCGCAATAATTATAGGCAATCTAGGTTGTGTGTAAGCATCGTTCCTGGTTAAACAGTCAATCATAGTTATCGTAGTGGTTCAATATCAAGTCATAGCATAAAAAAAAAATTTGTTACCCGTAAAATGGTGTTAATTTATCGTAACATCGTTTTATTTATTCGTATGCATTTACTAATCGTAATGGAAATTTACGAGAGGTTACATCAGCTATAAAGCTCCAATCAAAGCTCACTCCATCAATAGCCAATAGCCCCTTTGGCTCATCAGTTGTAGGTTCTTTCTTCTTGTCCTGCTTATACCAAGTTGACCTGTTGTCAGGTTTCCTTGGTTTCCTGCACTCCCTGGCAAAGTGCCCCTTCTTATGAAAATTATAGCACTCCACCTTCTTTTTGTCAAAACCTACTGTCTCATTACCATTAATGGTAATCTTTCTTCCAGTCTTCTTCCAAAACTTCTTTGCCTTTAAGCTTAGTAATGCCACCTGCCATTTAATGTCCATCTCCTCCATATCATCCTCATCAATTTGATCCAAATCCTCATGATTGATAATTGAACCACCCACTTGACTTGATATAAAGGCATAAAAGGTAGAATCACTAAGTCCTGCAATCTGCCTTTTTGAACTACCAGTGGAAACACCAATGTTAGCACTGTCATCATTACTATCACTTTCTTCATCTGAACTATCATCAACAGATGATGATATGAGTGCTACACTTCCTGAACCTGTGCTTAGTTTTCCAGCTTTCTTCAATCTTTGTTCAATAACCTTGAAGTTATTGTACAAATCATTAAGTTTCATGGTCTCCAAATCTGGCTTATCTTCCCATACAACAACATTGGTTCCAAACTCAGAGGGTAAACTTCTTAAGAACTTTAGATTGAGGTCTTCCCTTTCCACCTCAATTCCAAAAACAGTGAGTTGAGTAACAATCTTTTGTAGCCTTGTGAAGATGCTATCAATAGATTCATTACTTGATGAACCAAAGTTTTAATAAGTCTGTTTCAGCAGGGTCTTCTGAGTCTTCTTGGTGGAATCATTACCACCAAAAACATTACAGATCTCCTCAAACAGAGTCTTTGCAGTCTTGTACTTGCTGAATGCAAGAACTTGATCTCTGGGAAGTGTCATCAGCAACAAACCTCTTGCCTTCAGATCATTCTTCATCTGAAGTCTTTCATCATTAGTAACAGGTCTAGTGTTAACCTTTATTACTTCCTTGCCACCAACCATCTCTGGGGTAGAACTTGGTTTGAAGGAATTACCAAGCATAATGATCTCTCAGAGTGTATAGTCTTGCACCATAAAAAATTGTTCGATCATAAGCCTCCACATCTCAAAGTCATTCAACTTAAGCTTTGGAAGCTTAACAGCAATGTTGGATTGACTGGTTTCTGTCTCCATTGATTCTTCTGAGTGAACTAGGGTCTTCTAAATCAATGTATCAAAGCCTGGCTCTGATACCACTTGATGGATCTAAACACCTTGAACTTGTGTTAGTATGATACTTTGAGTTATATCACTAAGTATGCGGAATCTACTTAGTAACACTTAGAAGTTTGATTGTGAATGAAACAGTTGTTTATGAATGAGAACAATATATGTAACAAACGATTAGCTCCAATATTATTAATGATAATAATACGAGTGATCTTTGTATCACTAGGGTTACACCTTGAAGCTCTAGAAAACGTATATCAAACCTTTAACCTAGAATCTCCTTTTATAGCATAAGGAGTCCTCTTCTACAAGATAAGTATAATGCTAATAGGATAAGATATACACAAGATCTATTCTATATTTATCTAAACACATTTCCTAACAGTTATCTAAACAGCAGTGGTAATATATGTTCTTGCAGTGGTAATGAGTTTCCACTGCAAGTACATTCTTCAGCAGTTGTAATGTCTTCACTAGCCGTGGTAACTGTTAGTATAATTCCCAACATTTACTAATTGGACTCACATGTCTATCGGGACTTACTTCGGTTTTAGCTGCAGGCATTTCAGTCTTCATTAATTCCTTAACCTGCTTTTCGATGTTCTCCAATAACTATTCTTGGGTTGCATTCACGTAGTTTAGACTCCTTTCCTCCAAGAACATTGGGTCCTCCCATCCTTCTTCTTCGTATTATACTAAGCCTTCAATGACCTCCCAGCACTTATCGATGCTGAGTCTCCTTAGTCTACCATTGGCAGCGTAATCTATGGCCCTTCTAGTTTGACGATTGAAACCATTGTAAAAGATTTGGATTTAGAGCCAAAGATTAATGCCATGATGAGGGACTTTTTGGATTAAGTCCTTGAAACGAGTCCATGCTTACTAGAGAGTTTCACCTTGCCGTTGTTGGAACTTCAAGATGTCATTTCTAAGCTTAGTAGTTCTTCGCAAGGAAACGAGTGGTGAGATCATCCCAAGAGGTGATGGATCCCGCGGGTAAACGCTCAAGCCAGTGACTAGCTTGGTCACGTAGAGAGAATTGGAAGAGACACAATCAGCTCATCTCTCAAGTTTCAACATCAAGATCTATGGAATCTACGATTTTAAGGAAATCCTTGAGATGCTGATTAGGATCTTCGGAACGAAGTCCATGGAATGCACATCCGCTTTGCACCAACCAGATGGTGTCGGATCGCAAGGGAGACACATTGGCTCCTTGAGTGAGCTCAATGGTGTTTTGATAGCCTTGGTGGCTAGGACGGGAGTACTCTCCTAAAGTTCGGGCTCTAGGAGGTTGGTTTGGTTTTGGTGGGTTTTGTGGATGGTTTTGTTGTGGTGGGTTGATGGGGTCAAAGAGATTACCACCTTCCATGATAGCGGATGGCAATGGTTACGAACAAAGGAAACAAAGAAAAAGATAGACTAAAGAAGACCTATAAAAATAAAAATAAAAATCTTACTAGAAAGGAATCTAGCAAGTAGACCTAATAAAAAGAAATTTCAACCTAGAAAATAACTATTTCCCCGAGCTGCGGCGACAAACACTTGATGCGTGGTTTTGCAATCTTGCAAAAGGTTTTACTTTTCAAGGGATCTTGAGAAGCTTGCAATCCTCACCAGGCAGTGTACCTGACCGTTGTAGTATATTATAGTGGCAAGTACCGGGGGATTGATCGTTCAACTCAAAGAATAGTGTTCGCTAGGGTTAAAACTCAATTAAACTAGGTCTAGAGGTGAGGGATGATTCTTTTTGTATTTTTACATTTTATGGAAAGCAAGTAAAAATCTCGGGTTTTGGAAGGATGGGCGGAATTAGTTGCGAGTCAACTAACCCAAATAACTACAAATGCAATAGAAATAAAATAAAATGACACTAAAGTAAATGTGGAGAAAAACAATAATAAGAGAAAATGTGTTTACTTAGATTTCACTACTCCCTAGCTATCTTTTACTAGTTGATTAGTTTGTTACAATTGCATGGATGACGTGTTATATTCCTTAATACCATTCATAAGGCCATGTACGATCTTCCCTAACTCTATAAGCTTCTACCTCTTCCTATGTCGAGCCGACTACTAGCTCCTAACATGGCCTCCTTAGTAGTTACTTATGCATTAAATATAACCAATTAATCATAGTACACCTCCGATCATGTTTCTTAAGACGTTCAAGCATGTTACCAATTGGAAGTCTGCCAATTTTCTTAAGCCTAACATCGAATTCATTCATCCATAACAATTAAAACCACCAACCAATAATCAATAACTAAGTATCATTACATCTAAGCAAACACAAAGAAAACCTAGCCTAGCATGTTAAAGTAAAGACAAGCATAAGATAGAATCAAACAACAAATAGACATAGTGAATGATTATTGGAAAACTTATCTTCAATTAAACATGGATGAAACAAGGGTTTAGAACCCTTAAAAATAAGGTAAAAATCGTGCTAGGGTTTCTTCAAAGTTCTCCTCTCTAAAGTCATCTTCTAACAAATGAAAACTAGAAAACTATCTATAGATTTTTGAGTTTGACGGCGTCACGTATAAATCCTGACGCCGTCAACTCGCCGCCATAAAAATTCTCGTGTTGCCTAGATCTAAGTCTGACGTCGTCATGTGTAACTTATCTCTTGGCCGTCTCTTGCATTTTGTACGTGATGGCCTTGGTGACGCCATCACATGTAAATCTTCCAAGAACATTCTAGCGCGTCACGTGTAACTTGATTATCCACCTCTTTGTCAATGAGTGACGGCGTCACATGCAAATCCTGACGCCGTCAGGTACCAAATTCAGCATAATTTGGAGACTTTGTCGTTTTCTTCACTTTTTCGCTCCAAAAACGTCCAAAATGCTTCCTTTTCCAGATTTCTTCTCAAAAGTACCTAAAATGACAAAAAGAACGATTTAGGGCAATATTTGATCAAATAATCTCGACTTTGGGCTTAAATGACCCCCTAAAAGCGGTACACTTTTTGTCTCATCACGTGTTTACTTGGACTTAATTACTCCCTAGTTATTTTTTATTCGTTCGTTGAATGTCACAGTGCAGTTGGTTGAAGCGTTGTATTCCTTAATACCAGTCGTGGGAGTGTGCAAACTTCCCCAACTCTATGAATATCAATTTCTCATATGACCACACGTTAAGTACACTATCAAAGAATCATTAACATCAATTCATGCATTGAATACAACGAGAAAAACCATAGTGCACATACGATTACATTTTTTAAAACGTTCAAGCTAGTTACACAAAGGAGATCAGCCAGTTTTCTTAACCTAAACGTGAATCAATCAACTAAACAATAGACAACTCCTCAATAATCAATAACTAGGTTTCATTAGATCAAAGCAAACACTAGATAATCTAAGCTAACATGTTTAAAGAAAGAAAAGAAAAACATATAATCAAACAATACACAGACATATTGAATGATTAAATGATTACTTATCTTTAATTGAACATGGAAGATACGAGGCTGTAAAAGCCTTACAATGAAGTGCAAAATCGTTTTAGGGTTTGTGTCTCCCAAAAGTTGGATAAAAAGTTTGACATATTGAAAGAAAAATCGAATTCTATAAATAGTTTTACATTGGTAACGGCGTCAGGTTATAAGTCCTGACGTCGTCAGCTCGCCGCCATTAGGGTTCCGTCTTGTGCAAGTAATTACTCTGACGTTGTCATTCTTTGAACTCTGACGCCGTCAGCTCAAGGCTGACGCCTTCACTCTATATGTCATTTTGCTCATCACTTGTAACTTCCAAAGCGTGACGCCCATCTTTAGTATAACCTGACACCGTCATGTGTTATTTCCACTTTTGTTTCTGAAGCGATGTGTGTTAATTCTTCTAGCTCCAAAATAACAAGTGACGACATCACAAAGCCTAATGTGACGCCGTCAAGTGTATTATTCTGACAAGATTTTCATGACTTTGTTGTTTTCTTCACTTTTTTCGCCCAAATATGTCCAAAAAGCTCCAATTTCAAGAATTCACGTCCCAAGTACCTAAAATACGAAAAAAACGATTTGAGGTAATATTTGATCATATAATCACGAATTTAGGCTTAAATGACCCCTTAAAATGGTATCAAATAAATCATTATCATCGCATATCCCATCTTAACTTCAGAACCATAAACCAACTTACCAAAGATAACATCGTCATTTGTTTTTCAAAATTCAAATACACCAAAGATCACTTATGTCCATCCTATAAGCAAGGAAATAGAAAAAGAGCAACATACAAACCCAAAATCGAACCTAGTTCGGAAGAACAATTACACAAGTTGTATTTGGACTTATGTGGCCCAATAAGAGTTGAAAAAAAGAAGTTATTCTGGTAATTGTTGATGACTATTCTAGATGTACATGGGTAAAATTTCTGAGATTAATGGATGAAGCACCAGGGATGATCATCACGTTCTTGAAGCAAATATAAGTCAGACTTCAGGTTACAGTAAGAATCGTCAGAACACATAATGGAATAGAGTTTAAAAATCATGAACTAAAAGCATATTTCGACATCCATCGTTAGAATCCCTCAACAAAATGGTGTTGTTTAACGACGTAATCGCATGTTAGTGAAAGTTGCACGAACAATGCTGATATTTTCAAGTGCACCGCTGTTGCTCTGGGATGGTTGCAACCGCATGCTACACTCAATATCATTCCTTAATCCATACTTGATTCAACCGAACCCTATATGATATTGTAAACAAAAGAAACTAGATCTCTCATACCTACACATGTTCAAAGCTATATGTTATCCGATGAACGATCGAGAGCATCTAGGGAAGCTTAAAGCAAACAGTAATATTGGTATTTTTATTGTATATGTAGAAAACTTAAGGGCTTACCAGGTGTATAATCACAGAACCAATAGATGGATACGATGAATATTAAATTTGATGAACTCTTAGTAATGGCTTCTGAATGCCTCCAATTAGAACCCGACTTAACCAATTGACTTCTGAACACAATAGTTCAAGACTTGTACCTAACCAAACTCAATCAACAACACCAACCAAAAGTGACTTGGACAACGTGTTCGATTTAATGTATGATGACTATTTGGGTGGAAAATTGAAAAATACATCATCAATCACTCTCGTTGCACCCACACCTGATAATCAACCACCAAAACCACAAGATACATCTACCACATTCGAAGTTGAAGCAACTACTCCAATAACCTCATCTACTGCAACTCACGATATCCCAACTACTTCACAATCTATTTCACAAACTGTTGATGAGCAAGCATAAGCAACACCAAATCAATAAGAAAAAGCTCAAAATCTAAATGATGGAGTGATTGAATAAAATGTATTTATCAACCCATTTGGCACGCCGTCTATGAAACTACTGAATCTTACTCAAGATATCAAGATCCTTCAACATGCATACATTTTACCAACGGTATCTTTTAAGGTTTTAATGGACAAAAGATCATCCATTAGAACAAGTGCTTGGAGATCCTTCTAAGCCCGTGATGACAAGAAACAAGCTAGGCACTTATCATGAAATATGCATCTATGCACTCACCATGAGTATAATAGAACCTAAGAACATTAAGCAGGAAGAAATTCATCAGTTTGACAAACTTGATGTCTCGGAACAAGTTGACAGACCCATTAACAAAACCGTTATTGGTCTAAAGTGGATATGGAATAACAAACTTGATGAAGAATAAACTGTTATCGGAAACAAGGCTCGTCTTGTAGCTAAGGGGTACATACAAGAAGAAGGTATATTTTGATAAATCATTTGCGCCAGTTGCAAGGTTTGAAGTGGTTAGAATTTTCATGGGATACGCGGCTCACAAGAACTTCACAATCTATCAAATGGATATCAAGACAACATTCTTGAATGGGGTTCTTAAAGAAGATGTGTATATGATTCAGCCAGAAGGCTTCGTTGACATGGAATATCATGATCGGGTTTACAAGCTATAGAATGATTTTTATGGTCTAAAGCAACCACCAAGGGCGTGGTATGATGAACTTTCTACCTTCCTTATCACCAATCATTTCACCAAAGGTATGGTTGATCCAACTCTCTTTACGAGAAGATATGGTGATGACATCTTGATTGTGCATATTTATGTGGATAACATAATCTTGGGCTCCACTAATCCAAAATTTTCAAAGAAATTTGCAAAACTCATGAAAAGAAAATTCGAGATGTCAATGATGGAGAGAAATGAAAATTTTCTTGGTTTATAAACCCACCAATCCCCTCACAATATCTTCATCAACCAATCTAAATACACTTTGGAGATTCTTAAGAAACATGGTATGAAATCTTTTGACAGTGTTAGTACACGAATGGCTACTACACCAAAACTGGTTGCTGATTTGTATGGGACACCTGTACCGAAGAAATATCATAGTATGGTTAGGTCTCCCATGTATCTAATAGACAGTCGACCAAATATTGTCTTTGTTGTATGCTTAGTTATTTGGTACCAGGCAAAGCCTATTGAGAAGCACCTCAAAGAGGTAAAACGAATCTTTCTATATCTTAATAAGACCATTCACATGGGACTTTGGGATCCGAATGACACTGGAATAGAACTCATTGTAAAGTAGAGTACGAAAATATGCACAATTTGTAAACTACTAAATCAAATCAACTTTTTTTTATGAAAAATATATATAAAAAAAAAAAAAAAAAAACCAGTTCAATATTTTGGATATCTACTAAGAATTATGAAGAAGATATAAAGAGATAGAACCTCTTTGCAGACCAGAAACAAAATCGTTTGAATTTGAACTATAAAATCTAGCTTGACTTTTTTTTAATAGAAAGCCAAGATAGATGAATTCGCACACTTTCTTAAAAAATTTGATTATGAATTTAAAATTGAGCAAAACTGATTGTTATTGAAAAGACAAAAGCCTGAAAGTGAAAAGTGCAAATTCTTCAATTAGACCAGTCACTCAAATTTTTTACCTTTTCTAGACCAAAAAAAGTGCTCTTCCCAAACTAGACTGAGCGACTTGCGTTTTTTTATTTTTTTTTATTTTTTTATTTTTTTTTAATGAGAATTCGACAAGTAGCACAAAAAAAGTCGGTTAAAATAAAAAAAGTACAAAAGTCGCTTAAATTATGTACAAAAAATCGCTTACTTTTTTATGCCACTTGGCGACTTCTAATCAAAAGTAAAAAAGTCTCAAGTTGTTCGGTCTATTTTGGGAAGAGTACTCTTTTTGGTCTAGAAAAGGTAAAAAAACTTAAGTGACTTGTCTAGTCTCGAAATTTGCTCAAATGAAAATGGTTCTTAATGTCCCGATGTATACAAGTTGACAAAATACGAATACAAAAAGTGTACAATATATGGTCCAAAACACTTTATTAAGTAAATTGTAAAAATTAAATAATGACACCAACGAATTCATTTCAATTGATAGCTCTATCAAATGACAAGTTATCTCAAATAAGGGTGAACAGGAACCGTACCAAAAATCGCAAACTACAAAAAAAACTGCAGAATCCACAACGCAAAAACAGATCCATAACAAAAATCGATGATGCAATTTTTGAAAATAGAAAAACCACATTTTGAGGTGCGGTTTTGGTTTTTGCCAAAAAATTGCACCGCACCACTCGGTCATATTCATTTTTTTTTAACTTTTTAAAAAATAAATCCACTAAATTCCATTTTTGGAAAATGTTTTTGTTATACTTTTATAATTAGTTATTTGAGTCAACTGCAAAAAATGTCCCTAAACTTTGGCAAAAATGCAAATATTGTCCTCTTACAAAAAAATTGCAAAAAAGTGTTCCTGCCCAATTTGTGTTTTGCAAAAATGGTACATGAGGGGTTACTGTTCATGCAAATTTGGTTTTTTTCTAACGCTCGTTAGAAAATCCCGTTTGTTAGCCCTCACGTGCGTTGCCCGTGAGGGTAATTTCGTCATTTTACTATTCCCGCCTGCATGACAAAACTGATCCCACCCCAGGCACGATAATCGACGAGGACATTTTTTGCAAATCAACTTATTCGTGTAGAATAGTTTAACATGACCAAATCATACACACAAACACATTCTATCTTCTTTCAACACTCGCCCACAAAACAATACCATGGTAGCGTTATCTCTACTTTGGCATATTCGAACTCCTGAGTTTCCAGAACATGAGCTTCATGCTATTTACGGTAAGCCTAAATGTTTCAAGTTGTCATTTGTTTTTCTTATTTGAACATGCATTTGTACATTGTATGATATGTCATGATTTTCATACTTTTAAGTTGTTATTTGTTTTCCTAACCAGAGTTGAATGGTACACTGTTCACTCTGAAAATCCACCACAATGGGCTCTTCACAAATCCACCAAACTGAAGATATCTGTTTGGAGATATAGCGTATGTTGACCTGATTGATGTTTCCCATTTCCGCGTTGAGGAGTATGTTGGAATGTTAGACGCACTAGGATTAGGGGATAGGACTCTGTTCTCATATTTTAGGATCCTTGAGAAATATTTGGATGATGGGTTGGTCCCATTGATGAGTGTGGAAGAGTCATGCAAATGTTTCAATACATGCCTCGGTTTAAGGAAATATAGGTTTATATTGAAGAAGGTATTTCATCAGTCGAGGAGTATTTGTTGTACATGAGTAATAGTCGTGGTAAGGGTGTTGTGATTGAAGATACAGAGGATGGTGATGTAGTTAAGGAATCTGAGAAAGCTAGTGAGTTATCTTTGCTAGATTGGCATGGTGTACTGAAATAGGAAAAGAGGGAAAACAGGCTGATACTTCAACTCATGCTTCATCTAGTAAGGCTGGAAGCAGGGATGATGAGAATTGTTTTTTTGTAGAACTGGATGATGATGAGCTTTGTACGAGTTCAAAAACCTTATGTTCGAATTGGATTTCTTATTAAATTATGATGAAATCAAGGTGAATTGAAGCAAAGAGATTGAGGCGAGTAAAAAAGAGGGTGTCGCATATGTGAATCAACCTATTAACAACGAAAAAAAAGTTAGTCAAGAGGATGTTGGAAAGTGTTAGCATTAAAAATTATATTAGAAATTGATGGTCATTCTAATATATTGTAACATTGTAATGTGTCCTAGTTTTTGTTAGTAGAAAAGTCAATGGGCTATGGACTTGGTAAGCTAGTATGATGATAGTTACATGTGTAAGACTTTTAAAGGAATAGAAATCCAAGCCCACGTACAAGCCCATAGAAAGCCTTAGGGCATCTCTTGTAACTTACTATTTAAACACCTCAAAGGCTCATTTGAGGTGTGTGCTTGTGTGTATATTGTGTGTGTTTTATTAATAAAAATTCTCTTCATCTTATACTCTCTTTATCATTATTAACGTCACACATAATCATATCAAGTCACCATCTTTACTTCATATACTTGTCATATTTGTGTTAAAGTTGATAGATTTAAGGTCCTACAAGTGGTATCAATCGCCTAACAATGATTTAGGAGTGTGTGGTAATCATTTTCATCAAGTTTTTTTCTTTAAAGTTGCGTTTTTTCATAAAACAAACATGGGCTTTTCTTTAAAAAGCTTTGATTTTTACAAGTTTTAGTGTTAAAGTTGTAGTTTTATTGAAGTTTTAGTGTTGCTAAGTGTTTTGGGAAAGATTTGATGAAAAGAAACAAGTGGAAAAAGTGTTTTTGGTTGAAAAAAATCAGATTTTTAGCTGTTTGGGTCATCTTACGTGTAAAAAGGACAAGCACTACCAAGTTCTTAGCTGGAAATTGTACTTTTTGGTACTTTTACGCGTGAGTTTTAGCAAAAAACCCATTTTCTACGCATAAGTTGGAATCCTACGCTTAAGTTTAAGCAGAAAAACCTCTTCCTACGCTTAAAATTCATTTCCTACGCCTAAATTGAGTTCCTACGCTTAAGATTCTACGCAAAAGTCTGTTTCTATGCAAAAGATTGGAGTCTACGCCTAAGATTGGATTCTTACGCGTAAGATTGAAGTTTTTGCATAAGTTCTACGCCTAACATTGGATTTTACGCAAAAGGTGGGATTCTACGCATAAGATCTACGCAGAAGGTTGCTCAGTACTTTCCTAGCTTGGAGAAGTTAGTGGAATACTTCGACACAGGATATCTTTCAAGCTTGGACAAGTTTGAGAGATTTGTTTGGTTCTTTAACCTTACGCATAAACCATATCTTACGCATAAGTTATAGCTTACGCGTAAAGTTCAAGTTTACGCATAAACTTTGTGTTTACGCTTAACCTTACTCTTTACGCATAACCTTAAGCTTACGCATAAGATCCAAGTTACCGTAAGATTCTAAGTTAACCGTAAGATTCACTGTTTACGCATAAGTTCAGGGTTTACGCATAAGAATTTGACTTTTGACAACCAAACTTCAAACGACCATAACTTTTGAACCGTAACTCCGTTTTCGACGAATCAGCTGTCAAAACGACCGTGAGACAGAGAAGAAGGACACGTTGAATCATCTAAAGATCATTCAAGCCAAGCTTCGAGGCCCAAATCCACTCCGAACGTAAGTTATTGAGGTTTTAAGGTTTCAGATCAAATTTTTCACCATAAAAACTTGCATCAACTTACACTAAATACAACTCCTACTTCGTTGAATCGATCCAAGAATCAACTTTATCCATCTACACTTCATCAATGGCAACTCAGCAAGACATTCATGCAGCCGGTGCGGAAAACCGACCTCCAATGCTTGAAAAAGGCGGATATCTCCCATGGACAAGCCGCATGCTTCGTTATATCAAAACAAAGCCTGATGGTAAATTAATGATCAACTCCATTACAAATGGTCCATTTAAGCCAAGACAAGTTCCAGTTGAAGGTAATCCAAATACAACACCTCCTACTCTACCATTCGTGCGTGAACAAACAGAAGCAGACTACACGGATGAAGACAAGAAGCAGATCGCCGCTGATGATATGGCAATGCATTTAATCCAACTTGGATTACCACGCAAGATCTTTGCTGCGGTCGATAGTTTTGAAACTACTTTTGATATGTGGGAACGAGTTAGAAGGATATGTCATGGAACAGAGATTGGGCAACAAGACGTTGAGAACAAACTTCTAACTGAATAGGAGAACTTTACATCCACTAAAGGTGAACAGATTGAATCCTTCTACACAAGGTTTTGCACTTTGATGAATGAGTTAATCAGAAACAAGTTGACACCACGAAAAATTGCAACAAACATCAAATTCATCAATAACCTTCCAGAAGAATGGGGTCGTTATGTTACAATTGTCAACCAAACAAAGGATTTACATAAGGTGAATTCTGATCAACTCTATGACTTTCTGAAGCAAAACCAAGCTGAGGCTAATGAAGTAAGGAAAGAAAGATTGGCAAAGAATCATGATCCTCTCGCATTAATTGCTACTACACCAACACCGTTTTCAGTGAACACACAACAACCATCATCATATTCCACTCACAACTACATGCAACCATCACGCATTCAACAACCAACACCGGTCTACGAACAACAGTTCTACCCACAGCAACAACAACATGTTATTCAACAACAACAATACCCACAGTTCCAAGAACCAGAATTCACTGACAATGATGAAGTTACTGCAGCCTTGACACAAGCGTTTGCTTTTCTGACAAAGGCATTCCAAGGACGTTATTCTACACCAACTAACAACAACCAAAGGATTTCATCGAACACTCGCAACAAGCAGATTGCTCAGCCGAGTTTCAATATGGGCAACGGAGGCCAAATGGTTGGAGTTTATGGGAATCAGCAGGGATATGCTACTGGATTTAATATGGGTAATCAGAATATGCAGAATGCAGGTCAATATGTAGGGAATCAGTATGGTCAATATGCAGGGAATCAGATGGGTCAGTTTGTTGGAAATCAGAGGGGTCAGAATGTTGGTAATCAGGCAATGGGTAATCAGAATAGAAATGTTGCAGCTCCAATTGTTGGGAATCCGGGAAATGTGAATCAGGGTAATCTGGTAAAGTGTTTCAACTTCCAGGGTGTAGGTCATATGGCAAGGAACTGTCCTACTAAGCCGAATAAAAGAGACCCAGCGTACTTGCAGAAAGCACTGCTGCTGGCACAAAAGAATGAGGCAGGGTTTCAGTTGAACGCAGAGGAGAATGATTTTATAGCTCTTATGGATGACATGGAAGACAGAGAGGATATCGATGCGAACTGCATATTCATGGCGAATCTTCAGGAAGCTAAGTATGACACGAATTCTGACACACTTCCTGTTTATGACACCAATGCACCATCTGAGGTATCCAACTTCAACACATGTCACAATAATGATATATTTGATATGTCTCCTCATGAGGAACAACATTCTGAGAAGCTAGCACCCAATTATGATAAATATCTGGACACGTCAAGTAGTAGCAATATTCCTTCAACAACTCCAGATGTGAATCATAATGGAGGCTTCGTTTCACAGCATGCTGAGAATGATGAGGAAACACGTGCTTTATTTGAAACATTATTGAACAATTGCAGTATTGAAATTGAGAATGTAAAAAAGGTCAATCGCGATGTTAAGGCCGCAAATGTAAAATTGACCGCTGAGCTTGAGAGTTACAAGGAAAACGTTAAAGCTTTTGAATTTCATAACAAAAGATTGTCAGAACTACAAACTGGTTATCAAAATTCCGTTTCAAGGGAAAAACTTTGGCAAATCAAGTATGGTACACTTGATGTTAATTCTTTCAAGAAGATAAAATCTTTAAACACGAAAATTTCTGATTTACAAAACCAACTTTCTAAACAAAAATCAGCTTATACCAATCTTGAAAAAGAAAGGGATGAGTTGAAAAAGGAATTTGCAAAGAAAGAAGACAAAGTTTTGGAAGAAATCGTAGAGTCAGAACACATGATTGCACATTTAGAAGAATTAGCGGTTAAGTCGGGTCAGTCAAGTCAAACAATGAAAATGATTTCAAATCAAACTAATCCGATTTACCATACAAAACACAAAATGGCTCTTGGTAACACAAATCCTTGTAATCTCAAGAAAGCTCAGCAAGAACAAAATGTTTTGTATAATGGTAATGTGATTTACACCAAACATGATCCTCCCGTCGTTCGGGATTCTGTGCAAATGATGGAACTTGTCGAAGAGAGCATAAATAAAATGAAACAAAAGGATTTGAAACCCATTGATTACAACAAATTGAACAAACTTCGGGAATTACTTTTGTTCCACAAATAGAACCATCTGTGTTTTCCATAAAACGACCATTCGCGAAATTCTTTTCTAAAAAGATAGTTGTTTCCAAATCTCTTTCAAAAATGGAACAAATGTCCTCTAACAACACTTTTAATACAAGTGAGGCTAGAGACATTCTTGATGACGTTAAAAAGAGAATTCAAGAGCTTCAAAATATTGTTAAATCTAAAACTACTATCAGTATTAACGACTGGCATTCTAGTTTTCATATCGAACAGAAAAAGGTGTTTGAAAACGAAATTACTATCTCACTGAATAACATCAGTGCGAGGGTAATCCATTTTGAAAATGCTTTCTTAAAAGAAACGACCGACTTTGTCAAGGATCACAAATCCCAGGTAAACGAAGCTAATGAAACTCGTGAAAACATGAATGTTATGGAAAGGTTAAATGATTCTCTCTTCGAAGCTGTTATGACTACTGATATTATGTCCATCATTTTACAAACATATGCTGTTCAAGAAGATGAACGACTGAGAGCTGAGACCTCCGAAATTGTTTCAAAATATGAAAATGCTCTTATAAAGCTTGAAAAAGAAAATGTGTCATATTTTAAACAACTTGATCGAAAAAGAGAAGAATGCAAGTATGACAAAATGTCGTATGAGTGTGCCTTAAAGAATATGAAAGAGCAAAATGATCTTTTGAGGGCTCAGCTTGAAAGTCAAAAAGGAAAGGGTGAGGAAACTATGTTTGCAAAACCATCGACTTCGGAGAAACCAAATGTTTCAAACACGGTTCAAAAACCAAAAATGTCAATTTCACGGTTTGCTCCAAAAGTCGATGAGAAAAAGGATTTGACAAAACCAGTCACTCCAACACCCTTGCCCAAGCAATGTGAAAATGAAAAGATTGATAAAGGAAAAGCGGTTGTCGAAGCACCAAAAGTGATAGCACCTGGCCTTTTTAGGATTAGTCCCACTAATGCGTCTGCCTCCACATCTAAGACAAATGCGTGCAAAAAGGATAATTCTAAAGAGTCTAGTGATGCTAAAAAGGACAACAATATAAATCCTAACACGTGTGCCTTACCTTCTACAGGATTAGAAAGCACCTCTAGGAGCAGCAGACTAAAGCCTAGGAGCAATACAAGGAACAATAGAGTCTCGTCTGCCTCTACGAGTAGTAGCAAGAATAAAGTTGAAGAAGTAGAAGAATACCCTAGGAATTTATCGCTTTGTAATAAGAAACATGATTCATCTGAATGTAATGTCGAAAGTACTGGTTCTAATGCATGTAATGACTCTGTTTGTTTAATATGCAAGAAATGTTTAATTAATGATGTTCATGATGAATGTGTTTTTAAGAATGTGAATGTTACGCCTGAACAAAAGTATGTTCCAAAGGGAATTAGTGCTAGATCTAGATCTATAGAAAGATTAGTTGCACGCTTTAGGTCTACCACTAGTAGTCGAATGCCTAGGAACTACCTTAAGTTTTGTATGTGGATACCAACGGGTAGAGAGTTCATTCTTCAGAATGGCAAATTGGAAGTTGTTCAAAATAAACATGTAGCAACCTTTGATGTGTGTGATTCGGAATTTACTCCTAACCTCATGGAACCAAATTTAAAACGGTTTCCAAATACAAACTCCTCTGTTCTTGGCAGGTTATCGAAATATGTCTTTGGATCATCGACTCGGGTTGCTCCAAGCACATGACCGGGAATTTAAAGCTGCTGATCAATTTCGTCTGAAAATTCATGGGAACTGTACGCTTTGGAAATGATCATGTAGCAGCTATTCAGGGTTATGGAGATCTTCGGTTTGGGAATTTTTTAATCACTCGAGTTTACTACGTCGAAGGGTTGGGACACAATTTGTTTTCAGTTGGGCAGTTTTGTGATGCAGATTTAGAAGTTGCATTCAGGAGAAACACAGTTTTTATTAGAAATTTGGTTGGTGACGATCTCTTAACTGGTAATCGTGGTACAAACTTGTATGCTATCGACATCAACCAAATGGCTTCTACATCACCAATTTGTCTTATGACAAGGGCAACCGAAACAAAGTCCTGGATGTGGCATAGAAGATTATCCCATCTCAATTTCGACACCGTCAACAAGTTAGCCAAAGACAACATCGTCACCGGACTTCCTAATTTCAAATACACCAAGGATCACCTATGTCCATCATGCGAACAAGGAAAAAGCAAAAGAGCATCATATAAACCCAAAACCGTACCTAGTTCGGAAGCAAGGTTACATATGTTGCACATGGACTTATGTGGCCCAATGAGAGTTGAAAGCATTAATGGAAAGAAGCATATTCTTGTTATTGTTGATGATTATTCAAGATATACATGGGTAAAGTTTCTGAGGTCAAAAGACGAAGCACCTGGTACCATCATCACCTTTCTAAAGCGTATCCAAGTTCTACTTCAAGCTCCAGTAAGGATTGTAAGAACAGATAGTGGCACAGAATTTACAAATCAGGAGTTAAGAACCTACTTTGAAGATGTTGGAATCACACACCAAACATCAGTTGTTAGAACTCCACAGCAGAATGGGGTAGTTGAAAGAAGAAACCGAACTCTTGTGGAAGCTGCTCGCACAATGCTAATTTATTCTAGTGCACCACTATTCTTATGGGCTGATGCTGTTGCCACTGCTTGTTTCACTCAGAACCGATCCCTAGTACATCCAAGATTCAATAAAACCCCATATAAGCTAGTGAACAACCGTAAACCTGACATCTCTTACCTTCATGTGTTTGGCGCTTTGTGCTATCCGATGAATGACAGAGAAGATCTAGGGAAGTTAAAAGCTAAGGGTGATATTGGAATCCTCATTGGATATTCAGAAAACTCGAGGGCATTCAGGGTGTATAATAGAAGAACAAAAAGGATAATGGAGACGATGAACGTGAAGTTTGACGAGATTTCACAAATGGCTTCTGAGAGACTCGCTCTAGAACCCGCGCTTAATCCAATGGCTTCTAATTAAAACAGATTAGGACCCGCACCAAACCCGCATACTTCTGGACACATCAGTTCAGGACTCGTACCTCAAGGAGCTCAATCAACAAACACTGAAAAACCTTCAGAACAAGAACTGGAAAATTTCTTCGAGTTAATGTTTGATGAATACTATGGTGGAACTTCGACAAATGCATCTCGACTACATTCCGCTGCACCCGCTCAAAATCATCTACCACCACCACAAGATGCATCTACAACAGTCGAAGCTGAAGCACCAACTACCTCAACATCATCTACATCTACTCCAGCAACTCCAGTCATTGAAACTGTTCTACCAAGAGTTGATGAGCAAAATCAAAACACTAATTTTCAAGAAGAACCAACAAATAATTCAAACGATGTTGCGTTAGAAGAAGAAGTATTCGAAAACCATTTTGCAACACACTCTGTTGAATCTTCTTCAAGGTTACAAGAACCATCTAACACACATTCGTTAAACCCAAGGTACCCTTCTACGTTTCAATGGACAAAAGACCATCCAATAGAACATGTTATTGGTGAACCTTCAAAGCCAGTTCAGACAAGGAGACAACTTGCCATCGATCTCGAATTGTGCATTTACATTTGCTCAATCAGCCTCAAAGAACCAAAAAACATTCGGGAAGCAATGGCAGAAAACCCATGGATAGAAGCAATGCAGGAGGAAATTCTTCAATACCAGTTACATGATAGTTGGGAACTTGTTGAACGACCACTTGATATACGTGTTCTTGATCTCAAGTGGTTGTGGAAGAACAAACTGGATGAGGAAATGACTGTTATTCACAACAAAGCTCTTCTCATGGCTTGATGAGTGCTCAAACACTCATCATTTTTGTTCAAATCTGAGCTGCAAAACAATTAAAAACACTCAAAAATGCATCAAAATACTAAAAATTTTCCAAAATTGTGTTTTATATGTTTTAGATGCAAAATGAGTAAAAACAGATGAAAAATGAACAAAGTTTGCATAATTGGCAGTTTCAGTCCCCTAACTTTCAAAAATTGACAAAATAGTCCCTGAGCACTTATTTTAAATAAAAAGTCACCAAAGGTCCTTTTGAAATCATAATTTGTCATATTTAGTCTTTTGGTAAAAAATTTCAAAAGTTTTGAGAATTTTGCAATTTAGTCCCTAGAATTTTACAATTGGCAAAAACAGTCCCTGGGATTTTAAAATATGGAAAATTAACATTCAGGGTCCTTTAGTAAATGAAACTTGGCAAGAAATACCCTTGGATCATAAGTTTGGGCAATTGACAGAAAAAGTCCCTCAACTTTTGAAATTTACAAAAAATGGTCCTTGGGTGCTTTTAAAATGGAAAATTTCAAATTGATTCTTATACTATTGAGGCTTGGCAAAATTGGTCCCTATAATGAGTTTGGGAAAGTTACATTTCTAGTCCTCAAAGTTTTGGCAGGTTTCAAATTTGGTCCTTGTGCTTTTTAGCTATTAAACCTGATGGACCCTTTGTTTAAAACAACCCAAAACCTATCCCTAGCCCATTTACCCTTCCCAGGCCCATCCACCCACAAATAAACCCACCTCCCCGTTTTATTTAATATCCCCAGTCAACACAACCCTTTGACTCACCCCTTCCCTCTTCCCCACTTCACTGCAACTCCCTTCCACACTCAACCTTCCCCATCACCTCTGCTACTAACCCCATTCTATGTCCCCCCCAACTCTCCTATACATCCAAAATGCTTTAAATGCATTCTCCCCTGCTCCAAGTAAACATAACAGACAAAATGGACTTTTGGCGCCAAAATTAATTTTAAGGGTCAAGATCAATTGGAAGCAATCCAAGGGTCACAATGAAGTGGGAAAGTCAGACAAACCCTAATTGGTCTCCATAAATAAAGAAGAAAGGCCTGAAATTGAGGGGGTTAATGTAGCTTAGTTAATGTAGTGTAATGTCGAATTAGCTCAAATTCAAGTTTCAGTTGTATTATTTAGTTAAAAAGTTGTGTAATCAGTTTTTTAAGTGTAATCTTAACTTTATATAACATCAATTTCATGTTCTAAGTTTGAATTCAGTTCTTGCTCTAAATCACTTAATTACTCAATTTACTGTTAAGATTGTTAAAAGTTGTAGGTATTTGGTTGTTTAAGCTCATACGAGTCATCTATAAGCTTTTATAAGCTTAGAAATCACTTAAGCAAGTTTTAGGTTAATATCTCAAAAAAATCACTAAAATTCATGAGAAATTCAAAAATCAGAAAATAGTGAAGAGGAAGCAAGGTAGCAGTGTGGATCATGAATGGCATTTGGTTTAGTACTTATTGGTAAGCCATAGGTGTGATTTGTAGACCTTGGTTCTCAGTTGCAAGCTTGGAAGATCTTTGTAAGCTCTCTGTCAATTTTAGCATCTCACTATTCATGAGCTTAAGATTGCTTAGCTGTGTAATTTTACTGTTTAATTCAGTGCCACAATGTGAGATTATGGTTTAAAATTCCATGCTAGTTTGTTAGATTCCATTCGTACTAGTATTCACAACTTAACTGCTAAATTAGTCTAGTAGTAATCTTAGGTATTTGTTGTTCTTATTGATGTTTATTTGCTCAGTTATGCTTATTAAATCATATTATGGTCTCTGGAATCAGTTTCATGATCCAAATCCATCACAAGCTTTGAAAAATCTTATTTCCATGTCTTAAAGGACTGTTTGGTTCAGGGGTAATCTTTGTGTTCTAGTAGGTTTTTGTTGTCGTTTTTGGCTGAGACATGTTACACTAGGTTCTATTAGGTTAGTCAAGTCATAAAAACCAGTGTCCTTTTAGAAAAAAGTCAAAATCATCTCATAATCTAATTTTTGCATTCACAGTTAGTTTTTGTTGTTGCATAATCATCATTTTAGGTACAATTGTTGTTAAGCTAGATTAATTTAGTCTTACATTAACTTATTACATCATTTTTAGTCATTAGGATCAGATCAAAGCTCACCAAAGTTAACCATTCTCAAAATAATCAAAAAGTCAAAAAAGTTTTCGACTGCAGAAATAGTTTTTGATTGTTCATTTCTTCGTTATAAGTTCGTTTGACCTGAAATTTGGTTTGTAGCTTATTTTATTGCTTATCTACTTGCTGGTATTTTTATTTTAATTTTTAGATTTTTTTACAGGGCTAAATCACCCTTTTTCGGGCTGCAAAAAGTTGTTTTTAACTGCAGAAATAGTTTTTGATTTTTCATTTCTTCGTTATAAGTCTGTTAGACCTGAAATTTGGTATGTAGCTTATTTAGTAGCTTATATAGTTACTGTTATTTTTGGTTTAATTTTTATATTTTTTTAGTTGGCTTATGAAGTGCCGTAATCATTGGATTAGATTTAAAGGTGTGTTTGGTTCAAGCTTGTTCTATGAGTTATGGCCTGTTTTTGTTGTTTTTTTTAGTTGGTACAGGTTAAAATAGGTACATGTAGTGAATATTAGTCATAAAAACCAGTGGTTATAGGTTAGAAAGTCAAATCTCTCTTTTAAATCCTATTTTTTGTTAACTGTCAAGATTTTAGAAACAATAGTCACTCATTTCACTTCCATAGTGGTTAAAGTAGCATAATTCCAGTTCACTACAACTTATTTTAGCATACTCAGTAATTAGGAAGCATTAGAAGTTCAAAATAGTCAAAGTTCCATGTTTACTTAAAAAGTCAAAATTGCACTTCTTTGTAGAAAGTCAAATTTTCCAAGAATTTTGTGTTAAGTTTTAGGCTTTGAAAATTCTTGGGTGTAAAGTATACCAGCTAAACTCTGAAATCCCATTGGCACTATATTTTTTCAATTTTTTTTGTGGGCCCCACCTTTGCCCAAACACACCTGCAGGGGGAGAACCTCCCGTGCTGCACCACTACAGTCACTACACCACCATCTTTGGTGGTTCTTCCTGGCCACCTCAGTGGGTCCCACAACCCCATTTTTGTTTCTTTGAACCCCCCTCCTGGCCACCTTCCTAGTTTGAGCAAACTTTTGAGCTCAAGCTCAGTGGACCCCACCTAGAATCAACCTTAGACTCTGTCCCAATTTCTGTGTACAAATAAGGAAACCAAGTTCTTATTCTGGCTTATTGGCTTATTCAAGAGGCTTATTTGCTAGTTTCTAGCTTATTCATGTTCAAGGAACTTATTTGAACCAAAATCAACCCCTGTGGACCCCACAACGGCTGATTTCCATCAAAACTCAATAAAAGTCAACTGATTTAGCTTTTAGTGTCCATTTGGCTTATTTTTAAGCTAGAAACTAGTTGTCTTCAAAAAAGTTTCTTATTTTCAGCAGTGAAATAGATTTCCAAAAGAAAAACCAGAAAAATCCAAAATAATATTAAGTGATAGTTTCTATTTAATATAATTTATCTTTTTAATTTCCCTATATAGCTTTTTATTAAGTAATCTGCATTTTTATATTTTTATTAATTTTATTTTATAATAAAGTATTTTTAGTAATTTTTCCAGAATTTTATATTGTCATTTAGTACTTATTAGATTTAATATTAGTTTTATCAATTATTAATTAATATTTAAGTATTAAATAGCATAATTAGTTTTTATCAAGTACTACCTAGTTTTTATATTTTTTCTAGCTTTTATATGTTATAAAATAATTTTAGAAATTTTCTCATAATTTTCACTGTTCATTTTCTAATTTTTAGAATTTAATTAGTTTAATTGGCAATTAATTAATAATTAGGATAGTAAGTAGTAAAATAGTCTAAAAATACATAAAACCAACTTTTTATAATTTTTTAGGATTCCTGTGATGGTTAATTAGATTTTTAAATTTTCTGATAATTTTCTAAGTCATTTAAGTATTATTAGTAATTTAAAATTAGTTAATTAGTTAAATTAAATATAATTATTAATTAATTAATATAAAATCCACAAAAAGACATATTTTTAATTTTAAAATTTGTTTTTAGTTATTTTATAATTTTAGAAATTTAATTTTTATTTTTTCAAGTATTAAATTAATATTATATTGTATTTAAGTTATTTAAATTTTAATAATTAGTATTAAATAGTATTTAATTAATATTAAATAATTAATTAGTGTAAAAATTCAATTTCTTTTTCTAAAAATTTTCTTTTATCCTTAGGTTTGTAAAAAAGTCATTTTCACCCCCTGAGGGTTTCCAGATTTCAGTTTTTACTTTTTATTTTGTACGTTCACGTAAATTTAAATTGAACGTACGCGTTTTAGGTTTTAAATGCTTCTGGTTTTTCTAAATTTACAATCTTGTTAATATAGCTTGTTTAAGCTATTTTCTTGTATAAATCAGTAGTTTAATCAATCACAAACCCTTTCCTGTCCAAATTCACCCGATCACAAACCCGTTTGAACACCATCACACCTCGTCGGGACATAACGACCCGGGGAAACCCCTATACTTCCACGGAGATTGACTCTAGGTTGTTTGACTATATTGACCACACCTGTGGTTGACTTTAGTTGACTGCTTTTGCTCCAATCATGGCTAAAGGTTATCCACAAGAAGAAGGGATAGATTTCGAGGAATCATTCGCGCCTGTAGCTAGACTTGAAGCAGTCCGGATTTTCTTAGCCTATGCAGCTCACAAAAATATCACAGTCTATCAGATGGACATTAAGACATCCTTCTTAAATGGAACTCTGAAAGAAGAAGTGTATGTGAGTCAGCCAGAGGGATTCATCGACAAAGATCATCCAGACTACGTCTACAAGCTTAAGAAAGCCATTTATGGTTTAAAACAAGCTCCAAGAGCGTGGTATGACGAACTATCATCTTTCTTGCTTAATAAAAATTTCACAAAAGGAATGGTTGATGACACCTGTTTACCAAAAAATTCAAAGATGACATTTTGATCGTTCAAATTTACGTGGACGACATTATTTTTGGATCAACCAATCCTAACCATTCAAAACATTTTTAAAATCTCATGAAAAGCAAATTTGAAATGTCCATGATGGGGGAACTAAAATTCTTTCTTGGTTTACAAATACATCAATCCCCTCGTGGTATTTTTATCAATCAAGCTAAATATACAATAGATATTTTGAAAAAACATGGAATGGAAAACTGTGATTCTGTTGGTACACCAATGGTCACTTCACCAAAAATAGGTGCTGATTTGTTTGGGAAACCCATCGATCCGAAGAAATATTGGAGCATGATCGGTTCTCTCATGTACCTAACTGCTAGTCGACCCGATATTCAATTTGTTGTTTGTTTGTTAGCACGGTTTCAGGCAAAGCCTACCGAACTTCACCTCAAAGAGGTTAAACGGATCTTTCGGTACCTACGAAGCACCATTAACATGGGACTTTGGTATCCGAAGGATTCGGGGTTTAATCTAACAGCATTTTCAGATGCCGGCCATGCCGGTGATCAAGTTTCAGTAAAGAGTACATCTGGTGGAGCACAATTTTTGGGTGAAAACCTAGTAAGCTGGTCGTCAAATAAACAGGATTGTACTGCGCTATCAAATGCCGAAGCCGAGTATGTGTCTCTATCTGCGTGTTGTGCCCAAGTTCTTTGGATGCGGACACAGCTCACAGATTATGGCTTTACTATTGACAAAATACCTATGTATTGTGACTCAAAAAGTGCCATAGCCATCTCGTGCAATGCCGTACACCACTGAAAGACAAAGCATATCAAAGTCCGCTACCAAATCATCAAAGAGCACATAGAAGAGGGTACTGTTGAATTATTTTTCGTTAAGACTGATTACCAACTCGCCGATCTATTTACTAAAGCCCTTCCAAAAGAACGGTTTGACTATTTAGTTCGACGAATAGGCATGCGAAGCCTAACCCCTGAGGAGCTAGAACGTCTTCTCGAATCTTCTTGAAAAATGTTTTCAAAATCGCTTCGCTGTAAATATTTTTGAAAAACAAAATACAAAATTTGAAAAAACCAACAAAAACAAAATACAAAAATATAAAATTTCAAAAAAAAACAAAAACAATATAAAATCAAAAAATCCAAAAATATTCTTCTCACGACATGTCTCTCGTATAAATCAATATTCTGTATGTTTCTAGAAATGTCATTCAATAATGATACGGACATGTACAGATGCTTGAACGGGAGTTCTTTTAATGTTTTTCCAAAACATGTCGTTTCTCAAAAAGTTTCTTCACAATGACTTTCGTATACTTCAGTACGAAACCCGGACCCTAATGATGACTTCTGATTATTTCTAATCAAGGACTCGTATTTTCAAGGACGAAATCTTTTTCAAAAAGTTCGAGTCTAAACAAACGAAAAAGACTTCAAACAAAAACTCGTTTTCAAACAGAATTCTTGAGCACTTTTTCAAGATTGTTCAAAAGATTTCTCAAAATCTCTCAAAATGAGTGCTCAAGAAAACTCCCTCAAACCCTTAATTGATTTTAAAATGTGCTATCATTAAGGGGGAGTACAAAAACAAAATTGTTCCGAATTCATGCAAAAACAAATCTGTCTTTCTCTCCAAAAAGCTTTTTCTTAATCAGTTGATATAAAAAATATCATGATATGCTATTTTTTAGGGGGAGAAGACATGATTAAAATGTGATCAAAGATGTTTAAAGTTTGTGACTGAATCTCAGAAGAGCTCGACTCAGAAAGTACCAATGAATTGACGAAGCTTTAAATGTCAGTAATCGAAAAGACTTGTCCTGGACGGGTAATAATTTCAAGCTAGTCCAACTAGTGATGTAAGTGTATCTCGAATAGGACTTGTCTGTGTAGAATTTACCGTATCGAGAAACTTTCTTTAGACTTGACCAGGACGGGTAATAATTTCAAGCTAGTCTAACTAGTGATGTAAGCGTGTCTCGAATCGGTCATGTTCACTGAAAGCGGATCAATTCAAAAGTGCAAACTCCTCCCGCATGTGCAAATTTCTTAAAAACACATGAGCACATGTGAAAGGGGAGTCCTTCAAAAGTTGCAAAACTCTCAAAGTGGTAACAACAATGTGTTTTATTATCATAAACACTTTGAGAGATTTTCAAATGAATGGTTTCATGGCAACAATAGGATAGTCATGAAGATATAAGGTGATTAAGGTTAGGGAAAAACCGTCCTATGATCCGCCAGAGCCGGAGGGATCTAACCAAGGACAAATCCAATAGATTAGAATTAGAAGTCCTTAGGTATGATTGAAAAAAAGGAAAAAATGAGAAAGGAGAAAGAAGGGGTTGAAGAATTAAAAAGAAAAGTTATGAAAAAAGGGTGAAAAGAAATAGCCCTTCATATGTTCAACCTTAGGGCAGACACTGGGTTCAACTCATATGCTATTGGTTGTTACTAAGGTGACACCGGTATTGAAGATAAAGACGTCATGGACCCAGTGACGCACTGCACTAAACCTTCTTAACCACTCAAGTTCTCTTAAAAGAGCTTGTTTCATTCTCACGGGGAACCGGTGTAATCTATCAACCTGTCTCTTAGAGATGGTTGATATTGAAGCAAGAGACCTCTCCCTAATCTCCGCATAGAAAACCATATGTGCACTTATCGAGTCTAGATCCCTGATATTCATCAAAAGATCTCATAGGAACACATGATATTTCTACACTGGTTGTTCATCATTAAGGACGCCAGATGTAAACTTAAGAGTCCTACGCAGATCTTAGCAATCTACCAGAACGTATATGAGAGGATTTACTTATGAATTTTCTCAATGATTGAACGAAAACTTCTGCCAGGGTCAACATCAAATAGCCTTGACAGCAGGTCACTTCGGTAATTCTTTATGGATTACGCTTAGTGTTCGCAGTGGTTTTAAACGGTCTATAGTCGTGGAGTGATCCCCAGCGACTCACCCATTCGTTGAGCTACTTAGTAGGTCTCGCAAGATCCCTCGGGAGTATCCGAAATGGGAATGGCCTTGGTAAGGGTTAGAAGGAGTCTTCACACTATGCTGTTGACGATCTCTAATTCCTTATCTGTAAGTACCAGTTGATTTATTGCTAACTGTTTAGCTGCAGCTATACATCATCTCCATGGCAATAGATTCCTCATGCTCATACATGCATCACAAAGTCAAAGGAAAGTTCTTACAAAGATCAAAGCAAAGTAAGGTTCAAATAAAGATTCTACGCAATGTGAAAGAGTCTACAGAAGTAAAGTGACAATGATCGGTGTGAAAGAACGGGAATAACAAATGCATGTATCACAAAGACTAAAGACGTATGAGCATGTAGGAATGGCGGACAACCACCACAGACGCATAAGTGACGAAAGGTAGATTGCTCCACATCACAAAAGAACAAAGAACGATGAAAGTCAGTCATCAAAGATCACAAAGCATGAAGGAACAAAGACTAATGACTATTCTACTACGACACACAATGTTCAACAACAACAAAGACAACGACCTAATCACGTGGAGCATCATTCAAATGACCACCCCTTAGGGGGAGATTGTTAGCATTAAAAATTATATTGGAAAGTGATGGCCATTCTCATATATTGTAACATTGTAATGTGTTGTAGTTTTTGTTAGTAGAAAAGTCAATGGGCTAGGGACTTGGTAAGCTAGTATGATGATAGTTACATGTGTAAGCCTTTTAAAGGAATAGAAATCCAAGCCCATGTACAAGCCCATAGAAAGCCTTAGGGCATCTCTTGTAACTTACTATTTAAACACCTCAAAGGCTCATTTGAGGTGTGTGCTTGTGTATGTATTGTGTGTGTTTTATTAATAAAAGTTCTCTTCATCTTATACTCTCTTTATCATTATTAACGTCACACATAATCATATAAGTCACCATCTTTACTTCATATACTTGTCATATTTGTGTTAAAGTTGATAGATTTAAGGTCCTACAGAAAGCGTATGGGTGAACCTGAATTTGAACATGTTTTGGAAGGTGAGTTGGAAGTGGATGGTGAGTTATACCACGTACAAATTGAAGAGCATTTTCTGGATCAGCAACCATGTTATGGACCTATTGAAGAGGCAGAGATTGATTTGTTGGAGCCAGGCAAAGAGGATAATTTCGACCACAAAGAAATTGTAGTTGATTGGCTGGATAATCAAGCAGCCTATGGACCTGATCAAGATCCAGAGATTGATATGTTGTATGCTGAGTTAGAATTTGTTATTCAAAATGTGGCTTTTCTACAAAATGAACTCAGAGATGAAGATGTAGTAGTTTCTTATGAAGCTCCAACAACAGATGTTGAAGATAGTTTGGAAAGGGCAGACATGGAAGCTCTAGCTACAATTGATTCACCTGAAAGTGTGACCTCTGGTATACAAAAGAAGAGAACAAAGTTGGTTCCAGCTGACAAGGATGAGAAGGCAATAGAAGCAGATGAGGAGGTTGATTTCAAGTGAGGAGGGAATAATCAAGGTGAGCACAAGGCAATGGTGAAGGTTGTTTTATTTATTTTGTTTATCTTATGGCTTGGGATGGCATGTTTTGGAACAATTTAGTTTATGCAAGTCGAACAACACTTTAGTGTTGTGTCTAGTGGTAGTTTGTGCCACATGTGTATGTTTATGTATTGTTGATCGCAGTTATGTACTAGCAACACTAATATTTCTTCTAGCAGCACTAATATTTCTTATAGCAGCACTAACTACTTGGTTGGGTTATGTATTGTCGATCCCAGTTATGTACTAGCAGCACAAAGCTTTCTACCAGATGGGTTTAGAATTTGGAAACACATTGCAATGGATGTCTTAAAAGATTAACCAAACAAATTGCATAAACATGTCTTACATAGTTTAACTAAATATGTCTTAAAATAGCGTACTACATAAAAATGGACAACACAAAACAAGGACCATTATCCTGCATTTAGTTTCACTTTTTAGAATGCAGTGAACAACACTTAGAACCTCTTGTGCGAGCTGGTTCTTTCGACTTTGCAGTTAAGCCAAGGATGCAGCCGGTTACACTCAGAGGCCTTGCCTTCCTCTACTCACTGGTACCCTCATCTGCCCCTTTTGTAGTGCAAGCCTTAGAAGTGGTAGGCTTTCCCTTACCCCTTGCTTTAGATGTGGAAGCCTTTCCCTTCATCCTCATCCCTCTAGTGCAAGGCTTGGAAGTGGGAGCCTTTGGTGGTATGTCCATTTCTTCATCACTGGATGATATGTCCATTTCTTCATCCTCATCACTGGATGATATGGTAATCACTTCTACAATTATCTGCATACCTTTATTCCCTATCCCCATATTTTGCTAGTTTACCCCAACAAACCCTTTTTCAAGAAACTGTATCCTTTTTCATGATCTTCAAGTAATTTTGCATTAACTTTACTCACGTTTTCAGTATCTTCACAGCCCTCATCAAGTTTCCCCTTTTCCTTATTGCTGTTTTGAGTATCTTCATAACCCTCATCAAGTTTCCCCTCCCCCTTATTCCTGTGTTGAGTATCTTCACAACCATCATCAAGTTTCCCCTCCCCCTTATTCCTGTTTTGAGTATCTTCACAACCCTCATCAAGTTTCCCCTTTCCCTTATCATCTGCAGATTGGTATCATTGACAAATGGGCTAAATACATAACAATGACCATTTGTAGACTATATATGCAATACACAAAAATCAGACCAATGGAAAATAATACACTTACCTTTCAAGACTTCTGGTTCTTTGTGCGCATATTCCCATAAGTCATCAATAATTTCACCAGACATTTCATCCATTTCCTTCCAAGTGTCCCCATATTTAGCCTGAATAAACGCTACCATATCATCGGTTAACACGAAATTGATCCAATCCTTGTCAGCCATTGTATGGAATCGTCTGAAAAGTGATCGACTATTGGTCTATAAGAGAGGAGTGTGTTAGGATTAGAGCGGTAAAAGCCGGGCTGTGCAGTTATTGGGTAGACACAACACACAAGTGTGAAGTTTAGGATTTTACTTACTTGCAAACTATGTCCCTTGACTTAACTATTTGGTTTGACTAAAATGGGCCATATCACGTGCCAAATATCCGTTATCTTAACTTTTAGTAGTCAACAAAATAGTCATCTTTTATCTTCTTCCCCAATTCAAACACTCATCCAAACCCTACCTAATAGACCCCAGAATAACTCATTCATTCAAAATGGCTTCATCATCATCTTCGGTTCGAAGTCGTCATCCTCCACCACCTACCCATTGCGAACATGAGGAAACCGTTATTGAACAAACATCACGAACCATCTATCATCCTTTAAGACGTTTTCTAGGATGCATAAATTATTATAATGTAAGTGATTTTAACTTTGTTTATCATTCTTGTATATGCTAATATGTCTAAACATGTAGGGTTCAAAATGTCGCACCATTTACTGGCTTGATCCTGAATTACCAAGTGACTACTACAAAAAGAAGTGCACAAGTTGATTCAAGTGGAAAAAGAATTGAAAATAGACAAACATAGTTTGAATGAAAAAATAAGAGACTTGCAAAGGGATTTTGACTATCAGAAGTCTTATTTGCAAAACCAAGTCTTACTTCTACAAGTGGAATTGAAAGAAAGCAAATTCGAGCTAGTGTTTTATAGGAAATGTGTTGTTGTAATGGCTCTGGTTGTTGCTTTTATGTTGTTTGCAGGAAAGGTGGTGTAGAAGTCAGGATGCAATATTGTAATGTAGAAGTAGAATTGTGCAAGATGTAATGTAGTTGACTTTTGTTATTGACTGTTAGCTCTATGAATAGAGCTCTGTATTCGCATTTCAAAGTTAATGAAGATATGTAACAACCTTTCCTCAAATATGGCTTAACTCTTATTCTCTCTAACAGCCTGCACTAATTTGATAGAACTTGCATTGGCAAATGGAAAGAAACAGCCTGCATTAATTTGATAGAACCTTCATTGGACAAATGTTTGACATACAAAAGTCAAACAATATCAATTGGTTATAGTTCAATACAACCTAGGATACATATTAACAACCTGCTACATTGCAGCACCCACATAGACAATATTTGATACAACACAAATTCATCCAAAAATCCATTTGAAAACCTAAAGTTAAGTAGATAGATTGCATTAGCAACAAATTCAAATAAACATAGGACTACATAAACCATCCTACATATGATACTACATAAACCATCCTATCAACCTACATGGTTGACTACAAAAACATTGTCTATGGACAAACCCATATGGTTTATCCTACACCAGATAATTACATAACATTGTCTACGGACAAACCCATATGGTTTATCCTACATCAGCTAACTACATAACATTGTCTATGGACAAACCCATATGGTTTATCCTACATCAGATAATTACAAAACATTGTCTACGGACAAACCCATATAGTTTATCCAACTTACAAACAGTTTCAAACATTGTTTCAACCATCAGCAAACATAAAACCATCAACAAACATCAACATACATCAAACCATAAAACTCTTTGGGACCTGTTTGTTTCATCAGTTAGATAGAAGCGGACCCTTGTAGCTGCACCAAAGTCGGCTTCCTCCCTCAACTCCCTGAAACCAGATGATGAAACAATTGTCACCTTCATCTTCACCTTGCCTCAACCAGGTACCAACACTGTTCTCTCACATACTTCGAACACTTTCTGTATCCTTTGATGCTTCACAACAGCGATAGAGTACCCATACAAGTTGTAATTCTGCACAATTTTTTATGGTATAGTCTGTTACACAATGTACAAAGCTTAGCATTAGTTTTTTCGGGGTGATTCTAACATACATTATGATCTATCAATCATCATATCAGACACACAATATCTCATATAAATGACAGCTATATATATGATTATGTAAATCTGTCACTACTGCTTCCCAAACAGGCCAAATACACAAACAAAATAGAGGACCACATCAACAATGCATAAAGGAAGTATAGCAGCTAAAGATCCAACTCAAGCTCAAGCTAATGACATGTTGAGAACTAAAGCTTCTTATGTTGCTGCTACATGTATGGATAAGACTGCTCAGGTATTACAAGGAAAATGCTCCAAGTGTGTTACTGCTGCTGCTTATAAAGGTTAAGACTGCTTATAGAAGTTAAGACTGCTAGTGAACTTACCAAGTAGTTAGTGCTACTAGAAGAAAACTTAGTGTTGCTAGTACTAAGTTACAACTGCTATAGTTTGATAGTTATTTAGTTTGTAATCTCATTGAAATTGTAGTGTAACAATTGAACAAATTAACAAAGTTTCAAGACACTTACAAGTCGTCCATCTCTCTAGAAGCATGCAGTCAGCGTTCTGTAGAATGCCCTATCTTCTTGGTCATGGACAATGTGAAACGTCCAGTTGCACATCCAGTTCATCCGACGGGCTTCAAAATCTGAATTTAATAATATAAAATGAGTTAGTTACAAACAATCCAAAATGTTACACATATATCATCTACTTGATGTAGTTAAAGTTAATAAAAAAAAACATACCATAGTCATGTGGTTGGTGACAGAGGGCATTCATGGCTATGTTGGTGTTGTATGTCTCCACTGTTGTGATGGCCCCTCCATCAGGTTCAAACAACATCACATTATATTCCTCCCCCAAGACAACCTGAGTAAACACCATCCACTGACCAGGGCTCATATTCAAGTCTTGAACCAGTCTCAACCAACCACACCCACACAAGAAGGAGTGGACGTATCAATCATAGATATGATCACTGGTACCCTAACATTATAGTCAGTCATGTTAGTGGAAACCATGACCGAGTTAGTAGGGGTTGGACCATTCAGATATCTCAGAAAGTCTTCCTGCAACGACTTCATAAGCAGAGATGTGTTTGTCACAGGCACTAAACATCTCCAACATTGAGCACTCTCAGGTTCATAATTATGAAACTCCAACCCATCCTCACCGAGCAAGTTACATAAAACACATCCTTACCCTCTTCTACAAAATGTATGTACTCAACATCCGAACAGATGATGTTTGACAAAATCATTCCACCTTGCTCCCTCAACAATACACAGTAATTCTAAGACTCTCCTCACACGAACTCTCCATCTAACCCCCCCCCCCCCTATTTAACTAAATAAATATAAGGATTGTCATGATAGGAACCTCCTAAAACGTAATCATTATGCAGTTCCTTTATATGAATATTAATTTTTAACCATTGTCAATCAAATACTAATTAAACTAGTTTCTTAGAGAAATAATAGCTTGTCAATAATGGTACTAATTTACAAACTCATCATGTTGAGGATTGTCCACAGCGCAAATTAATTGATTACCAAACATGTTTATTGTATTAATGATTAAGAATAAAAAAAAATGCAAATTACGTTTGAATGAAGTAAAAATCAATAAATGTTGTTACTTGGTATGTGTGTTGTTTGAAAAATCACGCCTGCTAAGTTTCGATGGTATTGTTTTGTGGGTGTATGATTTGATCGGTTGAAAGAAGATGGAACGTTTATGTGTGTGTGATTTGTTAATGTTGTAGGATATACATAATAATAGCTTGTATGGTTCTTGTGTTTATGGTTAGATTAATGGAAGAAAACTAGAGAGAAGTTAGAGAGTTGGGAGTTCTAGAGAGAGAAAGTGAAAGAGAAATGGTTGTATGATTAGAAGCTCCAACCCTCTCTACATGTGGAGAGGGGTATTCATAGTTAGAAAATAAACACCCTCCTATGGGTTGTGGATCGG
Organism: Artemisia argyi; assembly: GCA_030686995.1. Lineage (NCBI taxonomy): Eukaryota > Viridiplantae > Streptophyta > Magnoliopsida > Asterales > Asteraceae > Artemisia > Artemisia argyi. The sequence goes on along the minus strand of CM060703.1, from coordinate 149,964,194 downwards.
GTGTACTGTGGGTAAAGACCCGTCCGTCCTCCACGGTGTTACTTAAACTACTCTAATACTAATAATAATAATAATTAAGTCTACGAGCAATCTTAATGCTAATAGATCATCGGGGTGACCGAGTCTTTCATAGGAATATTCGTATTCCTAACAATCTCCCCCTAAGGGAGGTCACCCCGGAAATTACAATTTGAATTCTAGCATTCTAATATTTGAAGTTAACTTTGTAACTCGTTTCTGATTCTTCATTGTCATAATCTTTGTGCTTCCAGCAGTGGACTTTTGATGACTTGTTTAATATCTCGGATGATCTTCGAGAATTCATTGAGATAGTCATCCAACTTTCATTTTCAAGTCATCTTTGTGCAGTATCGTCTCCATGTGAAGTTGTGGTTGTTGAATTGGCGTGCTCACACTTGACTTGAATCATGTTTTCAGCATCAGAGTAGCAGAAGCTTTGGTTGAAGTCCTTTGAGTTCTCATGATTTCTTTGACAAGGATGATAAAGTGTGAGCATGGGGTGATGGATCAGCATCTTTTCAGCAATTAGCAGCAATCGTCAGATATTCCTGCAAGCAGACAGTTAGCAATAAATCATCCGGTACTTACAGGTTTGGAATTAGAGATCATCAACAGCATAGTGTGAAGACTCTTTCTAACCCTTACCAAGACCGTTCCCAATCGACAACCCCCGAGAGGATTTACAAGATCTATCTAAGTAGATCAATGATAGGGTGAGTCGCTGGAGATCACTCCACGACTGTAGACCGTTTGTAACTGCCGCGACCACTAAGCGTAATCCACAAGGAATTACCTAAGTGACCTGCTTTCAGGGTTGTTTGATGTTGACCCTGGCAGGAATTTCCATTCAATCATTGGGAACTACATTGGTAGATTCCCTCATTATTGTTATGGCATATTGCTAAGACCTGCGTAGGACTCATAAGTATACAACTAGTGTCCTTAGTTGAACAACCAGTTGTAGAAGTAGCATGTGTTCCTATGAGATCTTTTGATGCATCTCGTGGCTCTAGACTCAATAAGTGCATGATTTGGTAGTCGGAGACTGGAGCGGTGTCTCCTGTTTCAATATCAACATGTCTCGTAATGAGCGGTTGATAGATTATGCAAGGTTCCCTGTGAGAATGAAACAAGCTCTTTTGAGAGAACTTGAGTGGTTAGAAGGTTTAGTGCAGTGCGCTACTGGGTCCATGACGTCTTGTCTTCAATACCGGTGTTACCTTAGTAACCACCAGTAGCATATGAATTGAACCCGGTTTCTGCCCTAAGGTTGAATAAATGGATGGCTATTTTTTTTCACCCTTTCTCATTTCATTTCTTTTTAATTCTTCAACCCCTTCTTTCTCCATTCTCATATTACTCCTTTTTTCATAATCATACCTACGGACTTTCTAATACTATCTATTCGGTATTGTCCATGGGTAGATCCCTCCGGCTCTGGCGGATCATAGGACGGTTTTCCTAACCTTAGCCACCTTATAACTTCATGACTATCCATGTTGCCATTCACCAAATCATTGAAAATTCTCTCACCGTGTTTATGATAAAGCAAACATATTTTGTTCACACATTGAGAGTTTTATCATTTTCAAATGCCCCCCCCCCCCCTTAACATGTGCTCATGAGTTTTGATAAGAAAATTTGCACATGTTGGGTAGAGTTCGCACTTTTTGAATTGATCCACTCTTAGTGACCATGACCGATTCAAGACACGTTTACATCACTAGTTAGACTAGCTTGAAATTATTACCCGGCCTGGTCAAGACCACTAAGAGTTTCTCAAAACGGTACACTCTACTCAGACAAGTCCTCTTCGAGACACGCTTACATCACCAGTTAGACCAGCTTAAAATTATTACCCATCCAGGACTAGTCCTTTTGATTGATGACAGTTTTTGTTTCGTCAATTCATTGGTTAAGTCTGACTCTCACTCACATGAGATGCTAGAATCCTTTTTCCACAAACCATTTGCTCTCCCTCAATAAGTGCATTGATGTACAAAAAAGAGTTTAGCACATATGGGAGAGCTTATGTTTAAGTCCAAACAATCACATTTTAATCAGATTTCATATTAACATTTTCTCCCCCAATCAAAAATTTCAAACCATTTGAGATTTGTGATCCCAAGTGATTTAAATAAGTTCAAAGATTTTGGGATAAAATGTGGTTAGATTTAAGAATGACTGATTATGAGACGATACATTTGCTCCCCCTCAATCCTTAAGGGAGCATGATATGTGTCATAAATGATGAGTTTTTAAATGATTTAGAGATTAACGAGAAACTCATGAAAAAATCATATTCTGACACATACCAATCACATTTTAATTCACCGCATGTTGATGAACAAAGAAACAAGTTTTGATGATATAGAGTTTTGAAATCATTCTCCCCCTCAATCGATGACCAATTTTTAGTTTATCATTTTACAAAATAATTAAATCATTTAGCATCGATTGAGTGGCAAATTTTATAGAAAATTTCAAGTCTGATTGATTTTCAAAAAATATGGTACCACCAAGTTTAGCACAAATACTTTCCCGAAGAATCATTGAAGGAAAGTATTCGAGATGTAAAGAAGACTTCTCTTCTTTTACGAGAAATGATGCACTGAAACGTACATCAAGTCGAGGAAACATGGATATAAAGTAATCCATGCCCAGGTGAACTTCACCCGGTAAAAGGAACAACCGTCTTTTTAACGACGTGTTTTCCCCATCTAGACGAGCGGGTTGCTGTTTGAAGTAATATCAAGCCATGTAGGCATGTTTGAAACGTCTGCTCGAACTTCATTTAAAGACCCGTGTCATTATTGAGTGACATTTCTAGGACTGTAAATGTTATCGATACCAAAAGACATGCCTTAAAGACAACTATTTTTGGTATTTTCTAATTTTCTGATTTTTATGGGTTTTTGTATGTTTTATAATTTTATTTACATTTTGGTATAATATATGTACAAAGTGTATTATATAATTTAAGAAGATGTTGACAAGAATACCAAAAGGATATCGTTCTGTATGTTGAAGAAGTCTGTAGTCAACATCTCTTAAACTTTCACTACCCAAGCATTCAAGGCTCACGAATAATCGTCTGAACTTGTGCCTTCTCAATGTAATGCTTTGGTAGCTTCCCCCAAAACTGACAATCATCTTCATGAGACCACTTCCCCAAGTAGTTTAAGTGATGCAAAAAGTCTCATTGTATGATGCTCAAAGACCCAAAGAAAATGATAGCACCGAATTAACAAGGTGAACCATGGATCATCTCTACGGTTATCAATCCCGAAATGTATGATGAAGCCCGATCACATGACCCTGTTGTACGTCCCCAATGTACACATTACTTTACGGTTTGGAGCAGTTGTCTATTCAGGGGAATAAGATATCAACATCTTCATTTCACCAAATTCTTTCCAGTTATCTTACACATACCAACTCAATCCATATTGTACGCATGTATCCAACATATGAAAAAATGATGACACTAAAGTAATAGGTTGAAGCACTGACCCTCTCTGAGGATATCAACTCTAGAGTAAATGATTAAGCCCGGTCACGTGAACCTGTTGTGCACCCCTGATGTACACAAATCTCTCCCCTGATGGTTGCGATCTCATCGGAATCAGCATAGCAATGTATACATGAATCATAAACCAGAAGCACTTTACCCTAAATCATATCAGCTCATATGAAGATGTCAATAAGCAGTATCATCTCACGCTCCCAATATTCTTCACATATTTCTTCCTACTGAAGGGTGAAGTAGTACATACCACAAGTATCAAGAGACCACTTCCCCGCATTGTTGGAATAATACACTAAACTCCATGAGTTAAGACACTGATTATCTCTGCGGTTATGACATATGTCTTCCCGGCATAACTTCAGTTAATAGGAAGTATTAAGTTCATCACGTGTACTCATTATGCATTCAGATGTATGTCTCCTTCCCCCTTGCTGGTTTTGATACCTCAGAATCAGCAACACATTATAGGCACATCTACTTGAAATCTTGTGAGAAGAACTAAATTGGCTTAAATGTAACTGGTGAGAATCAACTGCTGTAGAAACTCTCACTAATTGGGTTAGTACTCCCTCCCAATTAGTAAGCCCATTAATGTACTTGCTCCCTCCCAAACTGACAACCCGTTTGAAATAACCTTGATGCTTGTTGAAGAAGTATCTCTCAATTCTGCCTAAATTGTCTTCAGTCTCTTATCTTGACATGCACAGCGGGAAATGGATCATAGACTGAAAATTTGTAACTTCTTCACGGGTTTTTTGGGGAACGTCATGTCAACATTTTCAACTCACTTAGAATGCTTCCAGTTCTTCGATAAAATCCCCGATGTACACATTTCTCCCTCCATGATGATGACGATCACTCGAAATCATCATAACTATGTGTACATAAACATATCAACTGGAAGCAACATACAAATCAATACCCCATGAGTAGATGTCGATAACAATTCGCTTCAACAATTCTCTGCAAATCAACCCCTAATTAAACCTCTTTTCACTTCCACTGGCTAATAGTAAATGACCACGTATAGAGAAAACCCGATATACCAAACTTGAAATTGAAGTAGAGTTCCCTGTTCTTGTGACTTAAGCTTGCACTAATGTTGGAAGAACGGTGTAAAGAATTTATGCTCCAAGCAAATCTCTAAGTACTCACTATCCAACCGAAGCATGAGACATTACCACCTCTTGCGATTATCCACAATGACATAGGCGTGTGACACTAAGTGCTACATCGTAACTCCTTTAAGTGATATGTTGGCATGAATATTACGATATTTTAATCTAAACATCCTCTTCATGTTTTGATGATGACAAAAATGTAAGTTACAACATATAACGTAAAGTGCTTAAGTTACTTGTGATCACAATTCATCTATGCATTCTTACGTCAACAAGCCTCGACATCTCAACGTCTCAAGTATGCTTCAACAATCACTTAAGGTATGGATAAACAAGTGTTTAATACATTTCATGATCAAAGGGGTATTTAATTAACTAATACAAAGTTTATTTAATTATATAATCTTATTATATATTTTTGAAAAACACTTTTGGTAATAAAGAAAAATGTTTTAATCATACTAAATATATGATTTCAAACTTTTAACCAAAATTAGTTAGTTTTTCACCAAATAAACTTTCCCCACTAAAAGACAGAAAATCTGGCCGTTTCAGTAGGGCGGCCCCCTTAATTATAAGAGGCGGCCCCCTTAATTTTAAGGGGACCGGCACACAATTAAGGGGACCGGCCACGCTCCCCTGTCAGATTTTGTCAGAAATTTTTCCCTATAAATACCACCTCAAACCTGGAATTTTTCCATCCTTTTGCACAAATATTTTCAGATCCAATTCTCTCTAAACATCCTTCTAAAACCCTTTGATCATAAGATTATTAATCTTTGTTTCAAGTGATCCAATCTTTCATCACTTAAAGTGCAAGAGAAGTATCCTCCCTATCATAAATCCAAAGATGTATTAGGATCTAGTTAGTGCTTATGTGAAGTTGTGAAGACATTAGTGGCTTGAAGGTGTCAAGACATTAATGCATTGAAGTTGTGAAGACATTAGTGGCTTGAAGGTGTCAAGACATTAATGCATTGAAGTTGTGAAGACATTAGTGGCTTGAAGGTGTCAAGACATTAATGCATTGAAGTTGTGAAGACATTAGTGCCTTGAAGGTGTCAAGACATTAGTGCATTGAAGTTGTGAAGACATTAGTGGCTTGAAGGTGTCAAGACATTAGTGCCTTGAAGGTGTGAATATACTCTTGGTGTGAAGAAAGAGTTAGTAGTATTAAGTTGTGAAGAAGTTAGGAGTGAAGAAGATAGGTGTGAAGAGTATAGAAGATTGGTGTGTAGAAGATTGGTGTGTAGATGATTGGTGTGTAGAATATTGGTGTGTAGAAGATAGGTGTGAAGTAGTGGTGTGATTAAGTAGTGAATAGGTGTGTAGTTGTTGTGATTAAGGTGTGAAGTTATTGTGGTGTGTAAATTGGTGTGCAAGGTTTTCTCCGCCAAAAGGGAGCTTGTTGAGTAGTGAAGAAAACTCTCGAGTAGGTGACTCGGGGAGTGGAGTAGGAACAAGGAAGGTGTCCTTGTAGCCGAACCACTATAAATCATCGTGTTCGGTTTGCATGTTCTTTCTCTCATCTCTTTTCCTTCATTCTTGCATTTATCGCTTTATATCTATGCTTGCCTATATGTCTTAATTGTTGCTTATATTGTTGTGATGATTGAATGTGTTGTACATAGAAGTAAATAGTGTGATAGGACATATAATTGTTTGTTATGGTCAAATAGACTAATATATATATTTAACACTTCTCATGTTGAGCTTAACTTAATTGATAATTTGATACAAAACGTTTTAAGATTTTAAAAGGAAAACTTATACACATAAAGTTTGATCTATGCTTCATTCATAAAACTAAGTTTTGAAAACTAATCTAAAAGTTCACATATATAATTGATCATATTGATTATATGTTGCTTTTATACTAAAATCTAATTGAAGGTTTTTCAAACTAACAATTGAATAAATTCTAATCAAAATTTTGAAACAAAGTTTTTATAAAACGAAAAAGAAGGGAAAACTATTCAACCCTCCCTTCTAGTTTTCCACAATTGGTATCAGAGCCACGTCGCTCAAATTTTCAAAACAAATGGTTTTAAAAAATGAGTACGATCCATGTATCAAATTACCCATTAAGGAGGATTTAATATGAAAAGTGTTTTGTTGATTAACTTGTATTAGTTTTGATATTATATACACTAATTATACTAGCTCGAGATAAGATTATACATAAAACAAGTGTTATATGTTCGTTTTTAAAATCAGAAAGTTACACTCCTTTCCACGAAGTCAGAAAACAATTTTTAACAAAAATTGCATTTTTGAGTATCAGATGGGCGGCCCCTTTAATTGTCTGGGCGGCCCCCTTAAATACTGGGCGGCCCCCTTAAATTTAAGGGGTCCGCCTGTCTGTTTGACAGTTTTTCAAAAACTTTGAAATATCATATAAAATTAACCGTAACTCCGTAGAAGTCGTGCCACCCGGCGTTTTAAAGGTAATTGAGTCTACTTTCATTTAAAAATACTTACAAGTAACCATTACAAACTTAAATAAGTCAGAAAGTTAAAATACTACACGAAGGTCAAAAATTTGAGTCTTGTTTTAACATAAAACTTGTATTTCAACTTTTCCTTCGAGTCGGGCATTCCTAGTCGATATATATTTGAAAAATTAAGTATTTATGTTTTCAAAATATTGATCTTTATTAAATTTTAAAATGGATAGGAAATTTTTTTTTTTCAAATAAAATCGAGCTAAGAAAACATTGGTATATATAAAACACAAAACGACGACAAGTGTTTTATGTGCTATGTGAACTCATTTGTGATTTTACTTTGCTAATCGTTGCTATTTGTAATTTAGCTATTTGAATATCTTAGCATATGTGCCTTGTACTCTATTAGTTTATAGTTAGTTATCTAGCTTATACTTAACTTGATCTTATGCTAGATTTCTTGCATTAGGATTGCATAATTATGCTTGCATTGCATATAGGAATAGATGGCTTAATGTTACTCAAACATCTTGTAAATGAGTTAAATCTAATCACCTAAATATTTCAATCAATTTAATCTATTCTTAACAACACACTTAAACATTTTCAACAAATTACATTGTTTTACCTTAAGTTGTTTAATATGACAAATTGAATCTTTGTAAAACATTAGTAGTAATATAAAAGAAAAAGTATTTTCAAAATCTAAGTGTGTTCATTATAAGTAACAATGAAGAGTCTTTCACATAAACAAAACTTATAACAATCATGAAGTAATAAGTCAAATTTCAATCATTCACCAACCTCACTCATAAATAATCTTAGGATTAATGGAACACACTATCAAAATGCCTATTTATTTTAAATGAGTGTTTGTGAGGGTCAAGAAAGATCTTGATATTATATCAATTCATTATTCAAATTATGGTTGATATATTCATCAAATCTAATTGACATGTTTTTGAGTATGGACAAGAAATTGGATTGTTATTTGTTTAAGTTTCAAGATTACATCAAATGATATAGTCTTGAATCTACATACTCAATCACACTAGATTGATATGAAAATATTTACATCCTTTGTAGATGAAAAGAGTATGCATTGGATCATAACTCACACTTGTGTTGATAATGTCATATTGAATCTACTTGTCCAATAATTGTGTTCCAAATATTAGAATAACATTTTAAACACATTTATAAAATATACAATGAAGTAGGATTGACGACTTGGATGTTTTGTCCGAAATATTCAAGCAATTTACATTGCAATGCAATGGATAAATGTGTCATATCCGAAAAACCAAACATGAGCAAACTAACAACATATGTAAACTTTGCTCACACTACTTAAAATTATCACCACAAGATAAAATACATATTTAAGAACAATACACACTATATATTATATGTATTTCATTTTCTTTGTAGCATGAATGGTTGTGTTACAAGATAATGCACTACACATTTCTTTTTGAAATAATTTAAGTTATTAGAATTGAAAAACAACTTGTCACAATGCATAAACAAGTAAACTTCATTTTGTTTCAAACACTAGTTAAATTATGATATATAACATTGGCAAAAATCATAGAAAATAATATTTGTTTTAGAATATATAAATGTCTAGTTTTGATATCATTTGTGAATCACAATCTCGTTTAAGATAAATAATCTTAATGAGATTCATTTTTCAAGATATGCTAAGGAGCATTCATAAATCAAAGCACATTTATTAAATCAAGTAATATGTCATCAAAACCAAATAACCGGTTAATCGTGAACAAAAGATTAAAACTTTGCATTTACTCTTATCTTAACATTTAACACATCTCTATTGGGATAGTGAGTAAAATATATCATGTAGACTTACCTTCATAAAAACATGGTGTTTGAGTCACATTATGCCAAGTATTAGTGAATCAAGCAAACTTCATATTTGGTACTCTTCGATAGGTGAATTTAGGAACTCAATTTCTTCTAAAAAGAGAATGACTACTGGAGAATCTATTGACTAGAAACTCAATTTAACCTAACGGTTGGATTGCTTCTATGTGAGAAGTTGGGTGTGTGTAACCCGTAAAAATGGTCGTGTTTAGCCTGAATTGAGCACCACTAGTAATAGTCTCATACTCATTCTCCAACTTGATTAAATCGCTCTTCCTAAATGTACCTAACGCTAAGCTTACTTTTATGAACTTTGCTTCTCATTAGATGATTTCATTCCTAGATTTATGGCACATCGCATATATGTTATTTCTAGATGTTTATTTGCTCCTATGTGATTTGATTGTATGCCTTTACATGTTTTACTCTATATGTATCATTCATCTAGGTATATTTTTATTTCTCTTAGATCCTACACCCTTATTTCATATGAACCTTAGTGTCGTTTTCCGATAGGTCATATTAGTCTCATAATATATCCGGATGAGCATGAATTTAATGGGAAGGGAAATGACACTCACTCACATATATCCTTCTACCTCACACCACCTAGAGTACCACCACCACTTCCTACAACCTCACATGCCACTCCCATGTTGCATGTGCAAACCTTTACCCAAGACAATTATCATGCTCCACCACCATCACCTTCCTCCGAACACTTGAAGTTCGTTGAGGAGCTAAAAGAGACTCATGAGCTTAGTGCTCTTTTAGCATTACATCTTGCTCAACGCAATTTGGATCCACCTCAATCAAGCTCACCATCATCACCACATTACATTAACCAAATTGAGAAGCATGTTAACAATTGCCCTTGTTGCATCTTCCTTCAACAACATACCATTGCTTTGAATGAGCACTTTACCTGGATTGAGTATCTTCTTACTAGATCTCAACAAACCCCATCACTTGAACAACATCAAAACCCTCAACCAACAAACCCCACTTCAAATCCACCACTCCATCCATCAAAGAATATATCAACTCACAATTATCTCCACCACCAAAAGTTATCACCACCTCATCCAAGTGAATTTCATTACGAAATGCGCCATTTCCACTTACTAGCAAGTGAAGAACACAATGAAGAAATCCAAGCTTCAAGTGTTGTCGACTCATGATCAAGTGTTGTCGACTCATCACCACCTCATTTCACATATCCACCTTCGGTCGTCAACCAACAAAACACCTAAAAATCCCATGATTCCCTATCATCCACCCTTGTCGAACGATATATTAATCCAAACCATAATTGTCAACCCTTTGTCATCACCTTCCCTTTACATTCACGCTCATCCCTCCTCATTCCCCTACATTTTCCTAGGTTCTAATCTTTGCATTAGATTCTAAATTTTCTTTTGGATTTAGGTTTTGTTTTAAAAACAATAATTGCATGTGTCATACTTTTAGTGCATATACCTAATATGTCCATATATTGTTCCCCTATTAGTTTCATGCATATTGTAACACCCCCAATTTACCTGAATGGCAGCGGAATGGAATACCTGGGGGTGACTGTCATAGCACCATAGTTACAGTTATATTGAACGACCTAAAGTGTCGTTTAGAAAATACAGCGTTTGATCATTAAAACATTCAGAGTTTACAAAGCTTAGGTCCCAAAAGAGTTTGCCAATACAGTTAAAATAAGTTCAACAAGATCAAACGTTTCATAAGTGCAGAAAATATAGTGAGACGCGTCGACTCCGCGACTCCATGAAGGTCCAAATGTATGCACATGAGCTACCTTAATAACCTGAGAAATACATTGCGAAAAACGGTCAACATAAAGTTGGTGAATAATCATAGGTTTATAAGTAAATCAAGTGTACAAATGCCATAAGTAATGCCATGAAATAGGATGTCCGGAAAGTATATACATTGGCTCTTAAGCTCATGACCCCGAAGCTAGACGATACTTGGCCCCAATGAGTGTTTACCAGACACTCTAATAATAAAGACATGAAATGCATTCGTTCCATTTGGAGCAACCCAAACACGAATGGAGGCGTCACCCTCGATAGATCTATCCACTCACTCCCGCTTAGTACCAGAAATTAACGGTCCATGATAATAAAAGGGGACTTTTCAAGACGTGGTAATAAGGAAACTTAAGCAATGTATGAATTTTATACTTAGGCATGTACACAAAAATAAGTAATGCAATGTATTCTCCCCCGTGGGATTTGAAATCAAAATATAGAATTAAAACGGGGCTATGAGAACTCACCTCGAAATGATGATACAACAATGGTACAATGATGTAAAAGTAGTCGGGACAATGAGGCGCGCACACTAGCCGCAACCTAAATGAATAATCATGATCTAACTTAGATCAAGCCGTAATGAAGTGAATGCACATGCACATGATACTCATACCACTCGTAATTTGAAAATACTAGTTATCGTCGTAGAAAATAGTTTCCATACTTAGGAAAATAATTCCATTTAGAGAAGTATATAACTTGTCATATTAACTCGTACGAAAAAGTTAGCGTTATAATCCTTGTATCAAAACCTTAGAATGACGTCGTCATGTCGTATAAATATTCCCTCGAGTTGTACGTATTCGTTCGTTAAGAAAATAGTCATTAGTACGTTGCTAGAAAATATACCATTTTAGTACATACGTTATTATTTTTATTTGTGACTATATATATAAATATAGTTTTGACAATGTTAAAACGGGTATAACTCGGTCGTTTTAGGCTCGTTTTCCTTGTTCTTTATGTCCACGGATTCGTCTTTGTGTATACTAGTATATTTTAAATAACTCGGCTCCTCTAGGTTACGTTTAATACCTCAAAATACCCGTTGTATTCTGCCAAACAGCAAGCAGTTTTCTGAAAAGTAGTTTTCGTCGTTAAATTTGCAAAAATCATATCTCCCTCGTTATAACCTCGTTTTAATCCGTTCTTTCGCCCAAAGTTTCGTTTTTGAATGTATTTTCTAAATCTTTGGCCAAAAATTACCCATCAATCACTGATTTTCCCACGAAATGAAAATAGGGACAGTAGGTATATCAAAAGTTTCAAAAACCATTTTCAAGTCTCCAAACGAGTTCCATCATCCATCAAACCACTTTCAAACACCACAAAACTAATCTAATCCTACCATACACCTTCTTAGGGTGTCATGGGTTCCTAATCACCAAAACCAAGTAGATCTAACAAAGATCTAATCAAAAATCACTCTAGGACTTGTATGATCAAAAGTTTACAAAAATAAAGTGGTATAAGTTAATGCATGTATGAGATCTTGCAAGAAACATGTATAAACATAGTAATAACTTTGTAAAAATTATGAAATGAGTTTAGTAACTTACTTGTAAGATTAGTGAAGTTAGGATGATTAAAACCTAATAATCCTTGAGTTTTTATTTCAAAACTCTAACAAGGATGCTATAAATACAAGATTAACACTTTAATCTTTGAAAAATCTTTTGGTCTTGCTTGTTCTTCCTCTTGGCCGTTTATATGAGAAGAGAAAGAGAGAAAAGAACTTTTTGATGGAATGAAAGAAATGAGATGAAAATTGGTAAAGTTAGTATGTATTATTGCAAATATATTATAAATAAAATGGTTAGTAACTAGCATTTATGAACAAAGTGTATGTAAGTAATTTTTGTAAGAATATGGAGAGGGGGGGGGGGGGCGGCAAAGTCAAAAAGGGGGGGGGGGGGATGAATGTAGAATTTTGTAATAAAATGTATTATTGGTAGTTTTGTGTAGTTTTAAATTGTACCGGGTACCGGGTTAACTAAAACTAAATTTTAACGGAGTTAACCGGGTCATAATAAAGTTATAAAAATTATAAAAATAGGTTGGATAAAATTATTGGGTGTTTAGATAATTATAGTTTAATTTCCACGAAAACCGTCGTAGTTTTAATAAACTTAAGTTAATAATAAAAATAAATATCCAAAATACCGGGTAAATTAATATTATAATTTTTATATTATAAAAATGAATATAAAAATATATTGGGATCATAGTTGGGAGTATCGGACGTGTTAGTCACATTTATAGTTCGCGTATTGGTGTTTATTTAAAATAAACGTACGTAATTCGTTAATTATATTAAAAATATAATTTGAATACCCTACGAGTGGATTAGTATGCAAGTGCCCTAATAATGATATGTCGACTATTTCTAGTCCGTATGAAATGTCCCTGATAATAATGCATGAATTCGCTCCTGAACCAATGCGGTTACGCGAATTTGAACACTCGTAAACTGAATTTACGATGACATGAATAATGCACGTGAATAGTGATTTTCTCTCGGAAATGAATAGTGTCAAGTGAATAGTAAAATTTCTGAACGTGTCTCGGAATGTCAAATTGACCTCGAAAACGATGAATAGTGATCGATGAATAGTAAATGATGAATAGTAACTTGTGAATAGTAAATTGTCGAGGTTTAGAAAATAACCGGAAATTACGAGTTGTGACAGTCTTCCCCACTAATAGGAACTTCGTCCCGAAGTTCAGTTTTGGTTGGTCTCTGAAGTATATTTGGTAAAAAGACGTGGATACTTGAGTTGCATTCGGTCCTCTCGTTCCCAAGTAAATTCGGGTCCTCTTCGAGAATTCCAGCGAACTTTCACGATAGGAATTTGACTTGCTTCAACCGTTCGACCTCACGGTCCATGATTTCTATTGGTCCTCTTACCCAGTTTACGTTTGTCTCAAGGTTGGATTCCCTTCCAAATGGGATTATGAGTGACTAATCCGATGTCATTTCCTGGGATTTGCATAGGAAAAACATAGTTGTGTAATCCGGCTGTTCCTTAACAAGGCTCAAGTCTGACGGCCACTAGGCCTACTCTGTCTGAACTATTAAGTGTTCCAGTGTATATCGGTTTTAACTTTCCAAATCTCTCCGAACAATATCATGCCTTTCCTAGGCAGAACTTTCAACGTGATCTGGCTACCAACTTGAAGTTTTAGTGGTTTACAACTTGTAGAATTTGTAATTGATTCTCGACTTGTAGGAAAATTCTGGTTATTTCATGAATGCCTATTAGAATAGTGAGTTTGGCTTTTTCCGAGTTTGGTTCGTCAATAGATGATCAGTGCTTCTTCAGGTTTATAATGTAATATGGATAATATATGTTGCTGAACTCTGTCAGAACTCAAATCTTATATGTCAGTTGGTCGATTCTAAAATGAATCTGAAATGGTCCAATATACTTAAAAGTTCAATCCTTCGTGTTGCCAAAATCGTATCATGCCTCTCCAAGGCAAAGCTTTCAATTTAGTTCGTCCTTTCACGTGAATCTAGTAAATTTGCTTGTTCAAGGATACCCAATCCGTATGATGTGCGTCATGTACCAACCTGACTTCTACCAGTTTCTCGTTGCTTGTAACCGGTTCTTGACTTGTGAAATTTCCTTTGTTGTTCCATGGTTTAGTTCTAGACCAGTGAATTTAACTTTCCGATTTCGGTTGGTAAACGGGTAATTGGTACTTCGTCCATAAAGTGCCTCAATTGATGTAGTCTCTATGCTCGCGCGATAACTATGGTTGTAGAAGAATCCAATTTATGGTAAATGGTTAGTCCAACCATTTCTAGAGTCAATTGCTCACTCTTTTGAGCACAACTTTCCTATGTTTGAATCGTTCTCTCGTTATGACCATCGATCTGAGGATGATAGGCGGTGTTCACATCTTAATGAGGTTCCGAAGGAAATCTTAGAATGATTGCTAGAAGTCTGAGGTGATTCGATCACCTTTAGCGGGAATAGTTGAGACGGTTACAATGAATCTGGTGATTAATTCTACAACGTTACGTCTTCCGAATTCGGCGTTACTCAAAGAAGATGAAATATGGGTAATAATTTTTTTTTTTTTTTTTGATCCCTCGTGTTTTAGTCTAATCGATTGCTAAGACATGTGTCATTCTTTGCCTACTATGCTTGGTTTCCATTAATGACGTTTGAAATCGTTCTATGGTGTTCCTCCTAGTTTCCTTCATCACATATTCCAATATTCCTTATTGTCAAGTCACAAAGCCCTAAATGCATAAGCGATATTGTATGGTGATTTGTTTTCAAAATTTCTCTCGCGATTTTCGAGTTTTTGGTCAAAATCTTTTTCTGAATAAAGAAATTTAGAAAATGGAACAAATGGTATACCCAATATTAGCTTTATTGATGATTCAAAATTTAATAGTTATGAAATGTGACGCGATTTTCAAACATGTTGTGAATAGAACTGTTTACCAAAGTTTGATATTTAAACATTTCTCATTGTATAATGGTTCAAGTAAATACTGGCTAAAAAGGGTCGTATTTATTCAAAATAGGCAATTCAAAATTATTTTCCACGAGATATGTGATTTGTATGGACACAATTTTGAAATCAACTTTATTTAAAAGTAAAAATACTAACAAGGATAAAATAGTAGGATAGGTAGTGTTCGCATAATGCAATAGATGTCTAACGTTCGGTTCCTGATATTGGATGGTGCCTATTGGTGGGTATCTGGTAAAACTACAAGCCTAGGTATTCAACCAGCTTAAGTCTTGAGATGTTTATCGTTGTAATTGTCATCATGTTGGCAATATGAGGGTTTCAATTGATACTTTGTCGATGAATTTCCGTACTGTCTTCACATGTAGCTGGGGAGATATGCTTGGGCCTGATGCCTCTCTTGATGTATAGGTGAGGTTATTTAGAATTTCTTGAGAACACAATTCCTTGAGGGAATCTATATCGATATCCATAATTCGAATCAATCATTCTTGTCGTAAACTCACTGCAGGGAAGTTTGCGTATGGATGAGACCATGTTAACTCAAAACACTTTACAGCATCGGTTAGGAGGCTTGGTTTATTCCCATGGTGTTGCTTAGCGTACCTTCACAATGTGTTTGATCCTGTAGATCAGTCTAACTAGTACCCTTGAATAATAAATTGGACAACTAGGTCAGAGATGGTGAGTCGGATGGTCCAGTGGCATTTTAGAACTGTTGTTGAGTCATAAATTATCTTGGTGTATACTTCTAGTCTAGGTTAGTAGTTTCGTAACCCTTTTATTGTTTTTCTTGTATCGAGGAATCCTCCTAGTACTTAATATGGGAAGTCTCTCCTAAAGAAGTCAATGGAAAATCAAACTTAATGACTAAGTGTGTGACAGGTGGGGTAAGTATCCAGAGAAAATTTGTCAGAAAGAAATATTCATAAAAGAGTTTATTTGTTTAAAACGCTTTTGGATGAAGATTGTTATTAACAATACTTTATAAAGTAACTATTTCCTTCATGGCATAATCTTTCCTGAAGTATACATAGGTGATCAGGCTATGTATAGTTGAGGACTAATGATGCGATGCTTGATTTAATCAAATAATATTATTTTTCTCAAAAGCTTTAGATGGTGTTCAACGCTTTGTTTCAAAGAATGGTATTCTAGTCATTTCCTTCCAAAGTAATATAAAAATTGTTTCGCGTAATAATAGTAAATATTTGACGTCATATTGGATAATCAGTTTATAGTACGGTAACAAAAAGACTTATTTTAGAAATTTGGTAAAAACAATTTCCCCATAAGGTAGTAAAATAGTTTGAAATAAAACTCGTTGAATGGTTTATCGGATACATGGGTAAATCCTATGGATTGGTAATAATCTACTAATCCGTCAATTACGAAATCGGTCAAATCCTTAATAAGACAATGGTATAATGTTGCTAAACGATTGAAAATTGCGCAATTGCAATAGGAAATGGAATAAACGAAGGTTATGGTTATCATAGAGGTAACAAAAGATAGTCATTACATTGGATAGGAAAGTGCTTAATACAACTAGGTTACATCCACGTACTTATGGAAAGTACCAAAAGAAAGTACAACCCTAGAGGGCTCAGACTATGGTTTTACAACATGAAATGCCTCCTCCAGTTCCGGTCTCTCAACACCGGGCATTCATTCCTGAAGTGTCCCACTATTCCACACTCGCGGCAGGTTACCGAGAGTTTCTGATGCTTTGCGAGGGTGGGAGCCTTGCAATCCTTGGTTTCATGTCCAAGCTTTTGGCAGTTCTTACATTGAGAGGGGCAAGATCCTTTGTGATGAAACTGACACTTGTTGCACTCGGGTAAATTACCAACATACCTTTTCTTTTGGCTTGACCCAGCAGTAAAGGTCTCCACCACTTGTTGTATCTTAAACGGTCGTTGAGTAGCATTAGCATCCTGATTACCGACCTCTTTTCTCTTGTTGTTATTATTGTCTCCCGATGTCTTGTCGCGAACTATGAGTTCCTTTGTTTCGATTGCCATCTGGATAGCTTCAGACATGGTATTGGGTTCACATGCGATGACCATCCTACGAATTTGTCACAACTCGTAATTTCCGGTTATTTTCTAAACCTCGACAATTTACTATTCACAAGTTACTATTCATCATTTACTATTCATCGATCACTATTCATCGTTTTCGAGGTCAATTTGACATTCCGAGACACGTTCAGAAATTTTACTATTCACTTGACACTATTCATTTCCGAGAGAAAATCACTATTCACGTGCATTATTCATGTCATCGTAAATTCAGTTTACGAGTGTTCAAATTCGCGTAACCGCATTGGTTCAGGAGCGAATTCATGCATTATTATCAGGGACATTTCATACGGACTAGAAATAGTCGACATATCATTATTAGGGCACTTGCATACTAATCCACTCGTAGGGTATTCAAATTATATTTTTAATATAATTAACGAATTACGTACGTTTATTTTAAATAAACACCAATACGCGAACTATAAATGTGACTAACACGTCCGATACTCCCAACTATGATCCCAATATATTTTTATATTCATTTTTATAATATAAAAATTATAATATTAATTTACCCGGTATTTTGGATATTTATTTTTATTATTAACTTAAGTTTATTAAAACTACGACGGTTTTCGTGGAAATTAAACTATAATTATCTAAACACCCAATAATTTTATCCAACCTATTTTTATAATTTTTATAACTTTATTATGACCCGGTTAACTCCGTTAAAATTTAGTTTTAGTTAACCCGGTACCCGGTACAATTTAAAACTACACAAAACTACCAATAATACATTTTATTACAAAATTCTACATTCATCCCCCCCCCCTTTTTGACTTTGCCGCCCCCCCCCCCCCCCCCCCCCTCTCCATATTCTTACAAAAATTACTTACATACACTTTGTTCATAAATGCTAGTTACTAACCATTTTATTTATAATATATTTGCAATAATACATACTAACTTTACCAATTTTCATCTCATTTCTTTCATTCCATCAAAAAGTTCTTTTCTCTCTTTCTCTTCTCATATAAACGGCCAAGAGGAAGAACAAGCAAGACCAAAAGATTTTTCAAAGATTAAAGTGTTAATCTTGTATTTATAGCATCCTTGTTAGAGTTTTGAAATAAAAACTCAAGGATTATTAGGTTTTAATCATCCTAACTTCACTAATCTTACAAGTAAGTTACTAAACTCATTTCATAATTTTTACAAAGTTATTACTATGTTTATACATGTTTCTTGCAAGATCTCATACATGCATTAACTTATACCACTTTATTTTTGTAAACTTTTGATCATACAAGTCCTAGAGTGATTTTTGATTAGATCTTTGTTAGATCTACTTGGTTTTGGTGATTAGGAACCCATGACACCCTAAGAAGGTGTATGGTAGGATTAGATTAGTTTTTTGGTGTTTGAAAGTGGTTTGATGGATGATGGAACTCGTTTGGAGACTTGAAAATGGTTTTTGAAACTTTTGATATACCTACTGTCCCTATTTTCATTTCGTGGGAAAATCAGTGATTGATGGGTAATTTTTGGCCAAAGATTTAGAAAATACATTCAAAAACGAAACTTTGGGCGAAAGAACGGATTAAAACGAGGTTATAACGAGGGAGATATGATTTTTGCAAATTTAACGACGAAAACTACTTTTCAGAAAACTGCTTGCTGTTTGGCAGAATACAACGGGTATTTTGAGGTATTAAACGTAACCTAGAGGAGCCGAGTTATTTAAAATATACTAGTATACACAAAGACGAATCCGTGGACATAAAGAACAAGGAAAACGAGCCTAAAACGACCGAGTTATACCCGTTTTAACATTGTCAAAACTATATTTATATATATAGTCACAAATAAAAATAATAACGTATGTACTAAAATGGTATATTTTCTAGCAACGTACTAATGACTATTTTCTTAACGAACGAATACGTACAACTCGAGGGAATATTTATACGACATGACGACGTCATTCTAAGGTTTTGATACAAGGATTATAACGCTAACTTTTTCGTACGAGTTAATATGACAAGTTATATACTTCTCTAAATGGAATTATTTTCCTAAGTATGGAAACTATTTTCTACGACGATAACTAGTATTTTCAAATTACGAGTGGTATGAGTATCATGTGCATGTGCATTCACTTCATTACGGCTTGATCTAAGTTAGATCATGATTATTCATTTAGGTTGCGGCTAGTGTGCGCGCCTCATTGTCCCGACTACTTTTACATCATTGTACCATTGTTGTATCATCATTTCGAGGTGAGTTCTCATAGCCCCGTTTTAATTCTATATTTTGATTTCAAATCCCACGGGGGAGAATACATTGCATTACTTATTTTTGTGTACATGCCTAAGTATAAAATTCATACATTGCTTAAGTTTCCTTATTACCACGTCTTGAAAAGTCCCCTTTTATTATCATGGACCGTTAATTTCTGGTACTAAGCGGGAGTGAGTGGATAGATCTATCGAGGGTGACGCCTCCATTCGTGTTTGGGTTGCTCCAAATGGAACGAATGCATTTCATGTCTTTATTATTAGAGTGTCTGGTAAACACTCATTGGGGCCAAGTATCGTCTAGCTTCGGGGTCATGAGCTTAAGAGCCAATGTATATACTTTCCGGACATCCTATTTCATGGCATTACTTATGGCATTTGTACACTTGATTTACTTATAAACCTATGATTATTCACCAACTTTATGTTGACCGTTTTTCGCAATGTATTTCTCAGGTTATTAAGGTAGCTCATGTGCATACATTTGGACCTTCATGGAGTCGCGGAGTCGACGCGTCTCACTATATTTTCTGCACTTATGAAACGTTTGATCTTGTTGAACTTATTTTAACTGTATTGGCAAACTCTTTTGGGACCTAAGCTTTGTAAACTCTGAATGTTTTAATGATCAAACGCTGTATTTTCTAAACGACACTTTAGGTCGTTCAATATAACTGTAACTATGGTGCTATGACAGTCACCCCCAGGTATTCCAT
Organism: Artemisia argyi; assembly: GCA_030686995.1. NCBI lineage: Eukaryota > Viridiplantae > Streptophyta > Magnoliopsida > Asterales > Asteraceae > Artemisia > Artemisia argyi. The sequence goes on along the minus strand of CM060703.1, from coordinate 149,943,829 downwards.
TCCGCTGCCATTCAGGTAAATTGGGGGTGTTACAGATTGGCATCAGAGCTAAGGTTATAGCGAACTAGGATGTATCTTGGACCCTAGACTATAACCACATCATCATAGCATCTCATCATTTCATCATAGGTGCATATTCACTATACATGTTGTTTTACGCACACATTGTGCAAGTTATTCATAACCATACTCATATATATATATGATTATATTGACCTGGTTCACAAGTGACATGTCTTCAGACACCCACGCCGTTATCCTTTCGTCGGATTCTGACATTGAAGATGCCTTGTCATCTTCCACTACCATTATACCACCAGTTGCACGTATACCACCGTTAGCACTATTGAATTGTTATAGGAATAAGGTTTTCCTATCATTCAGCCTATACATAGAATGCCGTTTGGTAGAGTATTCAGACTTAATTCTAATGGACTTATTGGGATGCTTATTACAAGGGAGATAGCATGTTTTCTTTCCTCAACTAGTAGGACGCTTACTACTCAGGTACTACCACCACCGTCAGTTACTTATTTCACTATTGGTCGTCCCATAGTGCGTACTTCAACTTTACCTCTTGGATATCGCGAGATAGCGCGAAAGAGGGTAGTATCCCATTCACTATTATCACCATTATCTTCTAACTCATCACTGGGATTTCATCATCATCAATGTTATTCTCATCCTTTAGAATACCACCATTGTCAGTTTCCTTTTCCATTTCCATTTTCCACGAATTAGATAACGCCTTGTGGATAATACCAAGAATACGGACTCAACAGGAACATCTGCAGGTTCCTCAAGAATGGCTTAGAATCTACACTATCTAGGACTTGATCGATGCACAACTTCAGACACTACTTCAGGACTATCTCGACCTTATGATGCCATAAACCTGATTTCACCTCGAAGGATTACAGGAAGTCTTTAGACTAGACTTATATCTTTACTAGCTTTTGCTATTATCCTAGCCACGAGAGGTGTGGCATAGTTCGAAGAAACTTGTAGTATTTTGATTTATGTACAAACGGAATCACCAAGTATTGACTCTACTATAGGGGAATGGTTGTGCCATCTATGATATTGGCCCATATAGACCGAAACCTTCATGTATTATATTCATGTGTTATGAATACGATGATTCTTATTACCTATAGATTCTCATGGACTCGTATGATTTGATGGAGATAGATTTAAGCAAACCACTCCAAGCATGACGCAAGCCGCTGTTGGACAATTCATTGCCAGGAACGCAACTACCGCCCTCACCAAGGAACTTACTCACGTGGAATTTATGGGTTGTAATCCCTCCTTCTTTAGCGGAAATGTAGACACAAGAGAATTTCTCAAATGGTTCAAAGAATTAGAAACAATCTTTCAGAGTGGTGACTGTCGTAAGGAAGACAAAGTTAAGTTCGCCACTTGCACTTTTCAGAAGCATGCCCAGAAATGGTGGACTAAGTATGTCCAGGTAGTAGGAGTTGATGTTGCTTACTCACACTCTTGGGAGAAACTAAAAGGGATGATGAGTTTGAAGTTCTGTGTGAAAAGCGAATTACAAGCAATTGAACAAGAAACACTAAACCTTACCATGGAAGGAGATGATGTTGTCAAGTATACTGCTTATTTTTATGATTTTGCTCGACTAGGCTCTGCAATGGATGAACCAGAAAGCAAGAGACTTGAAAGGTACGTCGGAGGACTTTCTCCTGAAATTCGTAGGATGGTCATCGCATGTGAACCCAATACCATGTCTGAAGCTATCCAGATGGCAATCGAAACAAAGGAACTCATAGTTCGCGACAAGACATCGGGAGACAATAATAACAACAAGAGAAAAGAGGTTGGTAATCAGGATGCTAATGCTACTCAACGACCGTTTAAGATACAACAAGTGGTGGAGACCTTTACTGCTGGGTCAAGCCAAAAGAAAAGGTATGTTGGTAATTTACCCGAGTGCAACAAGTGTCAGTTTCATCACAAAGGATCTTGCCCCTCTCAATGTAAGAACTGCCAAAAGCTTGGACATGAAACCAAGGATTGCAAGGCTCCCACCCTCGCAAAGCATCAGAAACTCTCGGTAACCTGCCGCGAGTGTGGAATAGTGGGACACTTCATGAATGAATGCCCGGTGTTGAGAGACCGGAACTGGAGGAGGCATTTCATGTTGTAAAACCATAGTCTGAGCCCTCTAGGGTTGTACTTTCTTTTGGTACTTTCCATAAGTACGTGGATGTAACCTAGTTGTATTAAGCACTTTCCTATCCAATGTAATGACTATCTTTTGTTACCTCTATGATAACCATAACCTTCGTTTATTCCATTTCCTATTGCAATTGCGCAATTTTCAATCGTTTAGCAACATTATACCATTGTCTTATTAAGGATTTGACCGATTTCGTAATTGACGGATTAGTAGATTATTACCAATCCATAGGATTTACCCATGTATCCGATAAACCATTCAACGAGTTTTATTTCAAACTATTTTACTACCTTATGGGGAAATTGTTTTTACCAAATTTCTAAAATAAGTCGTTTTGTTACCGTACTATAAACTGATTATCCAATATGACGTCAAATATTTACTATTATTACGCGAAACAATTTTTATATTACTTTGGAAGGAAATGACTAGAATACCATTCTTTGAAACAAAGCGTTGAACACCATCTAAAGCTTTTGAGAAAAATAATATTATTTGATTAAATCAAGCATCGCATCATTAGTCCTCAACTATACATAGCCTGATCACCTATGTATACTTCAGGAAAGATTATGCCATGAAGGAAATAGTTACTTTATAAAGTATTGTTAATAACAATCTTCATCCAAAAGCGTTTTAAACAAATAAACTCTTTTATGAATATTTCTTTCTGACAAATTTTCTCTGGATACTTACCCCACCTGTCACACACTTAGTCATTAAGTTTGATTTTCCATTGACTTCTTTAGGAGAGACTTCCCATATTAAGTACTAGGAGGATTCCTCGATACAAGAAAAACAATAAAAGGGTTACGAAACTACTAACCTAGACTAGAAGTATACACCAAGATAATTTATGACTCAACAACAGTTCTGAAATGCCACTGGACCATCCGACTCACCATCTCTGACCTAGTTGTCCAATTTATTATTCAAGGGTACTAGTTAGACTGATCTACAGGATCAAACACATTGTGAAGGTACGCTAAGCAACACCATGGGAATAAACCAAGCCTCCTAACCGATGCTGTAAAGTGTTTTGAGTTAACATGGTCTCATCCATACACAAACTTCCCTGCAGTGAGTTTACGACAAGAATGATTGATTCGAATTATGGATATCGATATAGATTCCCTCAAGGAATTGTGTTCTCAAGAAATTCTAAATAACCTCACCTATACATCAAGAGAGGCATCAGGCCCAAGCATATCTCCCCAGCTACATGTGAAGACAGTACGGAAATTCATCGACAAAGTATCAATTGAAACCCTCATATTGCCAACATGATGACAATTACAACGATAAACATCTCAAGACTTAAGCTGGTTGAATACCTAGGCTTGTAGTTTTACCAGATACCCACCAATAGGCACCATCCAATATCAGGAACCGAACGTTAGACATCTATTGCATTATGCAAACACTACCTATCCTACTATTTTATCCTTGTTAGTATTTTTACTTTTAAATAAAGTTGATTTCAAAATTGTGTCCATACAAATCACATATCTCGTGGAAAATAATTTTGAATTGCCTATTTTGAATAAATACGACCCTTTTTAGCCAGTATTTACTTGAACCATTATACAATGAGAAATGTTTAAATATCAAACTTTGGTAAACAGTTCTATTCACAACATGTTTGAAAATCGCGTCACATTTCATAACTATTAAATTTTGAATCATCAATAAAGCTAATATTGGGTATACCATTTGTTCCATTTTCTAAATTTCTTTATTCAGAAAAAGATTTTGACCAAAAACTCGAAAATCGCGAGAGAAATTTTGAAAACAAATCACCATACAATATCGCTTATGCATTTAGGGCTTTGTGACTTGACAATAAGGAATATTGGAATATGTGATGAAGGAAACTAGGAGGAACACCATAGAACGATTTCAAACGTCATTAATGGAAACCAAGCATAGTAGGCAAAGAATGACACATGTCTTAGCAATCGATTAGACTAAAACACGAGGGATCAAAAAAAAAAAAAAAATTATTACCCATATTTCATCTTCTTTGAGTAACGCCGAATTCGGAAGACGTAACGTTGTAGAATTAATCACCAGATTCATTGTAACCGTCTCAACTATTCCCGCTAAAGGTGATCGAATCACCTCAGACTTCTAGCAATCATTCTAAGATTTCCTTCGGAACCTCATTAAGATGTGAACACCGCCTATCATCCTCAGATCGATGGTCATAACGAGAGAACGATTCAAACATAGGAAAGTTGTGCTCAAAAGAGTGAGCAATTGACTCTAGAAATGGTTGGACTAACCATTTACCATAAATTGGATTCTTCTACAACCATAGTTATCGCGCGAGCATAGAGACTACATCAATTGAGGCACTTTATGGACGAAGTACCAATTACCCGTTTACCAACCGAAATCGGAAAGTTAAATTCACTGGTCTAGAACTAAACCATGGAACAACAAAGGAAATTTCACAAGTCAAGAACCGGTTACAAGCAACGAGAAACTGGTAGAAGTCAGGTTGGTACATGACGCACATCATACGGATTGGGTATCCTTGAACAAGCAAATTTACTAGATTCACGTGAAAGGACGAACTAAATTGAAAGCTTTGCCTTGGAGAGGCATGATACGATTTTGGCAACACGAAGGATTGAACTTTTAAGTATATTGGACCATTTCAGATTCATTTTAGAATCGACCAACTGACATATAAGATTTGAGTTCTGACAGAGTTCAGCAACATATATTATCCATATTACATTATAAACCTGAAGAAGCACTGATCATCTATTGACGAACCAAACTCGGAAAAAGCCAAACTCACTATTCTAATAGGCATTCATGAAATAACCAGAATTTTCCTACAAGTCGAGAATCAATTACAAATTCTACAAGTTGTAAACCACTAAAACTTCAAGTTGGTAGCCAGATCACGTTGAAAGTTCTGCCTAGGAAAGGCATGATATTGTTCGGAGAGATTTGGAAAGTTAAAACCGATATACACTGGAACACTTAATAGTTCAGACAGAGTAGGCCTAGTGGCCGTCAGACTTGAGCCTTGTTAAGGAACAGCCGGATTACACAACTATGTTTTTCCTATGCAAATCCCAGGAAATGACATCGGATTAGTCACTCATAATCCCATTTGGAAGGGAATCCAACCTTGAGACAAACGTAAACTGGGTAAGAGGACCAATAGAAATCATGGACCGTGAGGTCGAACGGTTGAAGCAAGTCAAATTCCTATCGTGAAAGTTCGCTGGAATTCTCGAAGAGGACCCGAATTTACTTGGGAACGAGAGGACCGAATGCAACTCAAGTATCCACGTCTTTTTACCAAATATACTTCAGAGACCAACCAAAACTGAACTTCGGGACGAAGTTCCTATTAGTGGGGAAGACTGTCACAACTCGTAATTTCCGGTTATTTTCTAAACCTCGACAATTTACTATTCACAAGTTACTATTCATCATTTACTATTCATCGATCACTATTCATCGTTTTCGAGGTCAATTTGACATTCCGAGACACGTTCAGAAATTTTACTATTCACTTGACACTATTCATTTCCGAGAGAAAATCACTATTCACGTGCATTATTCATGTCATCGTAAATTCAGTTTACGAGTGTTCAAATTCGCGTAACCGCATTGGTTCAGGAGCGAATTCATGCATTATTATCAGGGACATTTCATACGGACTAGAAATAGTCGACATATCATTATTAGGGCACTTGCATACTAATCCACTCGTAGGGTATTCAAATTATATTTTTAATATAATTAACGAATTACGTACGTTTATTTTAAATAAACACCAATACGCGAACTATAAATGTGACTAACACGTCCGATACTCCCAACTATGATCCCAATATATTTTTATATTCATTTTTATAATATAAAAATTATAATATTAATTTACCCGGTATTTTGGATATTTATTTTTATTATTAACTTAAGTTTATTAAAACTACGACGGTTTTCGTGGAAATTAAACTATAATTATCTAAACACCCAATAATTTTATCCAACCTATTTTTATAATTTTTATAACTTTATTATGACCCGGTTAACTCCGTTAAAATTTAGTTTTAGTTAACCCGGTACCCGGTACAATTTAAAACTACACAAAACTACCAATAATACATTTTATTACAAAATTCTACATTCATCCCCCCCCCCCTTTTTGACTTTGCCGCCCCCCCCCCCTCTCCATATTCTTACAAAAATTACTTACATACACTTTGTTCATAAATGCTAGTTACTAACCATTTTATTTATAATATATTTGCAATAATACATACTAACTTTACCAATTTTCATCTCATTTCTTTCATTCCATCAAAAAGTTCTTTTCTCTCTTTCTCTTCTCATATAAACGGCCAAGAGGAAGAACAAGCAAGACCAAAAGATTTTTCAAAGATTAAAGTGTTAATCTTGTATTTATAGCATCCTTGTTAGAGTTTTGAAATAAAAACTCAAGGATTATTAGGTTTTAATCATCCTAACTTCACTAATCTTACAAGTAAGTTACTAAACTCATTTCATAATTTTTACAAAGTTATTACTATGTTTATACATGTTTCTTGCAAGATCTCATACATGCATTAACTTATACCACTTTATTTTTGTAAACTTTTGATCATACAAGTCCTAGAGTGATTTTTGATTAGATCTTTGTTAGATCTACTTGGTTTTGGTGATTAGGAACCCATGACACCCTAAGAAGGTGTATGGTAGGATTAGATTAGTTTTGTGGTGTTTGAAAGTGGTTTGATGGATGATGGAACTCGTTTGGAGACTTGAAAATGGTTTTTGAAACTTTTGATATACCTACTGTCCCTATTTTCATTTCGTGGGAAAATCAGTGATTGATGGGTAATTTTTGGCCAAAGATTTAGAAAATACATTCAAAAACGAAACTTTGGGCGAAAGAACGGATTAAAACGAGGTTATAACGAGGGAGATATGATTTTTGCAAATTTAACGACGAAAACTACTTTTCAGAAAACTGCTTGCTGTTTGGCAGAATACAACGGGTATTTTGAGGTATTAAACGTAACCTAGAGGAGCCGAGTTATTTAAAATATACTAGTATACACAAAGACGAATCCGTGGACATAAAGAACAAGGAAAACGAGCCTAAAACGACCGAGTTATACCCGTTTTAACATTGTCAAAACTATATTTATATATATAGTCACAAATAAAAATAATAACGTATGTACTAAAATGGTATATTTTCTAGCAACGTACTAATGACTATTTTCTTAACGAACGAATACGTACAACTCGAGGGAATATTTATACGACATGACGACGTCATTCTAAGGTTTTGATACAAGGATTATAACGCTAACTTTTTCGTACGAGTTAATATGACAAGTTATATACTTCTCTAAATGGAATTATTTTCCTAAGTATGGAAACTATTTTCTACGACGATAACTAGTATTTTCAAATTACGAGTGGTATGAGTATCATGTGCATGTGCATTCACTTCATTACGGCTTGATCTAAGTTAGATCATGATTATTCATTTAGGTTGCGGCTAGTGTGCGCGCCTCATTGTCCCGACTACTTTTACATCATTGTACCATTGTTGTATCATCATTTCGAGGTGAGTTCTCATAGCCCCGTTTTAATTCTATATTTTGATTTCAAATCCCACGGGGGAGAATACATTGCATTACTTATTTTTGTGTACATGCCTAAGTATAAAATTCATACATTGCTTAAGTTTCCTTATTACCACGTCTTGAAAAGTCCCCTTTTATTATCATGGACCGTTAATTTCTGGTACTAAGCGGGAGTGAGTGGATAGATCTATCGAGGGTGACGCCTCCATTCGTGTTTGGGTTGCTCCAAATGGAACGAATGCATTTCATGTCTTTATTATTAGAGTGTCTGGTAAACACTCATTGGGGCCAAGTATCGTCTAGCTTCGGGGTCATGAGCTTAAGAGCCAATGTATATACTTTCCGGACATCCTATTTCATGGCATTACTTATGGCATTTGTACACTTGATTTACTTATAAACCTATGATTATTCACCAACTTTATGTTGACCGTTTTTCGCAATGTATTTCTCAGGTTATTAAGGTAGCTCATGTGCATACATTTGGACCTTCATGGAGTCGCGGAGTCGACGCGTCTCACTATATTTTCTGCACTTATGAAACGTTTGATCTTGTTGAACTTATTTTAACTGTATTGGCAAACTCTTTTGGGACCTAAGCTTTGTAAACTCTGAATGTTTTAATGATCAAACGCTGTATTTTCTAAACGACACTTTAGGTCGTTCAATATAACTGTAACTATGGTGCTATGACAGTCACCCCCAGGTATTCCATTCCGCTGCCATTCAGGTAAATTGGGGGTGTTACAGAATTTCAGGAGAAAGTCCTCCGACGTACCTTTCAAGTCTCTTGCTTTCTGGTTCATCCATTGCAGAGCCTAGTCGAGCAAAATCATAAAAATAAGCAGTATACTTGACAACATCATCTCCTTCCATGGTAAGGTTTAGTGTTTCTTGTTCAATTGCTTGTAATTCGCTTTTCACACAGAACTTCAAACTCATCATCCTTTTTAGTTTCTCCCAAGAGTGTGAGTAAGCAACATCAACTCCTACTACCTGGACATACTTAGTCCACCATTTCTGGGCATGCTTCTGAAAAGTGCAAGTGGCGAACTTAACTTTGTCTTCCTTACGACAGTCACCACTCTGAAAGATTGTTTCTAATTCTTTGAACCATTTGAGAAATTCTCTTGTGTCTACATTTCCGCTAAAGAAGGAGGGATTACAACCCATAAATTCCACGTGAGTAAGTTCCTTGGTGAGGGCGGTAGTTGCGTTCCTGGCAATGAATTGTCCAACAGCGGCTTGCGTCATGCTTGGAGTGGTTTGCTTAAATCTATCTCCATCAAATCATACGAGTCCATGAGAATCTATAGGTAATAAGAATCATCGTATTCATAACACATGAATATAATACATGAAGGTTTCGGTCTATATGGGCCAATATCATAGATGGCACAACCATTCCCCTATAGTAGAGTCAATACTTGGTGATTCCGTTTGTACATAAATCAAAATACTACAAGTTTCTTCGAACTATGCCACACCTCTCGTGGCTAGGATAATAGCAAAAGCTAGTAAAGATATAAGTCTAGTCTAAAGACTTCCTGTAATCCTTCGAGGTGAAATCAGGTTTATGGCATCATAAGGTCGAGATAGTCCTGAAGTAGTGTCTGAAGTTGTGCATCGATCAAGTCCTAGATAGTGTAGATTCTAAGCCATTCTTGAGGAACCTGCAGATGTTCCTGTTGAGTCCGTATTCTTGGTATTATCCACAAGGCGTTATCTAATTCGTGGAAAATGGAAATGGAAAAGGAAACTGACAATGGTGGTATTCTAAAGGATGAGAATAACATTGATGACGATGAAATCCCAGTGATGAGTTAGAAGATAATGGTGATAATAGTGAATGGGATACTACCCTCTTTCGCGCTATCTCGCGATATCCAAGAGGTAAAGTTGAAGTACGCACTATGGGACGACCAATAGTGAAATAAGTAACTGACGGTGGTGGTAGTACCTGAGTAGTAAGCGTCCTACTAGTTGAGGAAAGAAAACATGCTATCTCCCTTGTAATAAGCATCCCAATAAGTCCATTAGAATTAAGTCTGAATACTCTACCAAACGGCATTCTATGTATAGGCTGAATGATAGGAAAACCTTATTCCTATAACAATTCAATAGTGCTAACGGTGGTATACGTGCAACTGGTGGTATAATGGTAGTGGAAGATGACAAGGCATCTTCAATGTCGGAATCCGACGAAAGGATAACGGCGTGGGTGTCTGAAGACATGTCACTTGTGAACCAGGTCAATATAATCATATATATATATGAGTATGGTTATGAATAACTTGCACAATGTGTGCGTAAAACAACATGTATATTGAATATGCACCTATGATGAAATGATGAGATGCTATGATGATGTGGTTATAGTCTAGGGTCCAAGATACATCCTAGTTCGCTATAACCTTAGCTCTGATGCCAATCTGTAACACCCCCAATTTACCTGAATGGCAGCGGAATGGAATACCTGGGGGTGACTGTCATAGCACCATAGTTACAGTTATATTGAACGACCTAAAGTGTCGTTTAGAAAATACAGCGTTTGATCATTAAAACATTCAGAGTTTACAAAGCTTAGGTCCCAAAAGAGTTTGCCAATACAGTTAAAATAAGTTCAACAAGATCAAACGTTTCATAAGTGCAGAAAATATAGTGAGACGCGTCGACTCCGCGACTCCATGAAGGTCCAAATGTATGCACATGAGCTACCTTAATAACCTGAGAAATACATTGCGAAAAACGGTCAACATAAAGTTGGTGAATAATCATAGGTTTATAAGTAAATCAAGTGTACAAATGCCATAAGTAATGCCATGAAATAGGATGTCCGGAAAGTATATACATTGGCTCTTAAGCTCATGACCCCGAAGCTAGACGATACTTGGCCCCAATGAGTGTTTACCAGACACTCTAATAATAAAGACATGAAATGCATTCGTTCCATTTGGAGCAACCCAAACACGAATGGAGGCGTCACCCTCGATAGATCTATCCACTCACTCCCGCTTAGTACCAGAAATTAACGGTCCATGATAATAAAAAGGGACTTTTCAAGACGTGGTAATAAGGAAACTTAAGCAATGTATGAATTTTATACTTAGGCATGTACACAAAAATAAGTAATGCAATGTATTCTCCCCCGTGGGATTTGAAATCAAAATATAGAATTAAAACGGGGCTATGAGAACTCACCTCGAAATGATGATACAACAATGGTACAATGATGTAAAAGTAGTCGGGACAATGAGGCGCGCACACTAGCCGCAACCTAAATGAATAATCATGATCTAACTTAGATCAAGCCGTAATGAAGTGAATGCACATGCACATGATACTCATACCACTCGTAATTTGAAAATACTAGTTATCGTCGTAGAAAATAGTTTCCATACTTAGGAAAATAATTCCATTTAGAGAAGTATATAACTTGTCATATTAACTCGTACGAAAAAGTTAGCGTTATAATCCTTGTATCAAAACCTTAGAATGACGTCGTCATGTCGTATAAATATTCCCTCGAGTTGTACGTATTCGTTCGTTAAGAAAATAGTCATTAGTACGTTGCTAGAAAATATACCATTTTAGTACATACGTTATTATTTTTATTTGTGACTATATATATAAATATAGTTTTGACAATGTTAAAACGGGTATAACTCGGTCGTTTTAGGCTCGTTTTCCTTGTTCTTTATGTCCACGGATTCGTCTTTGTGTATACTAGTATATTTTAAATAACTCGGCTCCTCTAGGTTACGTTTAATACCTCAAAATACCCGTTGTATTCTGCCAAACAGCAAGCAGTTTTCTGAAAAGTAGTTTTCGTCGTTAAATTTGCAAAAATCATATCTCCCTCGTTATAACCTCGTTTTAATCCGTTCTTTCGCCCAAAGTTTCGTTTTTGAATGTATTTTCTAAATCTTTGGCCAAAAATTACCCATCAATCACTGATTTTCCCACGAAATGAAAATAGGGACAGTAGGTATATCAAAAGTTTCAAAAACCATTTTCAAGTCTCCAAACGAGTTCCATCATCCATCAAACCACTTTCAAACACCACAAAACTAATCTAATCCTACCATACACCTTCTTAGGGTGTCATGGGTTCCTAATCACCAAAACCAAGTAGATCTAACAAAGATCTAATCAAAAATCACTCTAGGACTTGTATGATCAAAAGTTTACAAAAATAAAGTGGTATAAGTTAATGCATGTATGAGATCTTGCAAGAAACATGTATAAACATAGTAATAACTTTGTAAAAATTATGAAATGAGTTTAGTAACTTACTTGTAAGATTAGTGAAGTTAGGATGATTAAAACCTAATAATCCTTGAGTTTTTATTTCAAAACTCTAACAAGGATGCTATAAATACAAGATTAACACTTTAATCTTTGAAAAATCTTTTGGTCTTGCTTGTTCTTCCTCTTGGCCGTTTATATGAGAAGAGAAAGAGAGAAAAGAACTTTTTGATGGAATGAAAGAAATGAGATGAAAATTGGTAAAGTTAGTATGTATTATTGCAAATATATTATAAATAAAATGGTTAGTAACTAGCATTTATGAACAAAGTGTATGTAAGTAATTTTTGTAAGAATATGGAGAGGGGGGGGGCGGCAAAGTCAAAAAGGGGGGGGGGATGAATGTAGAATTTTGTAATAAAATGTATTATTGGTAGTTTTGTGTAGTTTTAAATTGTACCGGGTACCGGGTTAACTAAAACTAAATTTTAACGGAGTTAACCGGGTCATAATAAAGTTATAAAAATTATAAAAATAGGTTGGATAAAATTATTGGGTGTTTAGATAATTATAGTTTAATTTCCACGAAAACCGTCGTAGTTTTAATAAACTTAAGTTAATAATAAAAATAAATATCCAAAATACCGGGTAAATTAATATTATAATTTTTATATTATAAAAATGAATATAAAAATATATTGGGATCATAGTTGGGAGTATCGGACGTGTTAGTCACATTTATAGTTCGCGTATTGGTGTTTATTTAAAATAAACGTACGTAATTCGTTAATTATATTAAAAATATAATTTGAATACCCTACGAGTGGATTAGTATGCAAGTGCCCTAATAATGATATGTCGACTATTTCTAGTCCGTATGAAATGTCCCTGATAATAATGCATGAATTCGCTCCTGAACCAATGCGGTTACGCGAATTTGAACACTCGTAAACTGAATTTACGATGACATGAATAATGCACGTGAATAGTGATTTTCTCTCGGAAATGAATAGTGTCAAGTGAATAGTAAAATTTCTGAACGTGTCTCGGAATGTCAAATTGACCTCGAAAACGATGAATAGTGATCGATGAATAGTAAATGATGAATAGTAACTTGTGAATAGTAAATTGTCGAGGTTTAGAAAATAACCGGAAATTACGAGTTGTGACACATATATCCATTATCATCATTATATACATGTGCACTTGTCTACTAACTTTGTTTTGAAGGATTACTTCACCGCTCGATTCTTTGGTAGCCAAAACAAGTTTTGAGCATACACCAAGGGGGAGCATACACCAAGGGGGAGCATTGAGGTTGATAGGATCAAGGCTTCACTTACGATGATGCAAGCTCGCCTTTTACATTCTATCTCAAGAGTTCAAGCATTGTAGAAGTCTCATTTAGAGTCCACCTTTTTGCTTCGACAAAAGGGGGAGAAGAAGTGTAAACAAGTAACTTATACATCTTACTATAAGTTATAGTTTACATAGTTTGTCATCATCAAAAAGGGGGAGATTGTTGGCATGAATATTACGATATTTTAATCTAAACATCCTCTTCATGTTTTGATGATGACAAAAATGTAAGTTACAACATATAACGTAAAGTGCTTAAGTTACTTGTGATCACAATTCATCTATGCATTCTTACGTCAACAAGCCTCGACATCTCAACGTCTCAAGTATGCTTCAACAATCACTTAAGGTATGGATAAACAAGTGTTTAATACATTTCATGATCAAAGGGGTATTTAATTAACTAATACAAAGTTTATTTAATTATATAATCTTATTATATATTTTTGAAAAACACTTTTGGTAATAAAGAAAAATGTTTTAATCATACTAAATATATGATTTCAAACTTTTAACCAAAATTAGTTAGTTTTTCACCAAATAAATTTTCCCCACTAAAAGACAGAAAATCTGGCCGTTTCAGTAGGGCGGCCCCCTTAATTATAAGAGGCGGCCCCCTTAATTTTAAGGGGACCGGCACACAATTAAGGGGACCGGCCACGCTCCCCTGTCAGATTTTGTCAGAAATTTTTCCCTATAAATACCACCTCAAACCTGGAATTTTTCCATCCTTTTGCACAAATATTTTCAGATCCAATTCTCTCTAAACATCCTTCTAAAACCCTTTGATCATAAGATTATTAATCTTTGTTTCAAGTGATCCAATCTTTCATCACTTAAAGTGCAAGAGAAGTATCCTCCCTATCATAAATCCAAAGATGTATTAGGATCTAGTTAGTGCTTATGTGAAGTTGTGAAGACATTAGTGGCTTGAAGGTGTCAAGACATTAATGCATTGAAGTTGTGAAGACATTAGTGGCTTGAAGGTGTCAAGACATTAATGCATTGAAGTTGTGAAGACATTAGTGGCTTGAAGGTGTCAAGACATTAATGCATTGAAGTTGTGAAGACATTAGTGCCTTGAAGGTGTCAAGACATTAGTGCATTGAAGTTGTGAAGACATTAGTGGCTTGAAGGTGTCAAGACATTAGTGCCTTGAAGGTGTGAATATACTCTTGGTGTGAAGAAAGAGTTAGTAGTATTAAGTTGTGAAGAAGTTAGGAGTGAAGAAGATAGGTGTGAAGAGTATAGAAGATTGGTGTGTAGAAGATTGGTGTGTAGATGATTGGTGTGTAGAATATTGGTGTGTAGAAGATAGGTGTGAAGTAGTGGTGTGATTAAGTAGTGAATAGGTGTGTAGTTGTTGTGATTAAGGTGTGAAGTTATTGTGGTGTGTAAATTGGTGTGCAAGGTTTTCTCCGCCAAAAGGGAGCTTGCTGAGTAGTGAAGAAAACTCTCGAGTAGGTGACTCGGGGAGTGGAGTAGGAACAAGGAAGGTGTCCTTGTAGCCGAACCACTATAAATCATCGTGTTCGGTTTGCATGTTCTTTCTCTCATCTCTTTTCCTTCATTCTTGCATTTATCGCTTTATATCTATGCTTGCCTATATGTCTTAATTGTTGCTTATATTGTTGTGATGATTGAATGTGTTGTACATAGAAGTAAATAGTGTGATAGGACATATAATTGTTTGTTATGGTCAAATAGACTAATATATATATTTAACACTTCTCATGTTGAGCTTAACTTAATTGATAATTTGATACAAAACGTTTTAAGATTTTAAAAGGAAAACTTATACACATAAAGTTTGATCTATGCTTCATTCATAAAACTAAGTTTTGAAAACTAATCTAAAAGTTCACATATATAATTGATCATATTGATTATATGTTGCTTTTATACTAAAATCTAATTGAAGGTTTTTCAAACTAACAATTGAATAAATTCTAATCAAAATTTTGAAACAAAGTTTTTATAAAACGAAAAAGAAGGGAAAACTATTCAACCCCCCCTTCTAGTTTTCCACATGATAGTTAACCAGGTCTTCAACCATACACCTCGACTGCTGGTAACTAGATAAACCAAGTCTTTGACTCAAATCTCAAGCACGAGCAAGTTATCGTTGAAAGTCATTCATCCAACCAACCCCGACTTCAAGATAAACTAAGATCATGCCTTTGTGAAAGTCAACTTCAATCTCGAATACGTGATACCTAAACAACTCCGTAGTCACAATTAGTCATCCTTAGTTAGTGGAACATTAGGTGTTGGAGGAGAGGAGAGTCATTTCAAGCATTAATCAACATGTATTTTATTCACACTTCTCCCTCTCAAATATTGCATATGAGGGTGCGATTTTTGATTAAACAAGTGAATAGAAATACATGTAGTTTATTCACACTTCTCTCCCATCAAATATTGCATAAGAGGTTGATCCACTGTTCACACTTCTCCCTCTCAAAAATTGCATTTGAAGATGCCATTTTTGATCGAGTGAATAAAAAAATACAATCTGATGAAAGTAATCCACTTAATGACTGAACGAGCGAGGAACAAATATGAAGTTTGTTGATGAGAATGGTCAAAAGCAAGAACATTTCACTTCTTCAGAAGATAAAGCGCACTCAAGCGTACACTTTTCTTTTCTTTGAGGAAACGGGGCCTGAAGTGTTGTCAGCAGACACCATAGTTGTTGAAGAGCGACGCCTGAACTGAAGTGAACAGACGTCATAGTCGTGGAAGAACGAGGCTTGAACCATTGTGTTCAAACGTCATAATGCATGCATACATCAACATTAACTTTCCAGACCTCCTGAAGTAGGAGATATGCTTACTTTAGGCCCCCAAGACTTTTAGTCTTCTCATGTAGTGAATTCGATGTACCTGCAACTGACTAAGGACTACCTGAACTGATACGTGGGAATCGCACTAGGCGTTACCTCTCGAGGGATCTCGAGAAGCTTACAACCGCCACCAGGCAGTGTACCTAATCGTTGTAGTATAGTATAGTGACAACTACCGGGGGATTGATCGTTCAGCTAGGAATAGTGTCGCTAGGATTAGAAAACCTAATTACTAGTGCTAAAGATGATGAAAGATTATTTTTGTATTTTTATATTTTTTAGAAAGCAAGTAAAATATCGGGTTTGAAGGATTTGGGTGGAATTAGTTGCTAAGGTAAAATACTAGAAATGAAAATAAAACTAAATTAACTAAGGTTGTGAGCAATAAGTGGAGAAAATGTGTTTACTTAGATTTCACTACTCCCTAGACATCTTTTACACGTTAATTACTTGTTATAGTTGCGTGGATGACGGATTGTATTCCTTAATACCATTCAAGGGGTGGCGCACTTACTTCCCCAATCCTATGAGTGCCTACTTCACTCCTATGTCGAGCCGTTAAAAACTCCTAACATGGGATCATTAGAAATTACTCATGCATTAAATACAACCAATAAAACCTAGTGCACATCGGTTCATGTTTCCTAAGACGTTCAAGCATGTTACCAATTGGAGATCTGCCAGTTTTCTTAAGCCTAACATCGAAATCATTCATCCAATACAACCATAAACAAGTAATCAACACATAATTAACATCTAGGTTTCATTAGATCTAAGCAAACACAAGATAGATCTAGCCTAGCATGGTGGAATTAAGACAAGAACAAGATATAGACAACCAACACATAGACATATTGATTGAATTAAAATAATACTTATCTCAATTACACATGAAAGGGATCAAGGGCAAAGAACCCTTGAAAAACCTATAAAATTCGTCTTAAGTTCGGACCTAGGGTTTCTCCAAAACTCCTCTCTTTTTAATGTGAAAATTAGAAAACTATATATAGGAAATAGGGCTGACGGCGTCAAGACAAATCTTGTGACACCGTCATCTCGCCGCCAAAATACTTCTCGGACTGCCTTGATCTACTTCTGACGCCGTCATGTGTTAGCATTTTCCAGGCCGTCATGCATTTTACTCTTGACGCCCTACTTTGTGACTCCGTCAAATCTGTACTGGGTCGTCATGGAAAGTCATGGAATTTACTCTTGACGCTGTCAGAAATTCCTTCTTGACGCCGTCACCTACTGTTCCCAGCTTGGAAAATTGAGACTTTGCCGTTTTCTTCAATTTTATGCTCCAAAAACGTCTAAAATGCCTTCTTTTCCAGATTTCACTCCCAAAGTACCTAAAATCACAAAAGGAACGATTTAGGGCAATATTTGATCAAATAAATTCAATTACGGGCTTAAATGACCCCCTAAAAGTTGTTCATTTTTCGCCTCATCATATACCCTTACACTTGAGATTTGCTTGTCCTCAAGCAAATGCGCTTTTATTCTAGTCAAAATACAAGTTAGGGGTCATTTAACACTAATATAAAAGTAATTACAACAAATAATCATTCCACTAAAGACCAATAGACAAGCACGGAGGTCATACACAAGCACCTCACAAATAGTGTTTAGATACTCACATCTCTCGGGTGTAATAAAGTATAAATTACAATATGGAAACGGAAGATATCTCTCACTACCTGTCATAGAAAAATAGATTACCATAGGCTTGGGAAAGGATCAAACCTCCACCACATGGCGTAAGCACCTAGGATAAACTATCAAAGAGGTCTTTTAAAAGGTTGTAACGTTAGGTGTATGGATATGAAATACACGGTTTTGTTGGATAAAGGCAGTCTTTACTGGTGCGAGTTAACAATCTTGGTCAATTACATGTACAACATGGCGTTGCTAAGCCAAGACTAGACTCGACTTAGGCTAATGAATGAAAAATAACAAAAACTTAAAATGAACATAGAATGAAAAGGGATGGTAGTCCGTATGTTTTTTCTCTTTTCTCTTTTTCTATTTTTTTTTTCTTTTTCTTGATTTTTCGATTTTTTTTTTTTTTTTTTTTTTGCATACACTCTTACCCTACCATCCAAAATAATACATCTTAGAGAATGAACATTTCCCTTACACTTGAATTTTTACATACTTTACAATCAACTATTCTAATGACTCGAATTAAGAAAATCAAAACACTTGGAGTACTTTTAAGATTAACGTACATATGGGGGTAATAATATGATGTTCTTTCCCATTACTCCATAAAATAAGTACTTTACCCATGAGTCCCAATCGTCCCAAAACAATATGTACAAGGATATGACTCGACTTAGCAACCATGTAATCAATTAGATAGTTAACTTAGGGTTTAACAAATAACAATAATGCACTAAAAATGAGCGCATACACGGAAGGCTAAGGCGATTTGGGTGTACATTTAAGTGGGGTGTAACAAATTCTTCCTTTAAGTAAAATGCTTAAAGTTAGAAACGAAAAGATAGGCTCGGAGGGGTGTACTAGGGGTTTCGTGTAATAAAAATGAGTACAATGCTAAGGTGTGGGAAAAATTAGTTGACTTAAGTAGTCAAGCAATATGACTTAAATGGTCAAGTAATTATGATACGGGTTTAACACAAGGGTGATCCTAATGCCTCTTATCATGTAGTAAATCCTACCACACGAATGTAGTCTCACTAGCGGTCTCGGGATGCATCACTAACGCAAGTTCCAGAATCTAAATGCTACCGGTACACTCTTAAGCACTAATAGTAAATGCTTTTCCTATCAAATCTAAAGGCGAACCTCACATATTTGGGTGGAAAATTTTTCTGAATATACTGTTTTGTGCTAGTCATACAATCTCCTATCCATGAGACGCTTGCTATGGCTAAAGTTTCACTCCTAAATGTTGTAAAAAATTTTAAATTTGGCGCTAAAATTGCACTAACAAGTATTTCTCATAGTTTTATTACACCTACCATTAAACAAAGCAAACTCAAGCGAAAGTGCATATGTAAGGTATCATCATTTTACCCTCCCCTTACACTTAAGATGAACATTGTCCCCAATGTTCAAGTAAAGAATGTAAAAGTGAAAAAAGTAAAAAGAATGAAATCAAATACTCCCCTGATTCGATCGGTATGGATAATTAGGTGGCCAAGTTAGATCTTCCTCCAAGAAAATGAACAATCAAAGCTTCCCTTCCATAATATAAATCATCTTCTTGTCATACATAACCTGTAAATCCTCAGAAATAGACAAGACAACCTCGCATAAAATCGGCGGCATCCTATATAAGTTACTAAATCCTAGAAAACAAAGTAAGATATAATGCTTGTGGAATGAAGTTTGCAGATTTCCTGGAGATTATAAAACTTAATAATTCACAAAAACCATAAGACTCCGTTAGAAAAACAAAACCGGTAAAATTTCCAGATTTTTTTGACCCGTGACGCCGTCAAGAGTTAACTCGTGACGCCGTCAGGATTGACCTGCAGAAATTCTTATGTTAAGTTTCCAAAAAATTTCTGGAAAAACTTGGTTCTACTTCCTGGAAAATCCTGCAAAACTTCATTATGACTCAATACAAGCATTTGACTCTAACAAATACGAATACACATGTTCATTTAATATTGTGGAGAATCATGATCGAGTTGTTTCTTAAAAACATATTTGGGGTTTCCCCTTACACTTATCTTTTGCAAAAATACCTTTAGGTGGAGTTAAGACTAAGCCAAAACAACAAAGTAAAGTATTTCCACATTTTAATTGAGAAACATGATCTACCAATAATAAAAATAAAGCATGCATACGGAAGCAAATAACAAACCAAACAAACAAATAAAATGAAAATCACACAAAGCATGGGTTGCCTCCCAAGAAGCGCTTTTCTTTATTTACGAGTCTTGTAGCTAGACTCAAGGTCATGGGTTACTACGTGATTTCGTCCCGTGAGATGATGTACCCCATATAGTTGTGATCATTACTATTTTGGTGCTAGTGCCGTAACCTGTCGACACTTGCAATCACCTCTCCACCTACTTTACTTCTTAGGGTAGCCATCCCATCTTGGCTCACGCCTTCAATCGTGAAAGGCTTATACCACCAAGGACTTGGTTTATCGGGTGGTATTGTTATTTCCGAGTGTCTTAGGAGTACCAAGTTACCTTCCTCAAATGATACATGATTTTCTGCTGGTTGAGTATATTCGAATTCGACCTGAACCTTATCGCTTTTGCTTCTTTCATACTTACCCTCCTTATAGCTTTTGATTCTTGCCTCCCATGCAAGAATTTTATTCTGAACGCGTATGGGTGTCGTGTCAATGTTGTTTTTCAGCTTTCTCCAACTCACATTCTCATACCTATTCCGTGGGGTCATGGGGAAGCTAATCTTTCTTTTCCCAGATCTAAGCTCAATTTTCCTCCCTTCATACTTAATGACAGCTCTAGCGATGGCAAGGAATGGCGCTCCGAGGATTATTGGCATGCATCCATCTCCCTTATCGTCGATGATCATAAAATCAACAGGGTACATAAACCCTGCGACATTAACTAATACATCTTCTACGATTCCTAGGGGGTATACATATGAGTGTCTAGCGAGGGACAACCTAACACGAGTGGGGGGCGGCATTTTTTATGTTAGTTGGATATAAATAGTGAGGGGCATAAGATTTACTTCCGATCCTTGGTCGGCGAAAGCATTAAGATATTTCAAATCCCCGATGCTAGCTGGCATCTCAAAGTTCCCACACGCCACCTGCTTAGTAACCACCTTTTGTATCAATAGTTTCTCGAATATTGGCCCCCCAGGTAACGTATCATACTCATCTTTTCCCCCTTCCTCGTCCTCTGAACCCTGTTTGGAAGGTTGGTTACGCCCGTCACCCTTTATCCAATTTGTTATGGTGTTTTCGTTTATATCATGTTTTAGGTAGTGACTCAAGGGTTGGGATCTTGGTGGCTCTTCTAAGGTCTGTTTAGTAGAGGTTTCCACCTTCTCGTCATCCTTGTGGACAATTATGATGGAATTAACAAATTGGGTAGTGGGGGTGACGCTTTCTTTCCTTAGTAGCATTCTTTCGGGGGTTTTCTGGTTGGCATACTCCTCTAATAGACTCATCATCTCATTCATCTTCTCTTGAATCTCCTCTTTTTGCTTATACACTGCTTCCTTGAATCTAGCAAGCTGATCAGAATGAGCTGCCATGTATTCTCTCATCCTAGCTTCAAACTCCGAGCTAAGCTCCTCGGGTGGGGAATAAGGTGGGGCATAGTTTTGAAAAGTCTCGATGTTTTCTCTAGAGGGTGATTCTGATAATGGATTTGAAGTTGGTTTCGAGACAGAATTAACAGTAGCCCGTCTAAGACTAAAAGGTTTTCGTTGTCTTTCCTCAAAATAGTCAACCATTGCCTCGAGTTTGCATAGGATTTCATCGGGTAGCTCGGTGGGTCCTCCCGGTGTTGAGACTGCATTTATGGCCGCGTTAATTGCATTCTTAAATTCCCATACCTCTTGATTTTTGGCGGCGAGCTCCTCAATAATTGCCCAGGACTCCTCGGCGTTTTTATCACACAGTTTCCCTCCTGCGGCCCTATCAATTGTACGTTTAATGTGATAGTCAACATGGTCGTAGAAAATCTGAACTAATAGCCAAAGGTTTATGCCATGATGAGGGATCTTGTGGAGGAGATCCTTAAAGCGGGCCCATGCTTCGTAGAAAGTTTCACCCCGATGTTGTTCAAACATCAAAATGTCCCTTCTAAGCATTGCAGTCTTTTCCGGTGGAAAGAATTGGGTAAGGAAGCGATTGGCGAGATTATCCCATGTGGTGATGGATCCCGCGGGTAAACGCTCAAGCCATTGACTAGCTTGATCCCGTAGAGAGAATTGGAATAGGCGTAATCGGGTAGTCTCTCTAGTTGCAACACTTAGGTCTATAGAATCTACGATTTTAAGGAAGTCCTTAAGATGTTGATTTGGATCTTTGGAACGAAGTCCATGGAATGTGATGAGTGTGTAATTACTCATCATTTTTACCATTTCTGAGCTGCCAAAAACATCTAAAAACACTCAATATTGAATCTAAATAGTGAAAATATCCCAGGAAAGTGTTTCACATGTTTCAAATGCAAAAATACCAAAAACAGATGAAAAACACACAAAGTTTGCAAAATTGGCAGTTTCAGTCCCTCAACTTTCAAAAGTTGTCAAATCTAGTCCCTGGTCATTCTAAAAACTTGAAAAAGTCACCAAAGATCCTTATAAATCAAAAAGTTACAAAAATAGTCCTTTGGTGCAAAAGTTTCACAAAATGTCAAGTTTAGTCCCTGAACTTTGAAAATTGTCAAAAATGGTCCCTGGGATATGAAAAACTTTGAGAAAAACAAATTTTGTCCTTGCACTAACCTTTTATGGCAGGATTGGTCCTTGGTGGAAAGTTTGGTGAAAATTACACAAACGGTCCCTGAAGTTTGAAAGTTTGGCAAAATTAGTCCCTGGTGAAAATTAAATGGAAAAGTCAACTATGGTCCATGTACTATTCACAATTGGCAAAACTCACCCTTGGGAACACTTTGGAAAAATGCCAAAACCCACCCCTTAACTTTCGTTAAATTGCAAAATAGGTCCTTGTGTAAACCATAAACCAAACCGGATCCATACACTATTAATAATACTACTCCATAAACCAAACCCAATCCATACCAAAAGCCCACCCATTTCCTATTTTTCTTGAGCCCAAAAATAACACAGCCCACCCAAGCCACCAAAGTATTACCCCCGGTCAAATAGTTTGACCTCGGTCAAACTAGGTCAAACGACCGTCTCCCCCACCTTCCTTCCCTCCCCCACAATCCCACTTGCAGGTCCCATCATTCCCCATCACAAGCCACCGCCCAACCCCCCTTGCACCTACTTTCACATCCACATTAAATGCCACCCCCCCCCCCCCCCAGTTGTAATATCAGTCCAAAACTCCCCTACCCAATTTTGGCGCCAAAACCAGATTTAAAGGATGAGATCAAATCAGAGCAAATTAACGGTCTAGATTGAATGGGAAAGGGTCAGAGATGTTCAAGAAACCCTAGGAGAGGGCTATATAAAGCAGAAGAGTGCAAGGAAGACTGTAGTAGTTAATTAGTTAAAAATTAGTGTCGTATTTAATTAAGTGTCCAATTTCTGTGTAATTTTCAAATTCCAAGCATTGTATTAGTGATTCTAGTGTACTCTTAATCTTTTTAAGTAATAAAATCAAAGTTTCATTTCTGTCTTGTTTAATTTCAATTTTCTTAGTTTAAGGATTTCTAAATAAGTTTAGTTGTGAACTGTACCAGGTTTCATGGACTGAAGTAGGCTCATATAGGTTCCAATAAGCTCATTGAAGCTTTTTAGAGACTCTAAAATCCAGTCTTAATAGAAAACATCAAAAACACAAAAAGGTCAAACTTGGTCAATTGTATATGCTTTTGAGTTATTTTCAGGTACTGAGGAGTATTGAAGAGCAAAGCTGGGATTGGATTGAGCCTATCTAAAGATATGCTTCTGTGGAGAAGCCCCTTGTTCAAGCTAGGGGTATCTTGTAAGCTTTTGCCCATTTAAAAATTCCTCTAAAATCTTAGTTATTGGTATTATCTGATTGCTTGTTTGCTCATTGATAATCTGTGTTTGTTTGTGTTATTTGAGTATTGTTTAAGTAATTTGTAGCTTAAAATTAATAGCTTGTTTGTTAGAATAAATAACTACTTAATATTTTAGATTTAACTGTCAAAAATAGCTTTAGTGATAATATTGTGTAATTGTCATTGTTCTCTGCTCCTAAGTGATTATTTAGACTTAGTATATCAGTATAAGACCTTTTGGTTTGGTTTCATAAGCTTTCACAGCCCCTAGCTTCTTAAAACACAACACACCCTAATATAAAGGGGTGTTTGGATTTGGTGAGTTCACTGTGTTGTAAAGGTTCTTGGGTGGTAACTTTGTGTTAAAACTTTGTCTCAGTACCAAATCAGTTCAAACAAATCTTAAAATTTGGGTGTCATAGAATAAAAAGTCAAAATCCTAGTGTATTCATCTCCAAAGTTCACTGTGTGAGATTTGGGATCTCAAACCCACACCATTAGCTCATATCTTATAGATTTAGATAAATTTAGAGTGATCATAGCTTATTACAACCATTTCAATCAGTAGGGATCATTAGAACTTCATCAAAGTCAAAGCTTGTGTTTTCATCAAAAAGTCAAAAGTTGTATCTCATATTTTTCCCAATATTCCAAGAATTTTCATGATTTATGTGATTGGATTGGGGATTTGAAACTTATTAGAGTTAAACTGTACCACCTCAGCATTCATTTTTCATGGTTTTCATATTTTTGTGATTTTCTTAGTGGACTAAAATACCCTTGGAAGTGAGTTGCAGGGCAGACCTTTGCCCGGTGCACAGCTGATCATCTCACCACCATCACTTTGGTGGTGATTTCTGGCCAACCCAGTGGGACCCAGAGGTTCATATTAGTTTTTCCCAACCCCCTCCTACCAGGGAAAAAGGATTGACCATTTTTTTGTCCTAGATCCTAGTGGACCCCACCTGGAATTCACCCATAAGTCTGTCCCTATTCTGTGTTCATATTCAGTTGCTCAAGTGCTTATTTGCTCTCATACTGCTTATTTGTGATTATTGTTTGTTGTTTCTGGCTTATTTGAGTTAGTATAACTTATTTGCATCAAGTTTTACCATTGTGGACCCCACCCAAAGTCATTTGTGCTTATTTGTGCATTTAGTCAACCAAAGTCAACTGTTAAGCCAAAGGGGGTGCATACAGCTTATTTATAAGCCATTTCAAAAGTGTTTTCACAAAAGTTCTCTATTTTCAGTAGTAAAACAAGTTTGGAAAAGAAAAATCCAGAAAATCCAAAGTAATTTCAAGTGATAGTTTCTATTTAATTCTATTTAATTTTAATTTTCATTTTTAGATTTTTATTAAGTACTTAGTAATTTTATATTTTTATTAATTACCTCTTATATTAAAGTAAATTCAGTAATTTTTCTAGATTTTTATTCTGTCATTTAGTATTTATTAGATTTAATTTTAGTTTTCTTAATTATTAATTAATATTAAGTATTAAATAGCATATTTAGTTTTCATTAAGAACTTAGATTTTATATTTTTCCTAGCTTTAATATAGTATAATAGACTTTTAGAAAATATATTTTGAATTTCTACTGTTCATTTTTTCATTTTTCTTATTTTAATTGTTTAAATTAGACTTAAGTTAATTAAAAGGTAACTAATTAGTGGATTAGCCTTAAATATAATTTTTTGAAGTTTTTATAATTTTGTAGGATTCCTGTGATGGTTAAGTAATTTTATAAATTTTTCCATAATTTTCTAAGTTAGTTTACTATTAATAGTAATTTAAATTAGTTTAATTAGTTTAATTAAGTTAAATAGTTTTTAATTAATAAAAAATCCAAAAAAAGACAAAAATATTTATTTTTATTTTTTATACTTTTTTCAAGTTCTAATTAAGGTTTAGAAAATATTTTTGCTAATTTTTAGGTTAATTTATATCATTTGTCATTTTTAGTTAATTTAAATTAGGTTTTAATTTAGATTTTAAATAGTTTTATTAATTAAATAATATTTAAATAATATTTTAATCATTTTTATAATTTCATTTTCATTTTCAAATTTCTTTTTAATTTTAAGTTTTAAAAAGTTTCAAAAGCACCCCCTATAGTTTGTTAAATACCAAATCCCACTTTCTGTCTGTTACGTGATCTGAATTGTGAATTTGTGCATATATCTGGTATCTGATTTTTTGTGAATATTATATTTGTGTACCAATACCAAAATAACAGTAGCAAAATCAATTCCATATCATCTGGGCTACTGTCCTCAGTCCCACTCACTCATAAACGATTTCAAACGACACCATTTCAATCTCGCTGGGACATAACGACCTGGGGACACACTATACTATCACCGGAGAATTGGAACGATGCTGTCTTTGACTTATTGACCTTGGTCAATAATATCTGACTGTTTTGGGACCAATCAAAATTTGGCGCCACTGCCGGGGAGGTTGTTGCGTGTTTTATAAAATCGTTTTAAGTTTTGTGGTTTTCAAAACCCTCCCTGTACAAATTTCACACAAATTTGTAAAAAACGTTTTTGTAAAAACATAATCATATCAAAAAAGTTCATTAACACTTTTCCTAAAGTGTTAAAAACACCAAAAAAAATTAAAAACAACAAAACAAACTGTGAAGTTAAATTACTTCGTTTTCTTTAAGATTACAACCTGAAACAGTTGGTTTAAGGTAAGTTCTGACATTAAATTGCGAACTGAAGAGGAAACCTATTTACTTCCTCCCGCCAGCCTGCGAGTAATTTTAAAATAACGATTTCGGTTAACGAATCAGTTCCAAAAATATTTCCCAAGTTTTCTGCACACACACCCATAAGCCTAAAGCAGTTTTTGCAAATTAATAAATACAAACCCATAATAAGTTCCCAAACTTAATATTAAAACTTGCCTTTATATCCCTGTGAGTGTCGTACCTTTTTCAAAGAAGTCATTCACTTGTGATTTCTGGTTTAAGTTCACTGTGGTTTTGCCTCGATCTTGTTTTGAAAAATTGTTTTTAGTGCATGCGCACTCGGTCACAAACAAAACGTAAACATCAGAAAAACGTACCCGAGCTACGTTCTGACACACAAGAACCAAAGACCGAAATGGCCGTTGGGCCACCACCACCTTTACCACCCCCTGACCCTCCCAGGGATGTGCCAGCTCCCGATCTCCGAACGATGGAGGAGCTGTGCCAGCCTACCATGCAAGGGCGGGGTGGGCCTATTGCACCACTTACTATTGGGGCTACGGACTTTGGCCTCAAGCACCACATGATCCAACAAGTCCAGAATTCGTGTCAATTTCACGGATTACCGGGTGACGATGCTAACAAGCATCTTGACAAATATCTTACGGTCACCCAAAGCATGAAACAGCATTGTGTCACCGATGATGCCCTCCGGCTGTACCTCTTTCCCTATTCTCTCGCTCATCATGCCACTGCATGGTTTGACCGACTTCCAAGAAATTCTATTCGTACCTTTGATGAAATGGTAACCAAGTTTCTAGCAAAATATTTTCCACCTTCCATGGTTACCAAGTTACAAAATGATATCAGCAACTTCCGGCAACGTCCCGATGAGTCTCTTTTTGAGGCTTGGGAACGTTATAAGCTAGCTATTGATCGGTGCCCTAACCACAATATGTTGCAAGTTACCATTATAGATACCTTCTATAATGGTCTGACATTGAGGCACCGAGACATTCTCAATGCTGCTGGTGGTGGGACATTTATGAAAAGGCGTCCCGAAGAGTGCTATGACTTGATTGAGAACATGACTGCCCACCATAAATTTTGGGATTCCTCTGCGGAGAGGGATGAGTCATGTCATTCAGTTACTCCTTCATCATCATCTCCTGAAATAATTGCTCTCACCAAAAAGATGGATGATATTTCTACGGCTGTGTTGAGAATGAACCAAACGATGCAAAATCAGGTTCAAAATCAACAAGTGAAAGCCGTGGCCAGAAGTAGTGAAACTTGTGGGGGCCCACATCTTTATTCCGAGTGTCCAGCTACTGCTGGCTTTCCTCAAGAGAATGTGTATGCTGCTCACGGTTCCTATAATACGGGGGGTAATTCTTACCAACCGCAAGGGGACCGTAATCTCTTAAGCTATCGTTCCAACAATTTTCTCGGACCTCCCGGTTTTAACCAAAATCAAAACCGTAACTCGAATCAGAATTTTAACCAAGGTCAAAAATCAAATTTCCAAAACCCGAACCAAAATCAAGGCCAGTTTAATCAAAACAATTTTCAAAATGGCAATCAAAACCAAGGTTTTCAAGGAAATTTTCAAAGAAACCAAAATCAAGGAAATTACAATCAGGGTAATTTCAATCAGAGAAACAATTTTCAGGGTAACAACAATCAAAATCAAGGGAATTTTCAAAACAACCATGTTTAAAATCCTCCTGTTCAAAATCAAAACGTTGTTCCACCCTCGTCTTCCTCCGATGCTGAGTTTAAACAATTCATGAAAGCACAAGAGGAAACGAATCGGTTATTGATCAAGACGATCTCTGAGCTTCAGAAGTCTTTAAATGATCGACCCTCGGGCCCGGGTACATTACCGAGCAACACGATCGCTAACCCGAGGGGCGATGTCAAAGCGATCACTACCCGAAGTGGGGTATCATACAATGGACCCTCGATTCCCTCTACCTCTTCTTCTCCTCCTAAGGTAGCGGAACGTGAGCCTGAGGTTACTACGGACACGGTACTTCCTACTAATAAAGGAGGTATCAACAACGTCCACCCTCAAGTTGTCCCGGTCCCGGCTCGTAAGCCGAAAGTTGTATTTGATCCTCCTGTGAGTCCTGATGAAATTCCAAAGAATGATCCTAAGCCTTCAATTCCATATCCTTCACGTATGAATGATCAAAAGAACCGCGAAAGAGCTAATCATCAGATGGAAAAATTTTATCAAATTTTCCAAGAATTGCATTTCGATATTAGTTTCGCGGACGCTCTTCTTCTCATGCCTAAGTTTGCTTCGACAATCAAAAATCTGATAAGCAACAAAGAAAAACTCTGTGAGATGGCAAAAACTTCACTCAATGAACATTGCTCAGCAGTGCTCTTGAAAAAGCTTCCCGAAAAGCTTGGAGATCCCGGGAAATTTCTCATTCCATGTATTTTCCCTGGGATGGTTGAATGTTTTGCCTTGGCCGATCTTGGCACAAGCATTAACCTGATGCCTTACTCAGTCTGGAAAAGACTTTCTCTACCTACTCTCACCCCGACCTGCATGACACTCGAGCTTGCAGACCGTACTATATCCCGTCCTCTCGGCATTGCCGAAGATATCTTCGTGAAAGTAGGAAAGTTCCATTTTCCGGCAGATTTCGTGATTGTTGATTTCGATGCTGACCCAAGAATTCCTCTCATTCTCGAGAGGGGATTCTTAAGAACGGGTCGTGCTTTAATCGATGTATTCGAAGAAGAAATCACTCTACGTGTTGGTGGCGAAGCCATCACATTCAATCTTGATCAAACTTCAAGATACTCCTCCAACTATGATGCTGAAACGGTTAACCGAATTGATATCATCGATGTTGCGTCTGAGGAGTATTCTCAAGAAGTCCTTGGTTTCTCAGCAAGTGGCAGTACCGCTCCTTCTACTGATCCTATCATTTCCGACTCTTCCCCTTCCCTCACTCCGTTTGAGGGAAGTGACTTCCTTCTGGAAGAGGTCGAGGCTTTTCTTGCTCAAGATAGCTCAATCCCAAGTGGGGTTGATGAAAACTATCTTGACCCGGAGGGGGACATTCTTCTCCTTGAAAGATTGTTAAATGACGATCCTTCACCCTCTCCGTCTCCACAAATACTTCATAAAGTGAAAGTCAAAAATGTTGAAATAACTGAAGACTTTCCCGAGGTTGAGCTCAAGGACTTGCCTCCTCATCTAGAATATGCATTTCTGGAGGGTGATAATAAATTACCCGTCATTATTGCTAAAGATTTGAAAGATGGGGAAAAGGCTGCACTCCTAAAGGTTCTTAAGTCAAACAAGCAAGCAATTGCTTGGAAACTCTCCGACATTAAGGGTATAAGCCCGAACTTTTGTACTCATAAAATATTAATGGAGGATGACTTTAAGCCAGCAGTGCAACATCAGAGAAGGGTAAATCCCAAAATCCACGAAGTTATCAAACAAGAAGTTCTTAAGCTTCTTGATGCGGGATTGATTTATCCTATCTGACAGTCCTTGGGTTAGCCCAATTCATTGTGTTCCTAAAAAGGGTGGCATTACCGTTGTCACCAACGAGGATAACGAGTTGATTCCAAATCGTTTGGTCACGGGTTGGCGAGTATGTATTGACTATCGAAAGTTGAATGAAGCCACCCGTAAAGACCATTTTCCTCTCCCTTTTATGGACCAGATGCTTGAAAGACTTGCGGGGAATGAATATTACTGCTTCCTCGATGGTATTTCGGGTTACTTCCAAATCCCCATTGGTCCCCAGGATCAAGAGAAGACTGCCTTCACATGCCCCTACGGAACTTTTGCTTACAGACGTATGCCTTTCGGCTTATGTAATGCACCAGGCACGTTCCAGAGGTGCATGATGTCTATCTTTTCCGAAATGATCGGGAAAACCGTGGAGGTATTCATGGATGACTTTTCAGTCATCGGGGATTCATTCCAGTCTTGCCTCTCCCACTTGGAACAGATGCTTAAACGTTGCAAAGAAACGAATCTAAGTCTCAACTGGGAGAAGAGCCACTTTATGGTCAAGGAGGGCATTGTCCTCGGCCATAAAATTTCAAAAAACGGGATTGAGGTTGACAGAGCCAAAATTGATGTCATCGCTAAATTACCTCATCCTACCACCGTAAAAGGTGTTAGGAGCTTTTTGGGTCATGTCGGCTTCTACCGTAGGTTTATCCAAGATTTTTCTAAGATTGCCCGGCCTATGACCCATCTCCTCGAGAAGGATGCTCCTTTCATCTTCTCTCCTGAGCGCATTGAAGCTTTTGAAACATTAAAGAAAAAGCTTACCGAGGCACCGATTCTTGTTGCCCCCGATTGGGACCTACCTTTTGAGCTTATGTGAGATGCTAGTGATTTTGCCATAGGTGCGGTCTTGGGGCAACGAAAAGCAAAATACTTTCAGCCTATACACTACGCAAGCAAAACTATGACCGAGGCTCAAGGTCATTACACCACCACTGAAAAAGAACTCCTAGCTGTGGTGTATGCCTTTGAGAAATTCCGGCCATACTTGATCCTGACCAAATGCGTGGTGTATACAGATCACTCGGCTATGAAGTACCTATTTGCAAAGCAAGATGCAAAGCCGAGGCTTCTCCGTTGGGTTCTCCTCCTTCAGGAATTTGATATCATTATCCGTGATAAAAAAGGAGCTGAGAACCTTGCTGCTGATCATCTCTCACGATTAGAAAACCCTCATCAGGATGTGTTCGAGAAAAAGGAAATAAATGAAACATTTCCTCTTGAAACACTCAATGCGGTTGCTTTTCGTGGTGACTCTACTACCCCATGGTTTGCCGACTTTGCAAATTATCATGCGGGTAACTTCATCGTTAAGGGGTTAACGTCCCAACAGAAAAACAAATTCTTCAAAGACGTTAAACATTATTTCCGGGACGACCCCTTTCTCTTCAAAATCTGTGTCGATCAAGTCATCAGGCGATGTGTATATGGGCAGGAAGCCGCTGATATTCTCAAGGCTTGCCATGCTGGACCCACCGGGGGCCACCACAGTCCTAACTACACCGCCAAAAAGGTGTTTGATTCCGGTTTCTATTGGCCCACGATCTATAAGGATGCCCACGAGTTAGTCAAAGCCTGTGATGCTTGTCAGCGTCACGGGAATATTTCACAAAAGAACGAAATGCCACAAAATGCTATTCAAGTTTGCGAAATCTTTGACGTCTGGGGCATTGATTTTATGGGGCTATTCCCATCTTCTCGTGGAAACAAGTATATTCTCGTGGCTGTTGACTATTTGTCAAAATGGGTTGAGGCTAAGGCCTTACCCACTAACGATGCCCGAGTAGTTATGAAGTTCTTGAAATCCCTCTTTGCTCGTTTTGGAACTCCACGTGCCATCATTAGTGATCGCGGTACTCACTTTTGCAATGATCAATTTGCAAAAGTCATGCTTAAGTACGGTGTTACTCATCGTCTTTCTACCGCGTATCACCCCCAAACAAGTGGGCAGGTGGAGGTTTCCAACCGTGGTGTAAAACGGATTCTTGAGAGGACAGTAGGTGAAAACCGTGCTTCCTGGTAGGATAAACTAGATGATGCACTCTGGGCCTTCCGTACAGCTTACAAAACACCCATTGGGTGTACTCCATACAAGCTTGTATACAGGAAGGCGTGTCATTTACCGATCGAGCTCGAGCACAAAGCCTACTGGGCCTTGAAACATGCTAACTACGACCTTCATAAAGCAGGTGATCACCGTAAGGTTCAACTCAATGAATTAAACGAACTTTCGTGATCAAGCCTACGAGAACTCTTTGATCTACAAAGAAAAGACAAAGAAGATTCACGACTCTAAGATTAAGAACCGCGTTTTCAACGTCAGTGACAGAGTCCTTCTTTTCAATTCAAGATTAAAGATCTTCTCGGGGAAATTAAAAACCCGATGGACTGGACCATTCACTATTGCTAAAGTATATCCATACGAGACTGTTGAGTTATCTCAACCTGAAGGTCCCAACTTCAAAGTGAATGGTCATCGATTGAAACATTATTTTGGAGAGGACATACCACCCATGGTTGTCCCGGATCTCCAAACTTTCCCCATGGACCAATGAATTCGGGGATCGAGTCAAGCTAGTGACTCGGTGAACAAAAATTAGCAACATATATGGGTTTTCACCCGTATTTCTGACTTCTTTCTAATTTCTACCACCCTGGTGTGGGGGTGTGGTCGTCCCCCACCGTTTGAAAAGTAAATATGTATATAAGTCTCATTCAAAAAAAATGAAAAAATGTTTATATGTACAGATAAATAAAGTGAAAAATAAAATCAATATTTCCGCAGCTAGATTCGAATATTAGCTTTTTCCGTTCAGAGATTCGGCATAATAAGCCGGAACTTTGAATATTGAGGACAATATTCAGTTCTAGTGTGTGGGGGGGGGGAAATTCTTGCGAATTTTATCACAAAACTTTCTAAGTACCCCCATTTTTAGGCCTAAATTTTTCAAAAATTTTTCACTTTATTTCAAAATTTTTGTGGTAATCAGTCCGCCAAAGTCTAAATGACAAATGGATTGGCTAATCCAGGAGCAAACGGCTCTTGGTAAAGACATCTCAAACCCGTTGATGGCTTGCAATTTGCCAAAAATTGTATGGTTCCTCAACTCCCCATATCCCATAAAGCAAATGAGTTGGCTAGCCCACAAGATTATGGCTTGTGGTAAAGGCCGTGGAAAATCCATAATTGGTAATCAGCTCACCAAGATGTTGACTTAGTCCATCAAGATGCTGGCTAGTCCAGAAGCAAACGGCTTTTGGTAAAGACTAATCAAATCCGTTTACAGCTGGTGGTTTGCTCAAAATCACACGGTTATCAGGTGTGCCACAGTTCTTACACCTGGCTACTCCAGAAGTGATGGCTTTTGGTAAAGAGTTTAAAATCCTCATCAGGTTTTTCTCAAAAGATTGCTAGGGACTAGCAATGTTTTAGTGTGGGGGATTGATGAGTGTGTAAATACTCATCATTTTTACCATTTCTGAGCTGCCAAAACATCTAAAAACACTCAATATTGAGTCTAAATAGTGAAAATATCCCAGGAAAGTGTTTTACATGTTTCAAATGCAAAAATACCAAAAACAGATGAAAAACGCACAAAGTTTGCAAAATTGGCAGTTTCAGTCCCTCAACTTTCAAAAGTTGTCAAATCTAATCCCTGGTCATTCTAAAAACTTGAAAAAGTCACCAAAGGTCCTTAAAAATCAAAAAGTTACACAAATAGTCCTTTATTGCAAAAGTTTCATAAAATGTCAAGTTTAGTCCCTAAACTTTGAAAATTGTCAAAAATGGTCCCTGGGATATGAAAAACTTTGAGAAAAACAAATTTTGTCCTTGCACTAACCTTTTATGGCAGGATTGGTCCTTGGTGGAAAGTTTGGTGAAAATTACACAAATGGTCCATGAAGTTTGAAAGTTTGGCAAAATTAGTCCCTGGTGAAAATTAAATGGAAAAGTCAACTATGGTCCATGTACTATTCACAATTGGCAAAACTCACCCTTGGGAACACTTTGGAAAAATGCCAAAACCCACCCCTTAACTTTCGTTAAATTGCAAAATAGGTCCTTGTGTAAACCATAAACCAAACCGGATCCATACACTATTAATAATACTACTCCATAAACCAAACCCAATCCATACCAAAAGCCCACCCATTTCCTATTTTTCTTGGGCCCAAAAATAACACAGCCCACCCAAGCCACCAAAGTATTACCCCCGGTCAAATAGTTTGACCTCGGTCAAACTAGGTCAAACGACCGTCTCCCCCACCTTCCTTCCCTCCCCACAATCCCACTTGCAGGTCCCATCATTCCCTATCACAAGCCACCGCCCAACCCCCCTTGCACCTACTTTCACATCCACATTAAATGCCACCCCCCCCCAGTTGTAATATCAGTCCAAAACTCCCCTACCCAATTTTGGCGCCAAAACCCGATTTAAAGGATGAGATCAAATCAGAGCAAATTAACGGTCTAGATTAAATGGGAAAGGGTCAGAGATGTTCAAGAAACCCTAGGAGAGGGCTATATAAAGCAGAAGAGTGCAAGGAAGACTGTAGTAGTTAATTAGTTAAAAATTAATGTCGTATTTAATTAAGTGTCCAATTTCTGTGTAATTTTCAAATTCCAAGCATTGTATTAGTGATTCTAGTGTACTCTTAATCTTTTTAAGTAATAAAATCAAGGTTTCATTTCTGTCTTGTTTAATTTCAATTTTCTTAGTTTAAGGATTTCTAAATAAGTTTAGTTGTGAACTGTACCAGGTTTCATGGACTGAAGTAGGCTCATATAGGTTCCAATAAGCTCATTGAAGCTTTTTAGAGACTCTAAAATCCAGTCTTAATAGAAAACATCAAAAACACAAAAAGGTCAAACTTGGTCAATTGTATATGCTTTTGAGTTATTTTCAGGTACTGAGGAGTATTGAAGAGCAAAGCTGGGATTGGATTGAGCCTATCTAAAGATAGGCTTCTGTGGAGAAGCCCCTTGTTCAAGCTAGGGGTATCTTGTAAGCTTTTGCCCATTTAAAAATTCCTCTAAAATCTTAGTTATTGGTATTATCTGATTGCTTGTTTGCTCATTGATAATCTATGTTTGTTTATATTATTTGAGTATTGTTTAAGTAATTTGTAGCTTAAAATTAATAGCTTGTTTGTTAGAATAAATAGCTACTTAATATTTTAGATTTAACTGTCAAAAATAGCTTTAGTGATAATATTGTGTAATTGTCATTGTTCTCTGCTCCTAAGTGATTATTTAGACTTAGTATATCAGTATAAGACCTTTTGGTTTGGTTTCATAAGCTTTCACAGCCCCTAGCTTCTTAAAACACAACACAGCCTAATATAAAGGGGTGTTTGGATTTGGTGAGTTCACTGTGTTGTGAAGGTTCTTGGGTGGTAACTTTGTGTTAAAACTTTGTCTCAGTACCAAATCAATTCAAACAAATCTTAAAATTTGGGTGTCATAGAATAAAAAGTCAAAATCCTAGTGTATTCATCTCCACAGTTCACTGTGTGAGATTTGGGATCTCAAACCCACACCATTAGCTCATATCTTATAGATTTAGATAAATTTACAGTGATCATAGCTTATTACAACCATTTCAATCAGTAGGGATCATTAGAACTTCATCAAAGTCAAAGCTTGTGTTTTCATCAAAAAGTCAAAAGTTGCATCTCAGATTTTTCCCAATATTCCAAGAATTTTCATGATTTATGTGATTGGATTGGGGATTTGAAACTTATTAGAGTTAAACTTTACCACCTCAGCATTCATTTTTCATGGTTTTCAGATTTTTGTGATTTTTCTTAGTGGACTAAAATACCCTTGGAAGTGAGTTGCAGGGCAGACCTTTGCCCTGTGCACAGCTGATCATCTCACCACCATCACTTTGGTGGTGATTTCTGGCCAACCCAGTGGGACCCAGAGG
The DNA here is from genome assembly GCA_030686995.1 of Artemisia argyi. NCBI lineage: Eukaryota > Viridiplantae > Streptophyta > Magnoliopsida > Asterales > Asteraceae > Artemisia > Artemisia argyi. The sequence goes on along the minus strand of CM060703.1, from coordinate 149,907,727 downwards.
TTCATATTGGTTTTTCCCAACCCCCCTCCTACCAGGGAACAATGATTGACCATTTGTTTAACCTAGATCCTAGTGGACCCCACCTTGAATTCACCCATAAGTCTGTCCCTATTCTGTGTTCATATTCAGTTGCTCAAGTGCTTATTTGCTCTCATACTGCTTATTTGTGATTATTGTTTGTTGTTTCTGGCTTATTTGAGTTAGTATAACTTATTTGCATCAAGTTTTACCATTGTGGACCCCACCCAAAGGCATTTGTGCTTATTTGTGCATTCAGTCAACCAAAGTCAACTGATAAGCCAAAGGGGGTGCGTACAGCTTATTTATAAGCCATTTCAAAAGTGTTTTCACAAAAGTTCTCTATTTTCAGTAGTAAAACAAGTTTGGAAAAGAAAAATCCAGAAAATCCAAAGTAATTTCAAGTGATAGTTTCTATTTAATTCTATTTAATTTTAATTTTCATTTTTAGATTTTTATTAAGTACTTAGTAATTTTATATTTTTATTAATTACCTCTTATATTAAAGTAAATTCAGTAATTTTTCTAGATTTTTATTCTGTCATTTAGTATTTATTAGATTTAATTTTAGTTTTCTTAATTATTAATTATTATTAAGTATTAAATAGCATATTTAGTTTTTATTAAGCAAAACTTAGATTTTATATTTTTCCTAGCTTTAATATAGTATAATAGACTTTTAGAAAATATATTTTGAATTTCTACTGTTCATTTTCCATTTTTCTTATTTTAATTGTTTAAATTAGACTTAAGTTAATTAAAAGGTAATTAATTAGTGGATTAGCCTTAAATATAATTTTTAGAAGTTTTTAAAATTTTTTAGGATTCCTGTGATGGTTAAGTAATTTTACAAATTTTTCCATAATTTTCTAAGTTAGTTTAGTATTAATAGTAATTTAAATTAGTTTAATTAGTTTAATTAAGTTAAATAGTTTTTAATTAATAAAAAATCCACAAGAAGACAAAAATATTTATTTTTATTTTTTATACTTTCTTCAAGTTCTAATTAAGGTTTATAAAATATTTTTGCTAATTTTTAGGTTAATTTATATCATTTGTCATTTTTAGTTAATTTAAATTAGGTTTTAATTTAGATTTTAAATAGTTTTATTAATTAAATAATACTTAAATAATATTTTAATCATTTTTATAATTTCATTTTCATTTTCAAATTTCTTTTTAATTTTAAGTTTTAAAAAGTTTCAAAAGCACCCCCTATAGTTTGTTAAATACCAAATCCCACTTTCTGTCTGTTACGTGATCTGAATTGTGAATTTGTGCATATATCTGGTATCTGATTTTTTGTGAATATTATATTTGTGTACCAATACCAAAATAACAGTAGCAAAATCAATTCCATATCATCTGGGCTACTGTCCTCAGTCCCACTCACTCATAAACGATTTCAAACGACACCATTTCAATCTCGCTGGGACATAACGACCTGGGGACACACTATACTATCACCGGAGAATTGGAACGAGGCTGTCTTTGACTCATTGACCTTGGTCAATAATATCTGACTGTTTTGGGACCAATCAGAATGCACATCCGCTTTGCACCAACCAGATGATGTCGGATCGCAAGGGGGTCACATTGGCTCCGGTGAGCTCAATGGTGTTTCGATAGCCTTGGTGGCTAGGTCGGGAATACTCTCCTAAGGTTCGGGGCCTAAGGGGTTCTAGTGGTGGGTTTTGTTGTGGTTGGATGACGGGTTCAAAGATGTTCCCGTTGTCCATGGTGTCGGGTGGTGAAGAGTTACGAACAAAGACACAAAGAAGAAGATAGACTAAAGAAACCTAAAAAAAATAAAAATAAAATCTTACTAGAAAGGAATCTAGCAAGTAGACCTAATAAAAAGAAATTCTAACCTAGACAATAACTATTCCCCAGGCTGCGGCGCCAAAAACTTGATACGTGGGAATCGCACCAGGCTTTACCTCTCGAGGGATCTTGAGATGCTTACAACCCCCACCAGGCAGTGTACCTGATCGTTGTAGTATAGTATAGTGACAAGTACCGGGGGATTGATCGTTCAGCTAGGAATAGTGTCGCTAGGATTAGAAAACCTAATTACTAGTGCTAAAGATGATGGAAGATTATTTTTGTATTTTTATATTTTTTAGAAAGCAAGTAAAATCTCGGGTTTGAAGGATTTGGGCGGAATTAGTTGCTAGTCAACTAACCCAATACTAAAAAAAATGCAATCAAAAGTAAAATACTAGAAATGAAAATAAAACTAAATTAACTAAGGTTGTGAGCAATAAGTGCAGAAAATGTGTTTACTTAGATTTCACTACTCCCTAGACATCTTTTACACGTTAATTACTTGTTATAGTTGCGTGGATGACGGATTGTATTCCTTAATACCATTCAAGGGGTGGCGCACTTACTTCCCCAATCCTATGAGTGCCTACTTCACTCCTATGTCGAGCCGTTAAAAACTCCTAACATGGGATCATTAGAAATTACTCATGCAGTAAATACAACCAATAAAACCTAGTGCACATCGGTTCATGTTTCCTAAGACGTTCAAGCATGTTACCAATTGGAGATCTGCTAGTTTTCTTAAGCCTAACATCGAAATCATTCATCCAATACAACCATAAACAAGTAATCAACACATAATTAACATCTAGGTTTCATTAGATCTAAGCAAACACAAGATAGATCTAGCCTAGCATGGTGGAATTAAGACAAGAACAAGATATAGACAACCAACACATAGACATATTGATTGAATTAAAAGAATACTTATCTCAATTACACATGAAAGGGATCAAGGGCAAAGAACCCTTGAAAAACCTGTAAAATTCGTCTTAAGTTCGGACCTAGGGTTTCTCCAAAATTCCTCTCTTTTTAATGTGAAAATTAGAAAACTATATATAGGAAATAGGGGCTGACGGCGTCAAGACAAATCTTGTGACGCCGTCATCTCGCCGCCAAAATACTTCTCGGACTGCCTTGATCTACTTCTGACGCCGTCATGTGGCATTTTCCAGGCCGTCATGCATTTTACTCTTGACGCCCTACTTCGTGACGCCGTCAAATCTGTACTGGGTCGTCATGGAAAGTCATGGAATTTACTCTTGACGCCGTCAGAAATTCCTTCTTGACGCCGTCACCTACTTTTCCAGCTTGGAAAATTGAGACTTTGCCGTTTTCTTCACTTTTATGCTCCAAAAACGTCCAAAATGCCTTCTTTTCCAGATTTCACTCCCAAAGTACCTAAAATCACAAAAGGAACGATTTAGGGCAATATTTGATCAAATAAATTCAATTACGGGCTTAAATGACCCCCTAAAAGTGGTTCATTTTTCGCCTCATCATGCACTAACAATGCAAACTTGATTGCATATATATAGGTTAGTGACATGAGTATCCAAACCCTTGGGGGTTTCACGGTGATCCATGGTATTGCCATTGGTAAGCATCTTTCTGGTAGGTATCCACTTAAGTCCAGCGTCCTTAAAAATTCTACTAGTAGGTATCCACTTATGGCAAGGTCTAGGATTGTTAAGCTTCTTATGCATAGTGGAGGATTTATTGTTATTCCTAGTCTCGAGAGATTTAGCAACTGGCATCCACTTAGGAGAAGTTTTAGGTTTGTTTTGCTTCCAATGCATTGTAGATGACTTACTATAAATCCTAGACTTAACAGGTTGAACCTTTGCAATTTTCCTCAATAAACAAGGAGGCATCATACGAGGTTATGAACCTAAGATACCATCCTTATGGAGTAGCGCCCTTTTCCTAGCCTTTTCTAGATCATAGTTCTTATACAAGTCATTAATATCATAAGAGTTTTGAATCTTAATGCTCGGTTTTGACACTATTTTTGAACTAATCCTTAAGGAGCTAGGAGTAGGAGTGGCTATACGTTGAGGTTTAACAGAACTAGAAGAAATTCTCTTAGGCAAATAGTGTGGAGTGACTGGTTTTGTCAAAACTTGTTTCGGATCAACTTGGGAGGCAAACCGTGTTTTTGAAAGTTTTGTTCGTTCAGATCTAAACGCATTCAGTTGTCTAACAACTGATAGGTTTCTATTCGATTGAGAAATTGGTTTCCCCAAGATTGATGGTTTTGCAAACTTAGTATTCACACTATTCCCTGTTGCTTTTCTTAGCTCATTCACAATGCCGTAATCGTGAAACCCTTTTCCTGAAGTTGAGCTTTGAATTCATCATTTTTGGCAATCAAAGAGGTTGTTTGCTCAATATTATTAGTTTTCGTTTCTTTGATTGAATTACACAGTTCGTTGCAATGAATTTTCAAAGACTCATTTTCATCAAGTAATTTAGCCACTTTAAGTTTCAATTCAGTGTATCTTTTTGCAATGGCATTACTTTCATGTTTAGCATTTACTTTATTACACATATCACACATCTCAGTAATACGTTTTTTCAGGTTGTTGATTGTCAAGTTTTTGGTTTCTAGCTGAGCTTTCAAATCATTAATCATAAAGAATTCACGAAAATCAGGAAGTTCCAGATTTTTACATGGTTGGTTTGATTGAAAACTTTATTCCTTTTGTTGCATTGCGATTTCAAGTGAAATACAATGTTTTCAAGTTCTAAAAATCTATTTGAAAGTTCATTAAAAACTTCTTTATCAACCATATCATTTGATTTAAAAAGCTCAGCTCTAACCAAATAACTTGACTCATCACCATGTTCAGCATCCTGATCACTTTCTCCCCCTTTATGATCCATATTTGTTGAGTCAGACATGGTATGACTATTAGTCTTTTACAACAGATATTTGTCATAAGTGGGCATAACTTGATCAGTATGCAGTCGTTCATTAGGAAGCACATTGTGTTGATCAGTAACATGTACCTCGATAGTTGGAACTTGGTCATTTTCTGGTCTATGATCTATAACCACTACTAGTGTGGAATGTGCCCCAGAAGTGTCGTTTGTAACCTGCTTATCAACCATAGTGTCACTGCGTTGTTGATGATGTGATCTTTCATTAATGAACTCCTTGACATTACACATGAGTTTGAGGAGTGTATCTCTGAAAGTGTCAACCTCGATTCCCGTGTGATCAGTAAAACACTTTCTGTTCATCTGACCGTCGTAGTCATAATCCAAAGTGAATTTCGTATTGATGAACACTTGGAGTTGTTTGTTGATCACACAAAGGGCAGCCATGGATCCAATTTTGGAAGATTCTCCTTGGTCAAGTTGTTGTTGTAGTTGATCTAAGTTAAGAACCATTGTGCCTGTGAAAGTTTGAAAATCTTGACCAAAGAGTGTTGCAAATGCACGTTCGAATCCCATCTTGAATCTAGTTCCCTCTAAAAGTACCATGAAGTGTGAATGAAGTAGTCGAAAACATTCAATGCAATTGTCCTTTTCATTATTGGGCAATTTAAGTGGCTGAAGAAACTCTCTCTCTTAAGAATTCGAGCACAAAGATTCCATATTATCAACATCTGACTCAAAAACGTTTGGGTGCTCAAAAACGTTTGTAAGTTGTACATTGTTGGGAATCTGATGTTCATCATTCATCTCGTACAATTTGAGTATCTCAGATATGACGGAATCCGAAAAATTTGACATGATATGAACGTCCACGGGATTTTACAAGTCTATGATTTAAACTGAAAAATAGAATCTTTCACGGGATTTTACAAAATCAAGACAGAACTGTGAGACAATGATGAATTAATTTGGTTTGGTTGAAGTGAGTTTGAGTGGTGAAGTAGACAAGTCACAGTGAATTCCAGACAACGTTCGTGTATCGAAATCTGAAGAAAACTCCGTAGTTATATCCAAAAAGCCCGAAAGTATCTCAACCCACAATAATTCACAATCTCGGATTCTTGAATCCTAATCAACACCGTGGACCAAATTTTATAGCAATAAATTCAGTTTTGATGTGTTACTTTGGCAACCCATTAATTAAGCCACAACAATTATTCAATCCCAAAAACCAAAATTCGACCAACACAATTTAATTCGCCCGTTAGTGGAATTACCAACCAAAAAACAAAAACTGATTTGGGATAATACAGCCCAAAGGGAATCGTCCAACTCAAGCCCAAATCAAAACAAGTAATAACCCTAAGTCACGGACTATAAAACCCGCTTAATCACACTTAACCTAGTTAAACCTCCATCCTAATCAGAAAAAAAGTACGCAGTCACCAACCTCTTTCACCTGTTCTTTCACCAACTCAATCCAAACACAACACCATAATCCTTTTAATCAAAACAAACTAACTGAGATGTCGTTTTGAAGTACTCGGTAACAACACTTAACAAAGATTCACGGTATGTTTTTTCTTGTTGTTATCTGATCATGTGAAACCGAGTGAAAAGAAAATATGGGAACACCTTTGTTTCTAATCTTTCTTTATGATTCGGATAGACAAAGAAGTGAACACTTCTAAAAAGGGATCGATGATGAACAAATCTCTTGTGGTTAAAAAAACAAAACGTTTTTCAAAGAGATTTAGATGAGATCCTTGTATTAAATTTTGTTATTGTTATAACCGAAAGAAGGGAATATAAGATAATACGCTTGTTATTGTTCTTTTAAATTTGAAAAAAATGAAGCCTTGGTGCTTATACCAGATCTGTGATGATGATTTGTTCAAGACTTGTGCAATCCTTTTAATTATAGGATACATGTGAACAAATAAAACTGAGATCGTAGATTTGTTTTCCCTTTTGTCTCTAGTTTTGATTTACTATTAAACCATTGGTATCTTCATAAATGATATGTGATGAGTGAACTCTCTTGATGTTATGTTAAAAATAACGTAACTTTGTTAGTGCAAAGAGATTTGACTGAGATCAATTTACTTTTCTTGCGTTGATTTAACTGCAATTGATGAGAGACGTGAAGATTTGAATGATGTTGATGGGTTGATAGAGTGATGGTTAAAGGTTAATGACTGTTGTAGTAGTTTGGATTAGGATTTGTTTAGTTGAATTGTTGTTGATGTTAAGACCAGGTAGTTATGAATTGAATTTGTTGTTTGGATTTATTCTTGAGGTGGTTTAGAGATTTGTTGGAAGATGTTGTTTGTTAACCTGCAATTTGTCATTAAGGTGAAAAATCGCTATATTAAAATCAAAGTGACAACTTGCTGGAACAAACTTTTAGACAACACGCTACCAAGAAATGTTTTAGCAAATCGCTAAATAACATGTAAAGACAGAACGTCATTTTCAGTCCATTTCATCTTTTTCCCGATATGTTAATAAACCAAATCGTCTCAGACTATAAGTTGCAACTCGCTACTTAAATTCCAAGCAAACCTCTAACAATAAACACTATTCCGAGAACAACTCTCTAAGAAGAACATCAACAATAAACAACTCGAATTTGCCCAAATCATGCACAAAACAAGTGAAATTCACCAACAAATCACTAAGTTTAGCACATACAACAAGCATAGACATTAAAGTACCAACAAATAACAAGATTAACCACAAGCTAAGCTCGAAAAAGGATGTATCAAGCTATAGTATTTGAAGAAGATGAAAAACACAAAAACCAAACTAAAAATCCGAGAATAAACAATCCCTAAGATGAAACCATGGCTCTTGATACCAATTGTAGGATATACATAATAATAGCTTATATGGTTCTTGTGTTTATGGTTAGATTAATGGAAGAAAACTAGAGAGAAGTTAGAGAGTTGAGAGTTCTAGAGAGAGAAAGTGAAAGAGAAATGGTTGTATGATTAGAAGCTCCAACCCTCTCCACATGTGGAGAGGGGTATTTATAGTTACAAAATAAACGCCCTCCTACGGGCTGTGGATCGGGTGTACAGTGGGTAAAGACCCGTCCGTCCTCCACGGTGTTACTTAAACTACTCTACTACTAATAATAATAATTAAGTCTACGAGCTATCTTAATGCTAATAGATCATCGGGGTGACTGAGTCTTTCATAGGAATATTCGTATTCCTAACAAATGTTAATGCGTTAAACAAGACTTTGATTATTTGCAAAAAAATGTCCTCATCGATTTTCGTGCCAGTGGGGTAGCTGGAGTGTGTTGAAGGTGGGAAAGGTGAAATGACAAAATTACCCTCACGTGTAACGCACGTGAGGACTAATTAATGGGATTTTTTAACGAGCGTTAGCAAAAAAAACCAAATTTGCATGAACAGTAACCCCTTAGGTACCATTTTTGCAGATTGGAAATCGCTCAGGTACACTTTTTGCAAATTTTTTTGTAAGAAGACAATATTTGCATTTTTGACAAAGTTTATGGACATTTTTTTTAGTTTACTCGAGTTATTTCTAACACATTTTGTTGGTTAATTATTGTTAAGTTTTTAGGTCATATAACTATATTTTTCTTTCATTCTAGGGCAAATGGCAAAAAAAATATCAAACTTATAGTTTATTTTCAATCAAGGCACTCTTCTTTTTTTATTGTATAAAAAGGTACCCAACAAATTTATTTGGCGGATTTGGGTTTTATACTAACATTCGTTAAATCACTTCGTTAGTAAAGTACATGTTAGGTCCTCGAATTCGTATAATCATTTCATTCAATATCCAAAAAATTTTGAAAATTCATTTCGAGAATTTTGAAATTTTTTTTTTTTTTTTGAAAATTCTTTTAAAAAAGTTTGAAAAATGTTTTCAAAAAATTTGAAAATTTTGAAAACTTTTGAAAATTCTGTTCGAAAATTTTGAAAAAAAAATGAAAATTCTTTTCGAAAGTTCTGACTTTTTTTTTTTTAATTCTTTTAAAAAAATTTTGAAAAAACATTATTTTCGAAAATTTTGAAAACTTTTTGAAAATTTTGAGAAAAAATTTTGAAAATTCTTTTTGAAAATTTAGAAAAAATTTGAAGATTCTTTTCAAAAATTATGAAGAAAAAAAATTGAAAATTCTTTTCAAAAATTTAGAAAAATTTTAAAAATTTAGAAAATATAGAAAAAATTGAAAATTTAGAAAAATATTGAGAAAATTTCAAAATTTTTGAAAAGAATTTTCAATTTTTTTTTTCAATCTTTGTTAAAAAAATTTCAAAATTTTCAAAAAGAATTTTCAATATTTTTTTCAAACTTTGTTAAAAAAAATCAAAATTTTTCAAAATTTTGGAAAAGATTTTCAATTTTTTTTCAATCTTTGTTAAAATTTTTCAATATTTTCAAAAAGAATTTTCAAAATTTTTGAAAAGAATTTTCATTTTTTTTTCAAATTTTTCGTAAAGAATTTTCAAAAAATTTTAAAATTTTCGTTAAGAATTTTCAAAAAAAAAGTTTTCAAACATTTTTGGATGTTGCATGGAAATGATTATACGAATTCGAAGACCAAACATGTAAAAAATACGAAATTTTTTATGGATGTTGCATTAAATGATTATACGAATTCGAGGACCAAACATGTAATTTACTAACGAAGTGAGTTAACGAACGCTAGTAAAAAAACCCAAATCCGGCAAAAAAAAAATTGTTGGGTACCTTTTTATGCAAGAAAAAAAAAAGTTCTTTGATTGGAAATGGACCATAAGTTTGATATATTTTTGTGCCTTTTGCCCTTCATTTTATCATCAAAGTTTTTAAAATTTTTATCTCATTTGACTTTTACTATTTTATAGATTTAAAATTTTATACTAATACACAAGTTAGTAAGTTACGTGAAAGACATAGAAATGGGTCAATGGTATACATTAGCGGTGAGAATTATGTCTCGAAAGACATGATGAAGTAAAGGCGTATGATTAGAAAAGTTAAACGGGAAATAGAAAGAGACAAGGGTATGAAATGTGTTAAAGTGTGCCTTGTGTTGCGAGATTAATTAGATCGTTGCAACTAATGGAACAAGAATTGAAAGTGTTAAGATGAGTGGGAGTGAGATGAGACTAAGTTTTAGTTAGAAATAGACGAGAGATTTCGGGGACGAAATCTAAATAAGGGGATGGTATTGTAACACCCGTTTTTCGGATACAAATAGGCCCCACCCTAGATGAATTTGACTAAGGTTTAACGTGATTGGCTAGTCAACGAATGTTAAGTTATAGTCAAAACCGATAGTCAAAGAAGGTGTTATATGGTTATAGGAAGTATTATGTGGCACAACTAGAATGAAAGAAGACTTGAGGGGTTTAAGTTGGCAAAAACTAAATGTGTTACAAGTGAAGTGTGCCTAAAGTAGGAAGAAAGAGACTTAAGGGGCTAGTTATGTCATTTGGCTAAAGATGCAATCTAACTAGTATAACCTAGAGCATTTTACACATTTCCATCATTATTAAGGGTGTGTTTGAGGTCCGAATTTGGGAGAAGAAAAAGGGAGGGAAAGACCTAAGTGGATGATGAATCTATGAAGAGTTTAAGGTGCTAATCAAGAAGGTAGAGCCCTAGTTATGATCTTACACAAGTAAGTAATCTCATTTAAGTATTTAGTTATTGGATTGATCATCATATAATCAAGATATGATTATATGATGATTAGAGGTGTTTAGAGGTGGGTTATGGTTTTGTTAACCATTGTTATATTTATTTGGTTATGTGTTTTAAGTGTTATGATGATGATGATGATGATGATGATGATGATGATGATGATGATGATGGAGGATGGTGATGTTATTGTTAGACTTAGCTTGGATTCAAGGTAAGTAAACTGGTTATAATGTAAAGTTATAATGAATTCTATGCATTATTTGTTATGTGACTTGATGTGCTAAGGTTAATGAATAGCTTGTATAATTGTGTTTATGTGAAAGTGATTATAAGGCTAGTTATGTGTTAGACAAGAGTGGAATAAGGAAAAAGGAAGGTTGTGGCTTTAAGTAGTTAAGGTATATGTTTATGGTTAATGTTGTATGAGATTAAGGGTTGTTATAATGTGTAATGCATGAATGAATTATGATGTTAAGTTATACCCGCTTTACTTACTAAGCATTCGTGCTTACGGTTTAATGTTTCAATGCTTTGTAGGCTATGGTGTTAATGTGAAGGCATGGAATAAGGGCTAATGTTTGGTTATGCAAAAGGCTAAATGATTGGTAAGAAAGTAAGAGCATAGGTAGATACCGAGCTCAAGATCAATGTTGTACCCCCGCAAGTTATTTAATGTTTTGTAAAGGGTAAACAAGGTCAAAACGTATGTCAAGATTGGTATAATGAATTGGTGGTCAAACGATGTGTCAAAGTATGATTGATGTGTTTATAGTCAAAGTAAATAGGGTGTTTGGCATAAGTAAGAATATATCAATTTTGGGTTGTAAACGGGTTGAATGGTTAAGGAAACGGTTAATTATGTTATGTCAAAGGTTTTTGGAAAGTTTAGTGTAATATGAAATTATTAAAGGTCGTTTGTTGTGAAATGGGTCAAAATGGGTATATTATACGTGTATTTATAAAGTACCGTTCCGAAGTGTCAGTTGGGTGATGTTATTGAATGGAAATGTTATTTATAATGTATTAATGAAACCTGAAAAGTTTCGTTAATTGTCGAGTATCGGAAGTATGGTTTTCGATAAATGTGTTAAGTGTTATTTCAATAAAATTTTCTGCAGTGGGTATATGAGCATATGAAAATTTCAGCATATGAGCATATGGCTGCCTGAGAGATTTTTGTATATGGGTATATGACCATATGTTATTTTCAGCATATGGCCATATGGGTGCTTAAGAAAGTTTAGAAAATGCATATAGGCTGAATATGGCCATATGATATTTTTAGCATATGGCCATATGTTTCTGTCAGAGTATAAATGAGATATTTTTAGTTTTTGTCAAATTTCTAAATTATGTATCTTTTAATCCGTAAGTCGTCACGGGTCACCTATCGTTTTAAAGATAATGAAGTCTAGTTTAATTTAAAAATGGTTTCAATGTCAATAAGTTAATGGATTTTAGTCAATGGTCAAGGGAGGATTGAAATGGTCATTAAGGTCAAGCCATTTCTGCTCAAAAAGTTTTAATTTTTGATTAAGCAGGCACGAAGTATAACAACTTATGTTAAATGATAGCTTATTTAATAACTAAAGCTCTTAAAAGTTTTGCGCAAAACATACCCTAAGTGTTGTGAGTCAAAAATTTCAATTTTCAAAAAGGAAAATCAAAAACAAAAAAGATCAGTGAGAAAAACTAGTTAGAAGATCATTGCAATTTTTAGTTTTCATTACTATTATTGTCTCAATACCATGTTTTTTCTTCTTTAGGTCTTTTATTACGTGTAAGGCGTATCGAAACATATATGTAGAGGGTATATTAGGAGTCAAGTTAATAACGTATCAGTCTCACACTCTTAGCGAGCCTTTTTGCCCTGCATATGTTTAATATGTTTTCTGGTCGAGCTCAGATTATGCATGCCTTATAAAACATACTTATCATATGAATATTTTCGAGCTACTGTAATTATTTGACATGTGTTTTCGAAGTAGTTGAGCTATACTTGGAACGATCTCAAATCCTTCTCCAAACATGAAAGGGACACCAAAATCAAAGGAGTGAGGAAGCGCTCGTGTGGCTGGGTTGCCATAACGATCTTAAGAACCAAACGGTTTTATTAATTACAAAAAGATTGGGCTCAAATGTGATTATAATCCTTGTTAGCTCCAATTCCTCCAAAGCTACTTTTTTTATTTTTTTTTTTAATTGTTTCCGAAATTTTAACTTACAAAAATCTCCGAAAGAAAGAACATAAGAAACTGGATACAAAAGCCAAAAACCTAAACAAAAAATGCTATTCGATCAGGATTCACACATATCATGTATGACAAAACTTGTATAATGCTCAGGTTTCCCCTGAAAGCTTCTTTGCCTCCTCTGCGGCTGCTTCTTCTTCCTCGATAGCTTTTTCACTTATGTCGTCTGATGTTCCGACAAAACCAAGATATAACGGTTTATTATATACATCATGGAAGTGGGGAAATGATAGAAAAATAAAGCACACACATATATATTAGGCGCAGACTCACCAGATGCAGCCTCGCCAACATGATTAGCAGTATCCCGAGCAGTTTCTTTCACTTGATCTCCTTTAAATACCCTGTAAGATGGCTGAAGTTAACCACTAAGATAGATGTAGGCATACAATCATTCATGCGGAACAAATGAACGAAGATAGCCTCACGAGACTTATTAATATGAAGTACAGGTAGCATTTTATGAAAATTCGGTTCAAAATGTATATAACTAATTAAATTGAGTCGGGTCTCACTGAGTTGAACTGTGATCATTACTTTCGTACATTTTGAATACAAAATCTGTTATGAAAAATAATAATGCAAAGAATGTGATTATATGAACTATATTATTAGTTTAATTTATTACTATAACAATTTAGATGCTTGAATGAAGCAATTTAAGAAGTTCCATAGTCGGATTGTTTTATGTGTTCCCCTTTTATCTATGTTGAAATTGTCAGCAATGTCTATGATAAAATGAGGCTTGAAATCCATATATATACCATAAAATCTAAGTTAAAGTCTTAAAGAATGGGTCAAATTCGGACCACTTAGCTAAACACTCGATGGCATGTGCATGTACCACATCAAGGCCTCAAGGGTCATATTAACCTTGGGCAATATGCTTAACGGTTAAATGTGATAGCTTTGTCCATACAACATTCTCAGGTTTGCATGGCCTTCACAAGAAGTATATTCTATCACGGTAGTACCACCCCCAAACACAAAGCAATAGACTACCCAATATATAACCATCAAATGGAAATAAACCATGGTGGGGTGCGTAATTCCAACTTAAGACTTCTAAGGTGCTTATAAGTTTCTCACTTCTTTATTCAAATGTGACGAGTTGTTATAAGTTAACTCAATCAATTATATGTTTGATGCTAAGGATGGAGCATTGTGGTCAAGCTTTCATTTGCTGCTACAAGCTGGCCTGCCCGGTGTACAATCACTCGATTTGTTTTGTGGGTTTCATTTCCAACACTTCAGGAGACGTACAACACATGCACCCATAAAAAACGATGGAGTTGACAGATTGAAGCAATGAAACTTAACAAACGAAGAACACACTTCTAATTGTAATTGGAAAATGGCCTTGGTGAAAAAAAAATAGTGTTAGAGTTTGACAATCAAATACACATATTGCGGAAGCTAGGATCAAGTATAACACATAAATATTAACTAAAACATAAATAGTAAACGTACCCGATGCACTTCAATAAACCTTGATTCTTGGACAATTAGATCAATGATAAACCCCTTACCGTTTTGTTTATCGATCTCTTGATAATTACTAAAGTAAGTAATTACCTCGTTCTTGTACACACAAACTACCAACGAATAAATGTTTGTTGCAAGTAAACAAAACACTTAATTTTGGACTAAACCAAAATCGACCCAATCCCTTAGGAGGGGGGTTGAACCGATCGGCCTAGGGAAAACAAAGAAAGAAAACAAGTTTTTAGGGTTAGAGTGTGTGCACAAAAGATTGTTAAGTCTAACCCCAAGCCTTGTATTTATACTATGTGAAACTTGGAGGACAAGACAAACTCGGGTTGGGCTTCCCCACCCTTGTTCGACCGGCCTAGGGATCCCCTAGGGGATTCTAGATCCTTCTTGACTCCTAAATTTCACTCTAGTCCTTATCTTTCGTCCTTAACGATAGTTAGTCCATACGGTTAACAACTAACGACCGTTTAGTCCATTAAGTGTTATAAATATATATATTTCATACATTTAATAAATATATATATTTATTTACATTATTCTTGTTTGTAAAGTGTGCAATCCCGAGGTCTCGTGTTCGATCCTAGACATTTACCTATTAATGTTTATACGTAACATTTAACAGCTCCCACTCGTATATTCATTAATAGTAAAATGACATTGGTTAGCGTCTTGCAACACTCCAATGCCCCTAGTTCAAACCGAGCTAGGTTTCCTGGAAAAACCTTTAATGATTCATCATTATAATTATCCTTTCATTACTAATACCGCATTAATAAAGATGTGAGTTCCTTTATTAAAATTCTGTTTCTCGTTTCTTTATGATTGAACAAAATTACCAAAACATCTGAACGTATTCCAGATAGACTTTGGGCATGGCCATGCAAACATTTTGTCAACCCTACGAGGGGCCCAGCAGTATTAAACTTCTGAACAAATCAGAAGGAATAAATTCTTTCTTGACTACAAGAATAACCCATGAACTTTGCAACACTTCTGAAAACAATCCTTATGACTCCCTGTTACGGTGAGCGGTAGATTGCTTCACAAAAATGCACTACATCCATGACACTTATCTGGTATCTCAAGTCTGAGGATAACTTTAAATATGATTCTCACATTACATATTAAATCATATTGTTGGGATAAGTCCAATATTCAATTCATCGAATATTATGTGAAATTGGTATGACTACGCATCAATATACTTTCAAGTATATTCTAAAACCAATACTCAAATTTGTCTTAGTTTAATGATATTCCCATATCATTAATCGACAATGGACATTTAGAATAATAAATTATTCAAGGATCTTAAACATGCAAATATAGGATATATTATTAAGACAATGATAAATAAACATAAAACTTATTTTATTCCATTAAAATAATAATTGTACATTACATCCTTTATCCAAACACTAATCACAAATGGGCATGAAACTTTCAGCTAATCTAAGTCCTACACCTGCAGCATGCTTGTGAAGCTTAGTGCCAGGTAAAGGCTTTGTTAATTGATCCGCCAAGTTATCATCTGTGTGAACTTTGAGCATTTCGATTTCACCTATTTCGACTTGTTCTCGAACATAGTGATGCTTAATCGGGAAATGTCTGGTGCCTTTCATGATTCCAGGCTCATTGGCAAATGTGATTGCAGCAGAATTGTCACAATACATTTTAATAGGTCTTTGAATCGAAGGCATGACTCCAAGCCCTGAAACAAACTTCCTAATCCAAACAGCTTCCATTGCAGCTTCTGAAGCAGCTATATACTCACTTTCTGTAGCAGACATCGCTAGTACACTCTGCTTTCTGCTCCTCCAATCCACTGCTCCTCCATTAATGACAAAGACATAACCCGTCTGAGACTTTGTATCATCCTTATCACCTTTCCAAGAAGCATCGCAGTAACCTGTAACATCAAGTTCTGCCGATGGATTTCCCCCATAAACCAAAAATATATCCTTTGTTGCCCTAAGGTACTTAAGAATATTCTTAACAGCAGTCCAGTGAGCTACACCTGGATTTTGCTGATATCGACTGATTAAATTCTGAGCAAACGCCACATCAGGTCTTGTACTTTTCACCGCATACATTATAGATCCCACAGCCGAAGCATAAGGGACTCTCTTCATGCGTTGCACCTCTGCAGGTGTTGAAGCACAAACCTTGTTGCTCAAGCCATGTTGCTCTTGCATCGGCAAATATCCTTTCTTGGAATTTTGCATATTGAATCTCTTCAATATTTTATCAATGTAAGCACTTTGGCTTAATCCAATTAATCGCTGAGATCTATCTCTATATATCTTGATTCCCAGAATAAATGCAGCTTCCCCTAAATCTTTCATAGAAAAACAACTTCCAAGATATTCCTTAACCTTTTGTAAACTTGGAATGTCGTTCCCCATGATCAATATGTCATCGACATATAATATAAGGAAAATCACATTACTCCCACTAACTTTGTGATATACACATGGCTCATCAAGATTTTTAGTGAATCCATACTTTTTAATCTCACCATCAAATCTCTTATTCCATTGTCGTGATGCTTGCTTTAATCCATAAATGGATCTTTTAAGCTTGCATACACGATTTGGAAATTCTGGATTTACATACCCCTCAGGCTGCGCCATATAGATGTCCTCATCTAGGCGACCATTTAAGAAGGCGGTTTTAACATCCATTTGCCAAATCTCATAGTCATAGTAAGCGGCTATGGCTATAAGAATCCTAATTGCCCTTATGTCAGCTACAGGAGAAAAGGTCTCCTCATAGTCAACACCAAAAGTTTGTGTATAGCCTTTAGCTACACAACGGGCCTTATAGGTGTGTACAACGCCATCCATGTCAGTCTTTTTCTTGTAGAGCCATTTACTCCCAACTAGTTTGGCACCCGGAGGTAGGTCTACTTCTTCCCAGACATCATTGTCTTCCATGGATTGCATTTCCCCATCCATAGCTTCTTTCCATTTGGCCTTTTCAGGACCATTCATGGCAGCTTTATAACTTGTAGGCTCATCAAGATCACCCAGTATATACTCATCACTCTCTACATTAAGACATAGACGAGTAGGAGCTTTTACTGGTCTTGTTGACCTACGAATGGGAATCACTTCAACTTCAGGTGGAGGACCTAAGCTTTCAGGTTCTACCGGAAGTTGGTTAGTGTTTTCAGAAGGTTCTACATCTTCTTGACCGTCTTCCAGGTCATACACTCTCCCACTGAATTCTTGAGATATGAGCTCTCTTTCAAGAAAGTCTCCATACCTTGCAACAAATACTTTGTTTTCAGGTGGGTAATAAAAGTAGTATCCCATAGTTTCCTTAGGGTATCCTACGAAGATGCACTTCACAGATCTTTGTTGGAGTTTGTCTGCTGAGTCACGTTTAACATACGCCTCACAACCCCAGACCTTAAGATAAGACAGGTTAGGAGCTTTTCCAGTCCATACCTCATATGGTGTCTTATCAACCTTCTTTGTTGGAACCATATTTAGAATGCGAACCGCAGATTCTAAGGCATAATCCCAAAACGAGAAAGGAAGAGTTGTTAGATTAAACATAGATCGTATCATGTCTTGCAATGTACGATTCCTTCTTTCAGATACACCATTTTGTTGTGGAGTATATGGAGAAGTAAGGTGCTGGACAATTCCCTCCTTTGCTAGATAATCTATGAACTCCTGACTCAGGTATTCACCACCTCTATCGGATCGAAGAGCTTTAATCTTCTTTCCAAGTTGCAACTCTACTTCTGCTTTAAACACTTTGAATGTTTCAAATACCTCATGTTTATGTTTAAGTAAATAAACATAACCATAACGGCTGTAATCATCCGTAAATGTTAAGAAGTAGCTAGCACCCCTCCTTGACACATGTCTAAGTGGTCTACACACATCTGTGTGAATAAGACCAAGTAGATCATTCGCCCTTTCAATCCTATTTTTAAAGGGTTTCTTAGTCATCTTCCCAGCAATGCAAGATTCGCATTTATCAAATGATTCATCATTGATCTTATTTAAAAGCCCATCATGTTGCAGCTTTTTCATGCGATCTTTGCCAATGTGAGCAAGTCGACAATGCCAAAGATAAGACGAATCCAGACCTTTCTTGATTCTCTTATTGTTGATGCTATACATTGAATTATTTTTAACAAAAGCATTATCATTGTCATTCATATCAATTTCAAATACACCATTCACAGCAATAGCATTAAAATAAAAAACATTATTTAAAGAAACCGAAATTCCATTGCTTGAAATAGTATGCTCAAAACCAAGGTTTAACAAACATGAAAATGAAATTACACCTCTAACAATTGACGGTGCATAATGACAATTATTTAAAGATAGTACTAAGCCCGAAGGCAACACTAAATTAAATACTCCTATAGCTTCAACTCCTGCATGCGCTCCGTTACCAATGTGCAAGAATTGTTGTCCATAGGCCAGCTTTCTCTCAACTCTAAACCCCTGCATGGTATTGCAGATATGAATGCCACATCCAGTATCATATACCCATGAATTCAATTTAGGAGTAAGAGTGAATAATTCAATCATAAAGAACGCACCTGATGAGCTGGGGTTACCAGCATCATTCCCCTGCTTCTTGAGTCGCAAGTCATGAATGTAGAGAGGGCAATTGCGCTTCCAATGGCCCTTTTCATGACAATGGTGACAAGCCTGATCCTTCCTGTTTGGCGGATTCACCTTGTTCTGCTTAGGCTGATGTTGTTTCATCTTGGGTTGAGGTTGATAGGCCATGACCTGCTTGCCTTTATCACCTTTACCTTTGCCTTTGTTCACTTGCGATTTCTTCTGGATTCTCCCCCCATGAATTGCCAACACTTGCGGGGTGGGATTCTTGACCTTGGCTGGTAGACTTTTCTCATAATCAACAAGCAATGCGAGTAATTCTGAGACTGTCTTCCCCGAGCAATGCATGTTGAAGTTCTGCACAAAACCAGCAAAATCCTTGTTAAGGGATCTGTTGATCAAGTGCACTTGCACATTCTCGGGGTAACCAAAACCAATTCTGTGAAGTTGATCAAAGGAGTCCTTCATCTCATCCACATAATCGGCTACTGGTTTACCATCACCATGCTTGCAGTTGTGTAGCTTGTCAAGTTCATCATACAATTCAACTGCAGGTGACTTCTCATAAGATTGCCTGAGGTTATCAAGCATATTCTTAGGAGACGAATACTCATACTTCTTTTGTAATTGAGCATTCATGCTAGTGAGCATTAGACAAGCAACCTCATTGTACTTAGCATTAGTCACCTTCCATTCTGCCTTTGCTTCAGGTGTTGCCGTAGCAGCAGGTTCAGCAGGGCATTCCTCGGTCACATAATCCATCTTACCAGACGCCCTCAAGACAATTCTGAGCGAACGGTACCAGTCATTGAAATTCTTTCCAGTGAGTTTCTCTCTCTCAAGATGACTCTTGAAAGCATTAATCACTGTTTGGTTATCGGGTTGAGCCATATCTACAGATAAAGTTCAAATATTAGTATTTTCGATAATCAATATCTTCAAGAAAATAAAATACCCAAGGCTATATTCATATAACCAACAAATTTTCTTGAAAACCTAGGATCTATCTTTACATAGTTTCACCACATCAGTTGATCTGCTAGTGGTAAAAGTACAAAAGATAGTAATCTGTCGAACAATAATTGGCAAACATGATTTCCAATTCCTAGATCATTATGGGATTTACATCAAATTGATTCATCAATTTGCCTTTGTAAGCATGTTTTATCCCATCTCATGCCTTAAGTTCTAGGTCTCACGCACAACTTAATTAAGTCGTCTACCTTAGAAACTGTAAAATTACAATTATGGTCTCACGCGTTAAAAGAATTTTACCTTGTTATAGTAATTTAGCCTAGGTCTCACGTTTACTAAATTAAAATTCCAAGTGTTTCTTATAGGTAGATGGCACGTGACTTAAATTTTAAGGGTATTAATTTTTGATATGTCAATCAAAATTATGTACAAAGATGCATGCACTCATCTTTATAACATAAGTTTTCATAAAAACTTTTTATGTCCGATTCCTGAAATTAATACACAAAGTTTTACTTGAGGTTTATGCCAAAACCCTAAGATGACTTTCTACAACATATAATTTAAAAGTAATTCGTTTAAGATATATTCAAGATTGTGATAACCAAGGCAGACTCTAAGGCTCTTTTCTAAGCCTTCAAATCACGGTTATGAATATCATCTTAAAAGACTTAATTTTAAAAGTATATTTGCACAAAACATCATTCAAGCAAAAGTTTATGGATTCAATCTCAAAATAGTAATAAAGTTTGAATAATGCTAGTCTCGACTGGGAGCTGATTACCGTGCGAATCGGACCACGATTGTCATAAGACCATTGCAAGATTCTTACTTTATCACTTTAGGGTTTCACAATTATTAGTCCGTTTTAATTTTCTTTATGAAAACACCCTTTTATTGCTTACATCAAGTCCAACTAAAAACAATAAAACAAGTTGCAAAGAAAATCAAACAAACAATAATAATAAGTGAAACAATTAGCCACATGCAAACCGTTTTAGAAAAGATCCTAATAAAATCAATTCTAGGTATAATAACGCATGTAATCAACTAAGGCCTTCACCTCTTAATGGAGATGAGCCACATATATTGACGAATCAATTGCGTAGGCCAAAGCTAAAAACACACCACATAGCATATAAAATTGATTTTAATATTTATTGGAGTCTTCCCCAATTTAAGATCTATCTAAATATGTGACAACAAAACAAGATCCATGACAAACATGCATGTAAGTCACGGATTAAAACCTAACAATTAGCAATTAGGTCACAAGATACGTTCAATTAACCGGTTAATGACCTAAGGTTTCTAGTGATTACACATAATCAATAAAACCACAAAACCCTAATTAGGGTTTCATGGAGAAAATCGACCCCCCCCCCCAAAATTAGGGTTAGGGTTTCGAAATTTTTAGAAAAAAATAGGAAAAACCCTAGATCAAAAAACATAAAAACATGTATCTAAAACAATTAAAGACCCGGTTTTTATTACGTTTTAGTAATCAATTACATGTTATACATGGCTCGTGATGCCACTGTTAGAGTTTGACAATCAAATACACATATTGCGGAAGCTAGGATCAAGTATAACACATAAATATTAACTAAAACATAAATAGTAAACGTACCCGATGCACTTCAATAAACCTTGATTCTTGGACAATTAGATCAATGATAAACCCCTTACCGTTTTGTTTATCGATCTCTTGATAATTACTAAAGTAAGTAATTACCTCGTTCTTGTACACACAAACTACCAACGAATAAATGTTTGTTGCAAGTAAACAAAACACTTAATTTTGGACTAAACCAAAATCGACCCAATCCCTTAGGAGGGGGGTTGAACCGATCGGCCTAGGGAAAACAAGTTTTTAGGGTTAGAGTGTGTGCACAAAAGATTGTTAAGTCTAACCCCAAGCCTTGTATTTATACTATGTGAAACTTGGAGGACAAGACAAACTCGGGTTGGGCTTCCCCACCCTTGTTCGACCGGCCTAGGGATCCCCTAGGGGATTCTAGATCCTTCTTGACTCCTAAATTTCACTCTAGTCCTTATCTTTCGTCCTTAACGATAGTTAGTCCATACGGTTAACAACTAACGACCGTTTAGTCCATTAAGTGTTATAAATATATATATTTCATACATTTAATAAATATATATATTTATTTACATTATTCTTGTTTGTAAAGTGTGCAATCCCGAGGTCTCGTGTTCGATCCTAGACATTTACCTATTAATGTTTATACGTAACATTTAACAAATAGGTGATTCTGATTATCCTTATTTTTTTTAGGGTTAAATTCAATAAGCTAATTGAGATTGCTTATTTGATCCGAGTGAAAGATTGTTCTAAGTGGATCCAAAATAACAAACTTGTAGTTTTATGGTATATTTGTTTGTTTCACTTGGACCGCATTTGCTCTTTAATTTGTGACCATTATGAAACAAAAATAACCCAAAAAGCATACTTCTATTGACCAAAATGGGATGAAAATTATACCATACATCAACTCGGAACAAAACCAAGTAATGTACGAGAAATGTAGCAAAAATGTGATTTGCCAATAACGATAAACGAAAGACGATCAATATGGTTAGGTAACTACCCGGCAACTTTTCCCTTGGCCCAATCTGTCCAAGATGACTCCTTATTATCTTCGTCGTTGTCTTCCAAACTCCAGCACACCATAGCGGTCGCTGCCAAAAATAATACTAATAAAGCTACCGTTTTCCTCATTTGTGAACATACGAATGTATGTGTAGTCGATTCTCTTTTGCTGTTAAAAAAAAAGTATGTATGGTCGAACGTTCAAAGGTACGGTGCAAAAACAATGAATTGAGTTGCTGGAAGATTATGAATTAGAATTTATAGTCATGAATTTATTCATGTCTAAACATGGAACAGGAATGTGAGATAAATCGTGGAATGCGGTTAGATTTTTACGTGTACCTAGCTTCCCTCTTTTCCCGCCAACTTTCACGTAATTTATAGTATTATTTCTTATAAACGTATTTCCTTATGCCACATATTGTGAGCTTGGGATATCTTTTACAATCTTAATTACAGTGGTTAAACGTTTTTTTACAAGTACATTTGTGAACATTTTGGCTATCTGAAATGAGGTAAAATAGTTATTTTTCACATATCAATGCTAAAAATGGTTATGGTGCAAGTAAATTTATTTTGCTTCAAAAGACGATTTGCTACGAGTTATATAGGGCTAATCACTTATATAAGTATATAACTTGTCATCTTTTTCACTTTTAATTATCGAACAAATTTTTTTGCAACTCCAACCCTAAACTTTTGAATTTCGCCAATTTGGTGTACCTGATGCCCGGCCAAGCCATTAACATACAAATTTTGTTTATAAAGCCAAATTGGCAGCCATGTCACCAGTTGTTCATCAAGTTGAAGTACTATTTAAATGTGTTAGATAAATTCGAAGTATTTATTTCGTGAAATAGGTAGCTATATTAAAAAAAGAAGAAGGAAAAAAAAATACATGTGGCACCTATGGTCATTGCTGTTAGTCGATGTATTATTTGAGTCCATGTAGTATTCGTGTGGGCTAAGGCCCGAGTCTAGAACATTCTTTTATTGGTAACACACGATTCACATAATAACAAACTTGGTGCCCGGGCCACACCTTCACTTTTCTTAGGTCATGCCACCAATCATCGTGGTTATCGTTGTTTAGATTTAAACACCAATAAAATTATTCTTTCACGACATTTTACCTTTGATGAGACTGTTTTCCCGTTTGCCACAAAGGCATCCCCTACCACCACTCCCACTGCCAGTTCTTCTTATGAATTTTTGGATGACTCATCTAATGCCATTTCTAATATTCTAAGATTATCTCCCACCACTACACCTACTGCTCCTACACCTGATGCACCTGTTGAGCCTCCTAGTCCATCTCCTGCACCTACACCAACTCCAAAAATGCCACAAACCCCTGTTGTTTCTCATGATTCACCTCCTCCTCTAATTCCACAGCCCACCGGTTCGATTCACCCCATGGTCACACATGCTCGTGTCGGGATTACTCGTCCCAATCCTCGTTATGCTGGTCATCTGTCTACGATTTCTCCTTTACCTCGGTCTCCTAGTGATGCTTTTCATGATCCGAATTGGCAAAATGCTATGTGCGATGAGCACGATGCACTTATTAAAAACAAAACTTGGACTCTTGTACCAAAACCCCCGGATGCGAATATTATTCGCAGTATGTGGTTGTTTCGTCACAAGTATTTAGCGGATGGGACTCTTAGTCGCTACAAGGCTCGTTTTGTTGCGAATGGTAGTAATCAGATAGAGGGTGTTGATTTTGATGAGACCTTTAGCCATGTTGTTAAACCTGGCACTATTCGGACCGTTCTTAGTTTAGCTATTTCTCGACATTGGCCGGTTCATCAGCTGGATGTCAAGAATGCTTTTTTACAAAGGGATTTGGCTGAAACAGTTTATATGTATCAGCCACCTGGGTTTCGTGATCCTGTTCATCCTGATTATGTATGTTTATTGCAGCGCTCGCTGTATGGTCTTAAGCAGGCTCCTCGGGCATGGTTTCAGCGCTTTGCTACTTACATCACTACTGTTGGTTTTTCTCCTAGTCGTTGTGACTCCTCTTTATTTATTTATAGACAGGGTGATGATACTGCATTTTTGTTACTCTATGTGGATGATATTGTGCTCACTGCTTCGTCTGATGGTTTATTACAGCAGATCATTGGTTCTCTACATAAGGATTTTGCTATGACAGATTTGGGTGCTCTTAATTATTTTTTGGGTGTTTCGGTTACGCTTGACTCTTCTGGTATGGTTTTGTCACAGCGTGAGTATGCTATGGAGATATTAGAACGTGTACATATGATCACTTGTAACTCTTCTCGGACTCTTGTTGACACTAAGTCTAAATTGGGTGATGATGGTCCTCCGGTTTCTGATCCTAAGTTATATCGGAGTCTTGCAGGTTCTCTTCAATCTCTTACCTTCACTAGACCTGATATTACATATGCTGTGCAGCAGGTTTGTTTATATATGCATGATCCTCGAGAGGCTCATTTCAATGCTCTCAAGCGAATTTTGCAGTATGTTCGGGGTACATTAGACTATGGTTTGCAGTTGTTTTCCTCATCTACTTCTTCATTGGTTGCTTATTCTGATGTTGATTGGGCTGGCTGCCCTACTACTCGGAGATCAACTTCAGGCTATTGTGTTTTTCTAGGCAACAATCTCCTCTCCTGTTCCTCTAAGCGTCAACCGACGCTTTCTCGTTCCAGTGTTGAGGAGAATATCGTAGGGTTGCCAATGTTGTTGTTG
The DNA here is from genome assembly GCA_030686995.1 of Artemisia argyi. Lineage (NCBI taxonomy): Eukaryota > Viridiplantae > Streptophyta > Magnoliopsida > Asterales > Asteraceae > Artemisia > Artemisia argyi. The sequence goes on along the minus strand of CM060703.1, from coordinate 149,882,678 downwards.
AGACTTGTTGGTTGCGGAATCTTTTGCGTGAGTTGCACACACCTTTGTCTTCTGCTACGCTAGTCTATTGTGATAATGTTAGTGTTGTTTATTTATCTTCTAATCCAGTTCAGCATCAACGTACAAAGCATATAGAGATTGATATTCATTTTGTACGGGAATTAGTTGCTGCTGGGCAAGTTCAAGTGCTTCATGTACCATCACGTTATCAATATGCAGATATTTTTACCAAAGGTTTACCATATGCTTTGTTTCAGGAGTTTAGGACCAGTTTGAGTGTCCGGTGTCCTCCCACTCAAACTGCGGAAGAGTGTTAGTCGATGTATTATTTGAGTCCATGTAGTATTCGTGTGGGCTAAGGCCCGAGTCTAGAACATTCTTGTATTGGTATTTATATACCACACATTCATGATTAATAACACACGATTCACATAATATCCCACAATTGCAACTTTCTTTGTCTCGTGTTCGATCTTCTAGTGGATTATGATTCATCTTTTCATTGATTGCACAATTTCTCAAAATCAGTGGATGATAATTTGAAACTTGTGGAAATTTGTTAATTACCCAAAAGACTTATAGAGTTTAATCTTTTGAAGTGCCTCGACTTCTCTTCCTAATCGACTAGAGTCATATTTTGATGCAGACATTCAATCAACAACTCTGATTATATGGCGTTGTAGGAATAATGGACTTTGTTTCGACATTTTCCCTACTCAGAAAAACACTTTTAAAGACGAAATCAAAACCTTGTCTTACTCTTGGATTAGTTATAGGATGAAGGATTTTCATCCAAGCTAGAACGTTTGGATCCTTGATCCAACATATGCTTGTAATAGTCTATCGTAACTTTTTAGCTTCTCACTAGTATTTATATAATTCCGCCTTTAAAATAAATCCATCTTCCAATGAACTTATTCTTTTTAATATATTCAAGTTGTAAGTGAGTCAATCCAAAAAAAAATGTAATAGCTTTTGATTATTTATGTTTCGTGCTACCGCGTGAAGCTAATTCTTAGACTACTGATTATTACTATTACATTAGTTTATTAACTTTTATTTGGTTTTCCTTTAATTTATTATTTTGCAAAATGTGAAAATGTTGACTTTACATGAAAAACTCTTTGCAAAATGCCTTCCAATTGAAACAAGACTAAGCTAGGTGTATTTAGTTGGTGAAAAATACCATAATTTTTCAAGAAATTTTTCATCGGAAGCTAAATAAACAAAAACCCGTTTAATCACACACATTGTTTAGAAATATTTACGAAAGAATGAAAATCTCATTTTTGAGAAACATTTGACGGTAAGCTTTACGTACCCTAAACTAATCAGTGACGGAGCTAGTAGGGGGGCTGGAGGGTGCTCGGCCCCCCCTAACTGGCTCAACTGCCTTAGATATATATGAGAGGAACCACCTTGGATTAGTTTCATTGAAATGAAAATGCAAAGAAGGAAAAAATAGTTGTAAATTCCGGCCATAATATATGACGGAGAAGATGAAGTAATTAGGTGAGAGAAATTAAAAAGTAATAAAGCCTTGGTACTTGGAAAATGTAGCATATACACTAATCACTATACAGTTGGAAAAAAGTGTACTGTATATGGGTCACTAGGAGCCTAGAAGTCTAGAAACTAGATTGAAGCATTTCGTTTTGTGGTTTAACAGAAAAATGAACTTTTCTTATAGTATAAAAATTTTGTTTGTCGACATAAATTTGACATTTTTTAGTTTGTCTCACATGTTATGTATAAAAATGCCACTTAGTCACTATGAAGTTTTTATTATCTGTATAATACTTGTAACTATAGCATTTAAATCCACACAATCTTACGCTTTTTTTCTAACTATTTGCGGAAGCTTGACCAAACTCGATAAAACCGTTTACCAATTGACTTGTTCACTAGCCGATTGTGTCGCGTCGGATAAGTTGAGGAACCTTGAGATAAGGAATTACCTGTTACCACTGAAAAAAATATCATTGAACCCGTATGTCGAACGGTTCAAACTTCGATCCAATTTCTAAAACAACGAATGGTATGTAAAAAAAAAAAAAAAAAAAAAAAAAAAAAAAAAAAAAAAAAAATTGAACCCCCCCAACACAAATTTCTGGCTCCGTCCCTGAAACTAATGATTGTGAATTCTCACCATAAGTTGTTATTCTTAACAAGAATCATACTATTTAAGTAAATTGTTCATATAAATTGAACTTGAACTTGTACATCAAAATGCATGCACAAAATACGTGAAAATTACCAACATTACAGGGTGTTTTTTTTGTTGAGATAAATATTTCAGTAAACATATATTTCATTTAGCCAGTACTTGGGTTCAGTATAAAAATATATTCTTATACATATTGATATTTATTTTTTACATATTGATATTTATTTTTTAGTTGACCTTGTTTTTGCACTTTTTTGCTGACTAGATGAATGACCTTCATGTCTTCAACTTCATGAGCACTTCACCATCCAGTATGTCAGAAAGTTGCTGTAAAAGAAACAAAAGCTGAAACCATTTCAGCATACATGAACATATAAGTGGTGGGGTTTCGATTTCAAATAATAAAGTTAAGGAACAAGATGCTTTTGTTTCTTGCTAAAATTGGATATAAACGTAAATCTAAAATATGGTGTCACGTACGCATGTAACAGCCTCAAATAGATTAGATAGATGTTAGGACCAACGTATCCCTATCGATCAAAAGTGTGAATGCTTAGTGTAAGCTAGTCTATTTGACGCTGTTACACGTAAGTCAGTAAGTGGCTTTCATTTTTCATTTTACGTGAGTTAGTGTTTGAAGTACACCTAGGATGACTACGACCATTGGCCTTTATTGATCATATAGGAGATAAGATATCAAGTGGGATGTTTTAGGATAATAGACAATATAAGAAGATTGGTAGGAGCATGGCCATGCATTGCTTTTCGGAAGAAAGATAGGGCCATTTTGTGAAAGAACTTTGTCAACTGCAAACAAGATAATGGTTTATTCGTGTTTCGATAATGGATAAAGCAGCTCAAAGGTAGGACCAACTCTGACTGGCTTTGGTCCTTATACTGAAGATCCTGGAAACTAGAAAGGCTGGCCCGATTGGACAGTTATGAGGAATGGCAACGTATCAACGGATCATCCATGTGTTTATATATGCTCTAGGGATCACGTTAAAAAATAGCAACATACTTTAAGTTTTGCTTTATTCTAGTCATTGTACTTTATCACAGTTCATTTTAGTCATTGCCAATATATATGCAAATGCTCCAGATTAGTCACTTTTTGATAAAACATGACCATAATAATATATAGTACCCCTTAGTTTTTCCACGTAGATCATTGTAATATCTGTCATTTTTGGATGTAATGGCCGCTTCTTGGTATAAAAATTACCGAAATAACATCAACTGGAGCGATTCAAAGTACAATGACTAATACGTAACAAGATATATATTAACACAAAAAAGTATGTGGATATGTTTTTACATTAGCCAATCAATGGGAAAAAGGAATTTTTGGCTCGAATGCAATTGAGATGTAGATGAATGTGAAGATGAATCTGTATGCAGAAGGCAATTAGTTAGTGACTCTAAAAGTGAATACTTTACCTGATGGTTGGAATGCAATCTGAACTAATTTCTGTAGTTGGGTAAAGGAACATTTCCAGACTCTATGTGCCTAAGATCTTCGATAAGCACATCATAGTGCCTTTTCACTTCTTCTGCAGACTTGCCACCAACTGCTCTTGCAACTTTTTGCCAACGGTCAGGGGTGTCTCTATCGTACACAGCAAGGGCTTTTTCAAATAATTTGTTCTGCTTAGGTGTCCACGAGGAGCTGGAGCAACTTGAAGACATGGAATCTGATTCCTTTGTTGCACTCAAAGACTCTTAAAATAAATATTCCCGAAAAATACTTAAGTGATAGACTGATAGTTATGTAGTCAAGGAAGATGTAAGTGCTCAAGAGGCTCTTTGAGAATGTTATCGAGGGATGCTCCTTATAAATAGGAAATAAAGGTGGGTAGGGTGGGGTTTTTCCAGCAAACGAATATAACTTGCAAGGAGAATCAGTATCAAAGAAAAAGCTTCACATCATAAGCATATGTCGATATTAAGTACTGTTACACATACTATCTTCCAAATTAGATCTTCTTGAGAGACACTGTTTGTAAGCATGTGTGACAATACTATATATGTCATTTTTTCTTTGTTAATTGGCTCTCTGTTCTTTCAGTATTTCACCAGGTTTAGCTTTTGTCTTTTCTGTCTTAGCTAAATAATTCTGAAGCCCTATACTAATCTGATTGTTATTCCTACATGGAAATGATAACTCTAATACAAAAACATGGTGAGAACTTCTTCACAAATGAAATTTTAAAATCCGTAAAAGAAAACTGCCGCTAGGCATTGCACTAATGATCTCGTAGATCTTTACCATCATTTCCTTCACATTGGCCCTAGTTCATTTATTCAAAAAATGTACTGTATGAAGTATTTTGAGCGTAAAAGAGGCAAAATGTTGATTTATGTTACCATAAATATTAAAGTGATAAATCTATTCACAAATTTGGTACAGCTTGATTGTTCTGATATGATACTTGCATTATTACATGTAAGTTTTAGCAGTTCATCAATGCAACCACACTCCACATCTAGATGCTAAGTGTCCGATTCTAACCCCTACAACTTTACATCTGATAACCTGCAAGTTCAATCCTCTAAAAAGCACAAATCTTTCCCTCTTTTTGCAGGTGCACATCTAGAAGGTCCATACCGTTACTGTCGTCTTCTGATGATTTTGCATATCTTTGTGATATTTGTTATGAAATACTTACTTTGTACCATGAATGTTGTAATTTATAAGTTGCAACTTTAAAATGTGAAACAAATGTAAGGCAAGTGTTTGAATATTAGCAATTGTCTTATACGGTCTTCAGCTATGACAAGTATAGTAGAGGAATCTATTGATAGAGGTACTGTAATGTACAAATGTTGTAATGTAGTACCGCACGATATGAGAAGTACATAAAGAATTCAATGAGCTAAGAAGTAGTAAACTTAAGCCTCTTATTTATCATCATAAGCATAGGCGGAGCTACATGAGGACCGGGTAAGTCCGTTAGTGTATTTTTTTTTTTTTTTTTTGTGATTTCATGTGCTAAAAAAAAAAAAAAAAAAAAAAAAAAAAAATCATCTCGACCCTCCCATTTAATGTTTTTCCAAAACAAATTTTGTTTTGGCCCTCCCACAAAAAATTTTCTAGCTCCGCCACTGATTTATAAGTAAAAGTGAACCAGTCGACATGACCTATTATTTTTGTATTTGTTTAGATTTATGTACGGACAACTCTGCAAAATATGCAAAAGTTTCTACTTTTGGTCTGCAAAGTAGGATCAGATTCTTCCATCTTCTTTTATTCAATTTTTTCCTGTGGATTACATTTCTTGATGGAAAGTAGGATATTATCAAGAATCCAATTTACTAGCTCATTGTGACATGATATTTTCTCACTACAGATCCTATTGGATGCAAGTTGTTCGAAGCACCATCTTTGAGCTAGTGGAAGCCACCCCTTCTAACTATTCTTCTCATTGCGAGCATCTCAAAGATATTTTGGACAAAATGCAAAGAAGGCAAGTGAACTTTCTGCCCTTAGATACCGCCTTAATAATTAAGCACTTTTTGATTGCCTCAAGTCCCAGGACAAAGTTTAACAATCTGATTGTCAAATTGCCCACTATTGGATTTTTTTTTTTTTTTTTTTTTAGTGTGATAATGAGTCTCCATGCAGCATTGGTTAAACAACTCTACTGCAGGAAAATCATATTGTCCTAATATGTCAACAAATGATACTTTCATGGTGGTCCTTTGAATATGTTGTCAAATCTTTCCAATATTTGGAATCCTTATGATATCCTGAGCTATACCCAAAAAGTAATGCTCCCATATAACTTTTTAGTTGAATTTGTTCTGCTCACTCGTTACCATTCAGATATGGTATGTTTTGATAGAAGATTTGTAGATGCTTGAAGTGTAGGTTATAATGTAACCATTTTTTATTTTAATAACTTGATGTTGATTTCTGATGCGTAATACATTAATAGTTACGTGTTCATGCATACTTTAGGAATCTCCTTCTAAAAGAATTTAGAAAAAGAAGTGCCAATCGAGTGATGAACTAAAACGAAAGTACGGTCCAAGTTAAGTTTTCTGAAGAGTAAAAAAGATTGACAGTGATCAGGTTTCTTTATGTCTTAATAATGTGAGGTGGTTTTTACTGTTGGGAAGCGGGGCTGACTTATATTAAGTAATATATGAGTTGTACTCGAATGAGACATGTAGCTTGGAAAAAACTTATTACGCTATTAAATGAAAAAAGATGCTGAACAGATTGAACAAACGTTTATAAATGGGTCATGATAAACGCTAAGAAAACATACAATTTAAGAAAGGCATAATTTTGGATCTGAGAAAAGTTATGGAGCCAGTAACTGGAGAAGATCTTGATGGGACACAAAAGCCATTATCTAGGACTCCAAATACTTTTTTTACCAATCACTGCGTGACAAATTCTATTACAGTTTGCTACAATGCCCACTGTAGGTGGTATCCTTATATAAATAGCTTCCGTTTTAAGATATGACCATATGGCGTTATCAATGACTAAAGTTGGCCTATGTCCTGATGTACAGATTTGAAATTATAGATCTGAACAGAAATAACTTTTGTCGATCTCAGTTGTGTATGGTGCATGCGTGTAGGACATTGAAAGTTGCAAGTAAATGAGACAAAAAAATAATAATAAATAAATAAATAAATAAAAATAAAAAAAATTAATTTGGTCGCCACTGTGGTAACTTGGTCGTCGTCATGTCGTCGGAGAGAGAAAGTTGATGTGGCATGGTCGTCCGTGGTCACCACTGCTAGTAGCGTTATAGTTTGTTTAATTCCAAATCTGATATGACCTATTAAATTTTAAATGTCTTTGTTCTTGCAGATTTTATACACAAATGGATAGTGACTTGTGAACTGTTCAAGGCAACTTATGTTTATTATACCAGTTCATGTTTACTTGCATTCTACCAAGGTCGCACACTGATTCTTGGGTTTGGGTTTGGTTTCATAGCTTATTAGAAACCGCGAGGGAACTTTATTTACTTACAAAATCATTTCTAAAGAGATACCAAATTTTTTATATCGGTACTGTATTTCCCCTGATGATCCAACAATTCTGTGTATATGATTTACTTACTCTACTATAATCACCCTAGATAGAAAGATTTTTCAATACAGGGTCAACTGCAACCACACTGGCCATTGTGGTTCCTGTACAGTGGGTGGTGCTAAGATCCTGACATTGTCGATTCAGGTTTTTAAAAGAAAAAAAAAAGAAAAAAAATAACTTAAATATGTCATGTCATATGAATCAGTTTCATCCCATTGCACTATGTAATACTCCGTACTTCATTTATTACCAGGTGGTGTTATTATGTAATATGTCAATTTCATCCCATTGCACTTATCAATGAATCAGTTTAAGCTATAGTCTATTCCTAATGGGTATAGTGAAAAGGAAAACGGGTTAAAAATCGCTCAAAAATATCATTTCCAGATGCAAAATGATACTTGTATCATGTGTGCAACTTTTTTAAGTGTCTGTTTTCAATCAGCATAGAATTGCCTGGGTAGTCCGGTACACATTGTGATCAATGTATATGATTTTGCTAACAATGACAATCGCTTAAAAGGTTATTTTAACGGTATATACCTGCTAATCTTATTATACCAAGACATGTTGTCCCAAAGTTTCTGTTTGTGTTTGGATCAATTTGTACACGAATAAGATTTGCAAACGTAAATAACAAAAGATAACTTAAATATAAACTTTATCCAACTATTGTAATGTTACATGGTATCAAGTACTTATAGGTTTCCAATGGGTGTGTCCAACCATCATAACCTTTCATCTATAAGTCATGTCTATTCGGTATTGTCTAACCGATGCTACTAAACAACATGATGGTTCGAACAGGTATATGCCAAGCATTGTGACCATTCGACCATCTCTGGAAATAACTAACTTTTATAACTAATTTAACTAACTAAACGGTTGTAGAGTTTCACTTCTACACTTTTGGTCCTTCACGTTTTCTTCACAAAGTAACAATCGAGATTATAAGTTGGTTCACATTCTCCTCCTTAATCTTGGTTGTTGCTTTGTCCAAGGTCTTGAACTCCGAGCATCTGTCTCATAGTTGTAAACTTAAGTCTTGGTAAAGCTTTCGTTAATATATCTGCTCTTTGTAGTTATCCGCTAACGTGTTCCACATTTATATGACCATTCTCTACACATTCCCGAATGAAATGATAGCGAATGTCTATATGTTTACTCCTTCCATGAAATACTGGGTTCTTCACGAGTGCTATTGCTGATACGTTGTCAACTCTGAGCGTTATTCTTTTTTCTTCAATTCCAGTCAGTTCACTAAGTAAACGTTTTAACCATAAGGCTTGACATGCTGCTGCAGTAGCCGCCATGAATTCTGATTTACATGATGAGAGCGCCACTGTAGGTTGTTTCTGAGTACACCAAGTGATAGGTGACTCTCCAAAGTAAAATACGACTCCAGTAGTTCCTTTTCCTTGATCGGTATTGATTCCATAACTACTGTCACTGTAACCTGTAATCTTGCAGCCGCCTTCCTTCTTGTATATTATTCCATGTTCTTTTGTTCCTTTCACATATCGGATTACTTGTTTAACTGCCTTCAGGTGATGTTCCTTCGGGTCTTGCATGAATCTGCTGAGTAGTCCGACTGAGTAACTAAGATCCGGTCTTGTATGTAGTAAGTATCTGAGGCTTCCAATTAAGCTTCGGTAATAAGTTGCGTCAACTGGTTCTCCATCTTCCGCCTTGACCAACTTAGTGCCGGGATCCAATGGTATCTTTGTATCATTGCTATCCGTTATACTTGTTTCTTTGAGGATCTTGTTAATGTATCCAGTTTGCTTGATGGTAATCTCTCCTCCTGTCTGTGTAACTTCTATCCCAAGGTAATATGCTAGCAATCCTAAGTCGCTCATTTCAAATTTTTCTTCCATTTGGGATTTGAACAAGTCTATTTCTTTCTTTGGAGTACCCGTGATTATTAAATCTTCTACATAAACTCCAACTATAAGTGTTGAATTCTTGCTTCTCTTCGTGTAGACTGCTTGTTCGAGATTACATTTCTTAAAATCTAGTGATTTCAAGGTTTGATCAAGCTTCACATTCCAAGCTCGTGGTGCTTGTCTTAAGCCATACAAAGCTTTGTTTAGCTTGTATACTTTTCCTAGGTTTCCTTGTTGAATAAATCCTTCAGGTTGTGTAACGTAGACTTCTTCTTTCAATTCTCCATGTAAAAATGTTGATTTTACGTCTAAGTGGTGTACTTGCCATCCATGATATGCTGCTAGTGCTAATATCAAACGAATTGTCTCTATTCTAGCTACTGGTGCAAATACTTCATCAAAGTCTATTCCTTGTTCTTGTACATAACCTTTTGCTACTAATCTTGCTTTATACTTAATGATCTTTCCCTGTGCATCTTTCTTGGTTTTGTAAACCCATTTGAGTCCTATTGCCTTCTGGTTTTCTGGCAAATCTGTGAGAGTCCATGTGTGATTCTTGTTGATTGAATCTATTTCAATTTTCATGGCCTCAATCCATTTCTCGTCTTTTGATGCTTCCTTGTAGTTACAGGGTTCTTCTTCAATGAAAAATAAGCTTGGAGTTTCCACTTGTTGTGCATGTTGATAAATTTCATTGATATTCTTTAAACCTCGTACTGGTCTGTGATCATATCTTTCTGAGCTTCCTGATGAGCTTTCTAATGAACTAATAGTAGCTTGTCTTTCACTTTCTGAGTTGGGTTCGTAATTGTATGTTGGTGGTGTAATTGGTGATGCTGGATCAGGTATTGGATCTGGTATTGGATCCAGTATTTGATCTTCTTCATGATACGTATTATCTATGTTTTCTATGTTGATTGGTGTAGGATTTCCATTATCAACTTCGTCTACCACAAAACTAGTCCAAAATGTGTCTTGTGTATCCGTATCATCTCCATTCTTATCCCAATTCCACGGTTTCGTTTCCATAAACTTTACGTCCCTACTAACATGTTTCTTCTTTCTTACTGGATCATATAGCCTACAAGCTTTTGATCCTTCCTCTACTCCTAAATAAACCATCGGTATGCTTCTGTCATCTAACTTCTTCAAGTGAGGTATGGTTATCTTAGCATAAGCTGTGCATCCGAATATTTTAAGGTTTTGTAGGTTCGGTTTTCTCTTGTAGAGTGCTTCATATGGTGTTTTATCTTCCAGTGCTCGTGTAGGTACCCTATTTAGAATACAAATGGCATGTTTTACTACTTCCGCCCAAAAAGTTAAGGGTAACTTCATCGCTTTCATCATACTCCTGGTAGTTGATAACACCGTTCTATTCTTTCTTTCAACTACTCCATTTTGTTGCGGTGAGTATGGTGCTGTTAACTGTCGTGCTATTCCATTATCTTTACAATACTTATCGAATTCATGTGATGTGAATTCTCCACCTCTATCTGTTCTTAGCACTCTTAACTTCAATCTTAACTCCATTTCAACCTTCGGTCTAAATTCCTTAAATATATCGAAGGCTTGATCCTTAGATGTTAGAAAATAGGCCCACATGTAACGTGTACAGTCATCTACTAGTAAGAAGATGAGTTTCTTTCCGGAATTTGTTGTTGGACTTATGGGACCACAAAGATCTCCATAAACTAAGTCCAATGGGTTCTTTGATCTGAATTTGGCTTGGTTTGGAAATGGGGTTCTGCTGTGTTTTCCTAATAAGCATGCATCACATACTTGTCCTGCATGACTTATTCTTGGTATTCCTTCTACTAATCCTTTTCTTGTCATCTTGCTGATATCGTCAAAGTTCAGATGACCTAATCTTGCGTGCCATAACCATGCTTGGTTATCCACATTTGCTAAGAGGCATATAGGTGCTTCTATTTGTAGTCTAATACTGTAAAGTCTATTCTTCGATCTTTCTATCTTCATCAACAACTTCTTCTTCTTATCATACAAAGTCAGCTTGTTTCCGTCCATTATGATCTTACAACCTATTTCAGTAAGTTGTCCTAGACTAAGTATGTTGCTCTTAAGGTTTGGTATGTAGTAAACATCTGTTATTATCTTTTGCTCCTTGTTTCTACATCCTAGTAATATTGAACCTCTACCCTTTATCTCTACATATGATCCATCTCCAAAACGAACGCGTCCAGTGATACTTTCGTCTATATCTTTAAAATGACTCTTGGTTCCCGTCATATGGTTGCTTGCACCATTATCTAAATACCATATGCTAGCGTCTGTTGTAGCATATTTTCCGGGTTGTACTTGTCCTTCATTAATCAATACTTCTTCGTGTGTCGTCATTAATAGTGATGGTTCATCGTCTTCATAGATAAGGTTTGATTGTTCTTGAGTTGTTGGTGGTTTTCTACATTCTTTCTTAAAGTGTCCATGTTTCCCGCAATTGAAACATTTAATATGAAGTACAGGTAGCATTTTATGAAAATTCGGTTCAAAATGTATATAACTAATTAAATTGAGTCGGGTCTCACTGAGTTGAACTGTGATCATTACTTTCGTACATTTTGAATACAAAATCTGTTATGAAAAATAAAAATGCAAAGAATGTGATTATATGAACTATATTATTAGTTTAATTTATTACTATAACAATTTAGATGCTTGAATGAAGCAATTTAAGAAGTTCCATAGTTGGATTGTTTTATGTGTTCCCCTTTTAATCTTCTTCTTCCACTCACCTCTATTTCTATTATACTTATCATTGTGAGTTGGGTTTTCTCCATTCGAGTTGTCTCTATTTTCTTTATTCTGCCAGTTTCCTCTTGAGTAGTTTGATCTACCCTTATACTTGTTAAATCGTTTCTTATATCTAGAGTGATCGCCTTGTGCGAATAATAGGTTATCCTAGCTTTCTGCTTGTCCTCCCTTTCGGAGTTTTATCCTTTCCTCGAATGCTTTTAATTTTCCAGTGATCTCATCTAGGGTGATATCATCTAGATCACTTGTTTGTTCTATGGATGCTACTATCTGAATGAACCTATCTGGTGTGGAGTCTAATAGTTTTCGTACTAAAAGTGATTCATCCAAGGTTTTTCCTAATTCTTTTGCCTTCGTGGCATAACCATTTAGTTTATCTGTAAATGCATCCACCGTCTCCTCATCCTTCATTTGAAGGGCATTAAATCCTATCATTAGGGATTGTAATCGTGCTTGTTGCACTCTTTCTTCTCCAACGTGTCTCTTTTTCAATGATTCCCACAGTGCTCTAGCAGTTTTACAACTTGCTACTTGTAAGATCACATCCTCGGTTAATGCTTGATATAGGAGGGCAATAGTTGCCTTATCCTTCTTATCATCGGCTTGGGTGTTTTCTTTGGGTTCTATAGTCTCCCATAAACCATGTGCTTCTAATATGACCTTAATTTGAATAGCCCAAACAGTGTAGTTTGTGGTTTTGAGTTTAGGACATTGATATTGTGTAAGCGGTGTAATGGGTTTAACTACAGTGCTATTGACGTTAGCGTCATCTCCACCCGACATTCTAGATGTGTTTATGATCTTCACTTTTTGACTTATATGGGAAATCTAACTAGTATGGTATGTGGAAAACTAGAAGGGGGGTTGAATAGTTTTACGTCCTTTTAAAATTTATAAGCACAAGTTTGTTTTAAAAACTTCGATTCTTGTTTATGTGAATTCAATGCTTGCACTATATGAACAATTGTATAATAACTAACTAAACTAATTAGTAAAGGTAAATAAATAAGTAATGAGAAGAGTTAGAAAGATCAAACCACAACACAAGGATTTATAGTGGTTCGGCTACAAGGACACCTTCCTTGTTCCTACTCCACTCCCCGAGTCACCTACTCGAGAGTTTTCTTCACTATGTCAACAAACTCCCTTATGGCGGAGAAAACCGTACACACCAATATACACACCAGTTTACACACCAATCTACACACCAATATACACACCAATCTTCACACCTATCTTCACACCAAGCTTCTACACACCAATCTTCTACACACCTTCTTCTACACACCAATCTTCTACACACCTTCTTCTACACACCAATCTTCACAACTATCCTACTTCACAACTAATCAACTTCTACTATCTACACAACTTCTATATCTTCTAAACAAATAATAACAAGCACAACACAATATTCACAAATGAATATATATACACTATACACAACAACTCTTCAACACTTCTTGAACTTGGTTGTAGAGAGTTCTTCTTTTGCACTTAGAATGAGAATGGATGATGAGGGATTGAATCACTTGAAACAAGGATTAATATACAAATGATCAAAGGGTTTTTGATGGGTTTAAGATGATTGTAGATCTGAAAATTTCGTGCAAAAGGTGAGGAAAAATTCCAGAATTAAGGTGGTATTTATAGGGGAAGAAATCTGACAGTTTCTGACAGAGGAGCGTGGCCGGTCCCCTTAAAGCATGGCCGGCCCCCTTAAAATTAAGGGGGCCGCCCCTTATAATTAAGGGGGCCGCCCAACTGTAACGGCCAGAAACTTTGTTTTTTAGTGGGAAAAGTTTATTTGGTGAAAAACTAACTGATTTTGGTTAAATATTTGAAATCATATATTTAGTATGATTAAAACATTTTTCCTTATTACCAAAAGTGTTTTTCAAAAATATATAATAAGATTATATAATTAAATAAACTTAGTATTAGTAAATTAAATACCCCTTTGATCATGAGATGTATTAAGCACTTATTTATTCATACCTTAAGTGATTAAGTTGGATATAGTGATATAAACTAGCTTAATACTTGTTTACGTAGTAATCAAACGATTGACGAGTTTACATTTTATGATCGTCAAAATATAGAGATATCGAAAAATATAAATAACGTTTTCATACATTATTTATGTCAACAATCTCCCCCTTTTTGATGATTACAAAATTTAAACTCATTAGTCGAAAATTAGTCTATATACAAGTATTAGAGTGAGTTTATATCACTTCTCCCCCTTTTTGTTAGCATCAAAAAGGTTATCCCAAGTAACTGGAAGCTCCCCCTTGAAGTATACTCCCCCTCATTATGAGGCCAAAAGGAATTGGGATATGGATATCTTGCAAAAATATTTAGTGGCAAGCAACATATATATATGGATATAGCATGCAAGAGTATAGACTAAACATAACCATATCATTGATTAAAGAAAATAATACATCAAGCATTACATCAACAAAAGGAATAAGTAATGCTTCAACTAACAAAAGCCTTTAAAGGCTTACAATCTTCATAGAAATAATAAACCAAGTCTCAAGCATGAGAGTCCTCTCTAGAGCTTGCCATCCAAAAAGGTTTAACACAATTTTATTTGTGAAACACCAAGCATGTTTAATTGGGAGGAATGGATGGTGAACATGGAAATGGTGATGGAGGAGGAGTGTTTGTTGATGGTGGTTGATGCAACATGTTTTCAATATGAGAAAACATGTATTGGATCTCATCTCTTAATCCGAACACAATTGTTCGGTTGTGAATGCAACAAAGGCAAGTGTCTCCATGAGCTTCAAGTAAGCTCCATGGGACGGGGTTATAGGTTGGTGGGTTGATAGGAGATGATGAGAAATGTGCATCAAGAGGTGTTAATGGTGATAATGAGAGAGTGAGTGCAAGGGTGGAGTGTTCATTGGTAGGTTGTGATGGTTGAGCCATTGGTGGAGAGGATAAGTGGGTGTTTATGTAGTCATTAATGGATGAAGTGGATGGTATGGAGGAAGTAGAATGTCCATTTGTTGAGGGTGTTTTGGAGGGTGCATTTGGTGCACTAGGAGATGAACATTGAGGTTGTGGTGATGGGGTGGTGTTATCTTCATTTGTAAGATCAATGAAGAGTTGTTTGGGTGGTATAATGACAAGTTTTTGTTTCTTGGCATTGTTTGAATGGGTGGTTCTTGGTGATGACATGATGATGGTTTATGAGTGATGAGGATGATGAATGATGAATTAAACATGCATGGGGATTATATAGTGGGAAAACATGTTTAGAAGTGGAATTATTTTGAAATTGTAATGTTATATTCCAAAATCAGTTTGGTTTTTAAGAGTAATGATAGCTGGGACTAGCAAGAGGGATCACATGATGCAAAAGAAAACAGTGTAAAAACTGTTTCAGATGGCCGGTCCCCTTAAATGGTGGCCGGTCCCCTTAATTTTAAGGGGGCCCCCTTTATGATTTAAGGGGGCCGCCCATCTGACGACCCAGAAACCAAAATTTTCAAAAATTTTCTGGAAAGATGTTGTGTTCTGGTTTGAATATGCAGCAAGCTCAATTTGGACATCTCACATTTGTTTTGGTTTATTAGAAAGCATATATGTCAAATAGTTATATAACCATTAACTAATCATGCAAACATATATATATATAGATCAAGAGCAACATGCATAAAGATATCAAGTTATCATCCTAAACACATATTCAAATAACAAGTATTTCCGAATAAACTTCGGACAAATAACACACAAGACATAAAAATAAAACATTGTTAAACAAGCACAATCCGATCATATCATTTCTTTTTCTTCCCGAAGATCCCCTTCAAAGTCTTCCCAATAGATTTGAAGCCACCTCTAACTTCTTCATGCAAGCTCTTTTGTCTTCTAAGCATCTCGGTAGTTCGTTCATGAAGCACTTCTTCAGTTTGATCACTTGGAGATGGAGTAGAATAGTAGGGATAGTCAAGATCTTCTAAATTTTCAACGAACTCAGAAAACGAAGGGGTACTAACATCATCGATGTTTTCCTCCTCATCGTCATCATCTTGCCTTGAGGATGATCCATGAAAGCTATGACGACGAGGTTTACCCTTGTCACTTCGAGTTCGTCGAGCTTGTTTTAGAGCGAGAGTACGCAGAGTGGGGTAGATGGACTCATAAATACTATTGTCAAGATCGGGGTAGTACTCGATAACATGACGATAGATACAAGTAAGGAACATTCCATATGGAAGATTGGCTTTGGGAGTTTTTCTAGCACACTCAATCCGTTTGATAAAGAAGTAGGCCAGATTGTACGGCTTTTCGACAGCTATACAATACAACATGTGAGCAAGGCTAGCCGGGAGATGGTCCCGGTGACCTCCAGTACCAAACGCATTCTCACGAATGAGTTCTTCCCAACGCTTCATGTGTGGGCTTAATTCTTTGAGGAGAAGTTGGTATGGAGAAATTTGAATGTTTTTGGATTTTATTTTTCGACTTGTGGTGGCACGATCTATACCAAGGATTTGACGAATTTCGTCGGGATGAGGAATTTCGTCGAGATATGGACCGAAGGTTGGTCGATAGCGATTAAGAGATTCGAGGTCCCACTCATTTGTGAAAACGGCTTGACCTCTAAAAGGAATTTGAAGGATATGACCAAATTGTTCGAGAGTGAGGGTGATAAATTCATTTTGAATCATGAAGGAGATGGTAATGAAACCAAGATCATTGGTTTGGACGGTGACTTGGCTATAGAAATCCATTATGAAACGAGGAATGATAGGTTCATTTATTTCATAAAGACAATTGAAGTTGATGCTTGTAAACACGCGATTTATGTAGTCGGATTGAGCAAAAGCAAGATCTACTACACGTCCCTCATGAATATTTCTATCTTCAATTTGACGATAGATAAGTCCAATGGAAGGAGATGTGGTAGGGAGTTGAGAAACTTTGGGAATGTAGTTTTTAGTGTGAGAAAGATCTTCGGTAGTTGCTTTGGGCATTTTCACCTAAACACATCAACAATTCAAAAAGACCAAAATAAATATAAAGAGAAAAAAAATATATGTTTATTGTCAAGGCTTATGTTGGAACGTAAACATACTTCGTTCCTTAATATTGTTTTTAACTCGTTCTAGATACACTTTACGATGTTTAATTAGTAGTTATGGACAAATCCAAACGCCCCTTTAAACATCTTAATATATCATGAAATTTACTAGATTTACATTATATTGTAAAACTAGCTATTTCTTGCGAGTTTCTTATGCATGTAATTTGTTTTTGAAAAAGATGGTTTGTATTTTTACTAAAAATGTTATTTTAAGTAATAAACCAAACGCTTCCTTAACTAGTGACTTATAACTCAAGTGCGTCAATATACATATGAATTATATATCTTGACGAGTTCGATAAACAAATTTAAGGTTTATAATTATAATAAAGTTTTATAAAAATTATAATGACTATGTTTTGATATTATTTGGACATAATCCAAACACCCCTATATTGTGAACCAATACAATTTTTCTTAGTCGAAAAATGTAATTTCAAGTTTTACAAGTTACAAAAGTATAATGTGGTTAGTTTTAACACGTTTTCAAATCATTATTCAACAATGAGTTTACTAAAATTTTTGAAAAGGAGTGTATGAAATTTTTCAAAAATTTTCGACATGATAGTTTATAATAACTAGTTTCTAGTGTTGATTAATCATCCTAATCCTAGGGGAAGCATTTGATTATGAAGTTTTAAGGCCTAATTCGAAAGAAATTATGAATTTTGACGAATTTTATAAAACATGCATAATCATGAGTATGATCAAGTAAGATGAAATTAGATGAAATGTGTTATGAAAAACTTACAATAAGTAATGGTGATTGTGTTAGATGAATTTGCCCTTTGCGAATTAACCCGAATTATGTGATTTGGAAGTGATTTGAGAGGTTTTTGGGTTTTGGTTTTCGTTACAGCAGAAGCAGTGGAAGGGGTATGTGAAAAAGTGGAGTGTTTGGCAAAAGGAAGAAAGGGAAAAACGGGCTTGAGCTCTCAGAGGGCCGGTCCCCTTAAACATTAAGGGGGCCGCCCTTGTATTTGCTGCCGGTCCCCTTAAATATTAAGGGGGCCGCCCTTAAAATTTTTATTTTTCAAGTTTTGGTTTCTGGAACAAACAAGAAAGTATTTATATATATATACTAGATTTATATTTAATCAAAAATACGTTGAAGAATATACGCACGAGAGGAATTACTTGACATTTTTACTTGACATTTTGTCAATAAAATTTTCTTGATTGTTTCGGATGAAATTCATCAAGTTGTCAAGCAAACGAGAAAGTTGTGAAAGGTTTATAAGTATATATATATATATATATATATATATATATATATATATATATATATATATATATATATATATATATATATATATATATTTTATATAGTATGGGCTTATAAGACGAGAAAGTAGGAGGGAGACGTATGCAACGGAAGCCGGGAGTTTGTTTCATCCATAGATTTTTCGACTCATCTCACTTCATCAGCATGAGTGTTGATTGAACATTAAAGTTCAATAAGGCAAATGGGGAAAAGAGATGTTCGTAAACGAACAATCTCTAGTTCTAGAAAATCAACAAATGAATTTCCTAGGTTATAAAATCCTAAATATAGCTAAGTATATAAATATATATATATATATATATATATATGTATATATGTATATATAGATATAATATAGAAACAAATAGAGATTAATAAGTCAAGTAAAATCACATAAATATAACACACTAAACTAAGCATGCATTTCTAGACAAGGAACTTAAAAGGAAATGTGTACCTTTTGTCTTTAATGCGTTAATCTTCAAGGTCTTCAAGAGGTAAATCGGACAAGAGGTGACAATGAAAAGTTCCATGTTTGGATGGCGAATATTATTTACGTTGGTGCCCATTGTTTCATTTGTCCAAAGTTATTTGGTCCGAACATGTTTTGTATTTGACTTGGATGCATATAAGGTGGAAACACTCCCCACGGATTGAAGTTCCACATTTGTTGATTATAGTTAAAGTTTCGTCTATTATGGTTTGTTCTTGGTTGAGGTGTTTTAGGTCTAGGATAAGAATTATTTGGTTTCCTAGGTGGTGGAGTTTTAGATCTTGTTTTAGATTTAGATGATCCAACTTCGGTTTTTAAAGATGGTTTATAAAATGGTTTTATTTCTTCATTACTCGCGATAGGTATTATTTTATTTTTTATGAGTAAATGTTTAGGATTAAGTATTGAAGGTTTTGGTTCATTTTCAAATTTAACGTTTTTAGCTCCACTTGTTGAAGATTCAGTTGAGTTAAATCCTAGTCCGGTTTTATCTCCTGATATTCTTTGAATACTTATAATTTTACTAAGTGAGTTACTACTATTTTCAAATTTATCAAGTTTGCAAATTTCATCCTTAAGTATGTTGTTTTCACTTTTAAGCTCTTGACATGTTTTACATTCTTCAACAATTTCTTTTCCTTTTTCAAGTTGTCGTATTTTAATTTTTAGTTCAAGCACTTCATTTTCTAGTTGGTTGTTTATGTATTTTAGTGATTTATTTTTAGCCATAACTAGTTGTCCTATTTTACATAATCTATTGTATTCACTATCTAAATCTTTTTCATCTAATGATAGATTTTCATCACTAAAGTATTCGGATTCAGAACGTACCTCACTTGATGATTTGGCCATGAGACACTTTTCATCCTTTGTTGTTTCATTTTCATCTTCATCACTATCACTCCAAGCACCTCCAACGAATGCTCTTTGATTTTGATCTCTTGTCATCATTGGACATTTTTCAATGAGGTGATTCGGATCACCACACTTGAAACACTTTCTCTCATTCTTGCTATACTTGTCATCATTATTCTTTTGAGATGTTCTTCTTTCATCGTGTGGTTGTCTAACGAATCTTCCTCGCCTTTTGAAGAATTTCTTGAAGTCTCTTACGGCCATGGCATATTCTTCGTCATCGCTTTCGGAAGATGAGCTATCTTCGTTGTTGGATTCCTTTCTAGCTTTCAAGGCGATTGACTTGCTTTGCTCACGTTTTCCTTTAACCATTTCAGAGTCCTTCTTTATAATTGCTTCGTAGACTTTCAGGTTTCCAATTAATTCATCAAGTTGTAGTGTTGACAAATTCTTTGATTCTTCAATAGCCGTCACTTTAGCTCGCCATTTAGGGTGAAGAGCTCTAAGAAATTTCCTAACAAAATTCTTACTAGAGAAATTCTCATCAAGTGCTTTTAAACTTGTGATGATAGTGTTAAATCTAGCAAAAGCATTATCAATTGATTCCTCTTCCGGAATCGTGAATTGTTCATATTGTTGAACAAGTAGATCTATTTTGTTATCTTTGACTTGATTATTACCTTGGTGAGTTATTAATAAAGAGTTCCAAATTTCTTTTGCGGTTTCACACATAAAGATCCTTTCGTACTCTTTACGTGGTAGCGCATTATAAATTACCATTTTTGCTTCATTATTTTTAGCAAGTTTTCTTTTTAAATCATCATTTTGTTTTTCAAAAGGTACGATTTCATCTTTCTTAGTTTCGGGGTTATTTTGAATAGGTAAAAAATCACCATTGGTAATAATATGCCAAAGATCTAGATCTTTTGATTTCACATAAGTTTCGAATCGATTTTTCCAATATAAAAATCCATCACTTTCAAATAGTGGTGGTCTTTGCATAGATTGCCCTTCTAAATATTTTTCAGATTCCATAGATCGTTACAAGTTTTAAAATACACTATATTTTAAAAATCTTGCTAGACGTGGCTCTGGTACCAATTGTGGAAAACTAGAAGGGGGAGTTGAATAGTTTTACGTCCTTTTAAAATTTATAAGCACAAGTTTGTTTTAAAAACTTCGATTCTTGTTTATGTGAATTCAATGCTTGCACTATATGAACAATTGTATAATAACTAACTAACTAAACTAATTAGTAAAGGTAAATAAATAAGTAATGAGAAGAGTTAGAAAGATCAAACCACAACACAAGGATTTATAGTGGTTCGGCTACAAGGACACCTTCCTTGTTCCTACTCCACTCCCCGAGTCACCTACTCGAGAGTTTTCTTCACTATGTCAACAAACTCCCTTATGGCGGAGAAAACCGTACACACCAATATACACACCAGTTTACACGCCAATCTACACACCAATATACACACCAATCTTCACACCTATCTTCACACCAAGCTTCTACACACCAATCTTCTACACACCTTCTTCTACACACCAATCTTCTACACACCTTCTTCTACACACCAATCTTCACAACTATCCTACTTCACAACTAATCAACTTCTACTATCTACACAACTTCTATATCTTCTAAACAAATAATAACAAGCACAACACAATATTCACAAATGAATATATATACACTATACACAACAACTCTTCAACACTTCTTGAACTTGGTTGTAGAGAGTTCTTCTTTTGCACTTAGAATGAGAATGGATGATGAGGGATTGAATCACTTGAAACAAGGATTAATATACAAATGATCAAAGGGTTTTTGATGGGTTTAAGATGATTGTAGATCTGAAAATTTCGTGCAAAAGGTGAGGAAAAATTCCAGAATTAAGGTGGTATTTATAGGGGAAGAAATCTGACAGTTTCTGACAGAGGAGCGTGGCCGGTCCCCTTAAAGCATGGCCGGCCCCCTTAAAATTAAGGGGGCCGCCCCTTATAATTAAGGGGGCCGCCCAACTGTAACGGCCAGAAACTTTGTTTTTTAGTGGGGAAAGTTTATTTGGTGAAAAACTAACTGATTTTGGTTAAATATTTGAAATCATATATTTAGTATGATTAAAACATTTTTCCTTATTACCAAAAGTGTTTTTCAAAAATATATAATAAGATTATATAATTAAATAAACTTAGTATTAGTAAATTAAATACCCCTTTGATCATGAGATGTATTAAGCACTTATTTATTCATACCTTAAGTGATTAAGTTGGATATAGTGATATAAACTAGCTTAATACTTGTTTACGTAGTAATCAAACGATTGACGAGTTTACATTTTATGATCGTCAAAATATAGAGATATCGAAAAATATAAATAACGTTTTCATACATTATTTATGTCAACATGGTATAACCTTACTACTACGGGGAATAAAAATAGTTATCCGGGAATCCTAGTAATACGGGGATTAAATATAGTTCTCGGGATTTCCTAATAATGAATATCTATACTATAAATGTATAAATGAAATCCAATGATGATAACGTGACCTCGTATGTTTTGCGTTCCCACTTGTGTTTCGATACAAAGAGATATATCAACCACGTACTAATCTTTCCTCGTCTCCTTTCAAATCTGGTTGTCGAGTTTTATTAACCAAATTTCCACGTTGTTCTGTTTCTTCTTGACTTGGCTCCTACTACTCTGCCTCGTACCCTTGTTATGTATAGGCTTCCTCCAAAAATTTCTACTCGAGTTGAATTTCTGGCCACGATCAACCTTCAGAATTGTTGTCGTTGTTTTCTTATTCCAAGTCTCCTTTCTTCAAAAAATACTCACGGTATTCTTCTTCCAAAAAATCAGCAACTTAGTTGCTTTCTTTTTCTTCTTTCTTTAGTATCCGGGGTACTAAAATTCCAATTACACCAACGTCTAAACAAAAGTTTGTTTGTCGTTCCGCTATTGCTTGCTTCCTTGCTTCGTTGTTTCCACAATACTCTTTCTATTTCATTCTCCTTTTCTTCTTCTTTCTGTCCACACCGTATGTACAACAACTTCGTCAATAGGTTCTGAAAAAAAAACCTATTCGGTATTCCTTTAGTGGAGCGAGTGATCAAGTCGCTAGTTTTTCTTCAATTTGTTGTTGTTTCCAAAGTATTGCCAACGTGCCTTTATCTCTTGTATGTACCGGTATCTCCTTCTTTGTTCCAAGCAATGCTCGTGTATGTTTCTGCGCTTCTTTTCTTTTGCGTACCAAGTTATGTACACAAGTTCTTCTAGATTTCTAATCTTCCCTTGTTGTGTTGTAGTAGAGAACACACAAGTACGTTTCTTGTTGTTGTTTAACAAGAAAACCTCCAACGTTTTCTGGTTTTGTTGTGGCGTACGAATCACAACAAACCAAGGTACCAAATTTCTGAAGAGTGGTATCCTTCCTGTTTGCAAATTTTCGATACAAAGAAAAGTGTATATGACTTTTCTTTTTTTCTTAAGTTATCTATGCAACCCTTCTAAAGTTAACAAGGATCAAGGGTGTGCGATGTTCCTGAAAAAAAATTTCCAGCGTGGGTTTTGGTTTCAAGGCTTCGGTACAAATTTTGTTGTTTTATCTCGATACAGATATGGTTCAAAGGTTTCTGGATTTTGTTTGATGGTGTGACGAGTAAAACACGCAAAGGCTCTTGATGCCAAATGTTGTCCCAAAGTTTCTGTTTGTGTTTGGATCAATTTGTACACGAATAAGATTTGCAAACGTAAATAACAAAAGATAACTTAAATATAAACTTTATCCAACTATTGTAATGTTACATGGTATCAAGTACTTATAGGTTTCCAATGGGTGTGTCCAACCATCATAACCTTTCATCTATAAGTCATGTCTATTCGGTATTGTCTAACCGATGCTACTAAACAACATGATGGTTCGAACAGGTATATGCCAAGCATTGTGACCATTCGACCATCTCTGGAAATAACTAACTTTTATAACTAATTTAACTAACTAAACGGTTGTAGAGTTTCACTTCTACACTTTTGGTCCTTCACGTTTTCTTCACAAAGTAACAATCGAGATTATAAGTTGGTTCACAAGACATAACCATATGCAAAATTATTGAGACTTCTTAAAAACACATGCTAATATTAAGACAATGATCATTGTCTATCTGTCAGGCGTATGCCCACCATCAGTTTGTGTCAAACATAGTTACGAACAACATTTGACCACTTTATCATCGGTAATGACCTCAACAAAAAGAAACCACAAAACAACCTTGAAGTGGCCACGTCAACCTCCTGAAAAGAGAGGGCTTTACCTGGTTTGAGTCTTTGTGGCGGTGGATTCAAACCCCATGGATTAGTCGGCCAAAAAGGTCGGAAACAATTACCCAAAAACAAAAAGAAAACCACAAGAGGGATGCTGGGAAAACAGTATTTTGATTGTCAATTTGACACAACTTAACATATCTTAAATTCCCAAAGACTGAGTTCTTCTCAAGACAGTAACAATATGGGAAACAAGTCTTGGGGAAAACCAGGCTACATTGTACAGCAGATAAATTTTCTAGAAATAAGGAGTCTGGTGGATGAAATGGGGAAACAGATTGTCCATATTTGGAATGCATTCAATAGAAGGGGTTGACATGGAACCTAAAACATTCCCGAAGAAATGGCTTATGAAATCAAAAGAGACACTTGAACAACTGCTCCGTGAAGCTTAATAGCAAGAGCCCTTTCATTGTGTTGGTTGATGAAGTGTCTCGTTTGTAATCTTTAAAGATTTCCGCATTGTTCGAAGTCCAAACTTTCTGATGCCATGAGTCTTATATGCTTCTTCGTGTTACAAGTTCCAACTGACGTCATTTTCCCCTTGAATTCGTCATGGATTTTTGAACCCCATTTCCCCAAATCATCACCCACACGTATTGTATTAACAATATATTTTCATCAGCGGCTTGTTTGGGATTTATTGTTTTTCCGTGGACTTGTTCTCCTTGTTACTATCTTGACATGAACTTTTAGACTCAAGTTTCATATGTGCCATACCAATCACCGGAATCTTGATCTTCCACAATAATCATCTCAACCTCGCCAAGATTTTTGCAGCGTTATCATCTTCTAGTGCACCAGCCAACTTTGGGTATTAACAGAAAAAACACAGCCTAATTTTCCTCAAGATATCTGTTTGATTCTTTAAACTTTGCATTGTACCTTAATAATGGTTTTGTGAAATCCGCCCTTTTATGGTTAACTACAATAGGTTACTGACATGCGAGGCCCAAATTCAATTTCATAACAAAATCCTACATCTCAACAGTTGTATTCCTAAAGCAGTTGTTTGGGCATTTCATTTAACCTATACTTAAGGTATTTTTTGAGTTACTTGACCTTATAGCTCTTTTTACCATATTTAGATAAATACATTCTATTGTTCTTACTGTCACTTCCAGTACAGATGAGGGCTACACACCGTTGTAAATAAAGAACTATAAATGTTTTCAATATACAAAAGGTCTTGAACTTGGTTTTAAATTGTGTGCGGCGATCCGTTGCGCTCGAGGTCCAAAAAACAGATGCGTAATGTGCGATGCGGTTGCGAGCGCATCACGGACGCGCGGCGATAGGTAATAAATAAAAAATATATAATATATCTACTTAAAAACTCTACAAGTAAATGATTAAATATGGAATAAGTGATGTGCATAACGATATTACTTAATGTTATAACACCAAATATGCAACTTAATGGTTTGACCAAAAACAAAAATTCAACTTAAACTATAAAAGTCAAAATTAAAACTGTTGCGAAGTGATGCGTCCAATGCGAGCAATACACTGTTGCGATGTGATGCATTCGCATTAGGCTGCATCCTGGAACAACCTCGCATTAGGTTTCGCGTTGTGTTTTTTCAAACGCATCACTCTGATGCGCGATGCAAGAGCAACGATGTGCGCAATTTTAAACCAAGGTCTTGAAAGGTTCATCT
The DNA here is from genome assembly GCA_030686995.1 of Artemisia argyi. Taxonomy (NCBI): domain Eukaryota; kingdom Viridiplantae; phylum Streptophyta; class Magnoliopsida; order Asterales; family Asteraceae; genus Artemisia; species Artemisia argyi. The sequence continues at coordinate 149,857,086 of CM060703.1, read as the reverse complement.
TAATCACTGTACTTGATTTGTCATTGCAACTTCATTCAATCCATATATGTATCACAAAAACATTGTATGTTGCAGTGCAGGAGTGTATGAATCACTGTAAGCTGATGAGCTGCTACTTAATAATGCTTTTATTTATGGATAATCAACCCTACTCTCGCAACAAAATAACAATGAACACTTCACAGATGAGATAATACATACAAACTACAACCGAATTGCATATGTTTTCCCATTAGTCTTGACTTTATAACAATGTAATGGTGCAGTATCATATTTATATTTTCCCATTGTTGTTAAGTGTATGATGTATTGATGTTTATTGTCTGAACGCATTATGGGCATTTAAGGCCATTATTCATAGAACTAATTCCCAAAAATGAAAGACGGCATGGATATATAACTGTAACAGATAATCTTTTGTGCAACAAACAAATGCCAAGAAACAGACTGCATTAAGAGTTGTTAACGATAGCAAAACACATATTTGTTGCTATTACAGCTACAAGAGAAACTAATTGGCTGTTCTGCTAGACATTCTCAAGCTTATAACATATACAATGCTAGACAATCTTCCACACGTACAAATGACATGCATTACAAAACATTCGTGTTAAAATGACGGGTGAGATGCCTCAAATCATGATGGATGTCATTCACATGCAGGTTTTGTATCAAAGCTACTGAGACAGATCGCAAAAGCTTGGTAAGCAGAAAGAGGGTACCGATAATCCATGGTGAAAATGTCTTTCCCAATCTTCCCAAATTGCAGGATCACTTTATCTTGTTCTGCAGCCGACACATTGTGAGAAGGATCAACAGAAGCTACAAGCTGGAAATTCTTCACAGACGCTACAGTCACACGGCCTTTAAAATTCAAACACCAGCATTGTAATTGCTCATGCCATCTAGGAGCTTTGTTTTTTAGCATCAAAGAGTCGACGCAAATGGGTCCTGAAACAGATGAGATTGGTCCCGATACAGATGAGATGGGTCCGGATACAGATGACATGGGTCCCGATACAGATGAGGTTGAACGAGTAAAGTTCAGATCCTTGCTTTTAAAGGATGGTGCGGAGAGTGAATTTGTGTCATCAAATGAGTGTGGGAAAGATTTTGGAGTTGGAGCAGAGCCCCCTTCTTGGATCGAGGAAATAGGTATAGAATGCATCACACAATTCATTCTTCTTGGGCCACGTGTACGCAAAACATTGAGTTCATAGGAGATTGTGGCTATGCTATAGCTACAAGCGGGTACTTTAGGAGACACTTGTTTTTTATTAAATCTTTGACTTGCACGGTTATTATTAGTTTGAATTGATGTGTCGCTTGGAGGTTGGCTGTCATAAATAGTGAACTTGGTTCCTAGGAAATTGGACCTGTTTAGTACAAGAATAAAGAACATGTTAAAAAATTATTCACGATACATTTTAATTGACACATGCAGTTCTCAGGAATTACCTTAGTTTGCCAACATAGGTTGAACTAGCACGTGAGAAATCATCTGCAACCAACGAGATAGCAAACTCTGTACGTGTTGCCTTTCTGATTTTCTTTGCAGCCAAAAGAAGCTTATCACTTTCATCCTCAGCTGTTGATCATTAATACTTGTTAGAATCGCAAAAATAGCAGACCCACACAAATTAGACATTTAGACGAGTAGATAACATATTTCTGAGTTGATGCAAATGAATTTATTATTGCAGACTCATGTTGGTTCTACAACAAAGAGATTAATTACCAAGTTTCAGACTATAATTCACATATACATGTCACGCCAACATGCATTAGAAGATAGTTAGACCGCCCACATGGAGAGCTTCATATTGGTTGTAAAATTTATTCTCTGTTGGTTATCATCTTCATTTTACGGGGCCGTATATAGAATCTAAGAAGAACAGAGCTGTAATCTCGGATCCCAATTTGTAAAGAGAAAAACAACCATGGGACCCATAAAGTGGAGTATTGAGATGGTGGAAAATGATGCAAACGTTAACCTTTTTCTAAGCAAATGCATGCTTGAACAGGAAAAGTGCAAAAGATAAGTCAGCTTAAGATATGTTAACCCCATGAATAACCTACTTTTTATGGAAAATATCTTCGCACACCCAATATAAAAAAGGGGGATTAATCAAAACGTTCCAGACAAAATGTACATATACATATTACTTCAACTTCCATCGGAAGATCAATAGACCCTCTAGAAAGAGCTTCATATTGAAACTTTAAGGATTTAAGCTCTCTTCTCTTGTGGTTATTGGACATTTTCATTTCACACGTCCCATATTTAGGATATAAGAAGAACAAAGCTGTGATTCAGATCTCATTTCGTAAAGAGATATAACCATAGGACCCGTAAAGTGAAGTATTAAGAGTGGTGGATTATGAAGCAATCCTTAACCTTTTTCTAAGAAAAAATGCAGGCTTGAAAAGGAAAAGTGCAAAAGATAAGTCAGCTTAAATTACGTTATCCGCACCAAAAGTCTACTTTCTTAGAAAGTATTTTTGCACAATTGCACATATCTACATACTCAAAAGTATCCGACGTAAATAATGAGATAAACCTTATGCAAACTGGCAATAAATAGCAAAATTAAACACGAAAGAATAAGGTGCGCAATGACTTACAAGGGGTCAGCCCAAAGTACAATCGATGTGTAGAAGTTGCTCTATCTCTTCTTATGTAACACTGAATTGGAGCATCTCGAGGACCAGGCTATTACACAATGTTAAGAAACACAAACCATCAATCACATATACTCGTGAAACATTAAATAAAAAAACACTTATCCACATCAATTAGGCCAAAATGTAACCTGCTTCAACGATATAGGAAAGGTCAATCTCCCACACTCCTCGGGAGTCTTAACAATCTCCTTAGTAATATCTCTCCACGACTTACAAACCGAAGCACAATAAACGACAACTGTCCTGGCCGGCCACGAGGTTTCACTCTCTTCAACTCTACGGATAATATCCAAAAGCAATTCAGGAGGCAAATTGGCCCATTGACCTTGGTCAAATAGTTGGGACGGAAGAGCTACATCAGGTGCAATATGTGACCTAGTTCTACTTCTCCAGTGTCTACCTTCAATCCCACGTCTCGATATACTCCCTAACCCGTCTCTCATCTCCCTCAATTCGCGCACTATTCCTTTGAATGACATCTTCCTCTTCTTTATTATAATTTATCATGCCAATCTTAAAACTCCCTAAAATTCACAAAAACACAAGTAATAGCTAAATTAAACAAGATAAATTAAAATTTAAAAAAAAAAATAGTAGTAGTAAATTTTCGGGTTTTTATTTTTATATTTAATTATTTATAGATCTGAACTCATGATTTCAGTTAAATATTTATAAAAATAAAAAATAAACAAATTTATAAATCTTTCAACAGTTACAACCATAAATTAACGGTTTTTTTTTTTTTAAATAATTAAAACTAAAACTAGAGTATAATAATTGATGAACATAGCATAAGATCTACAGAAATTAGCCTAAAATAAACCAATCAAGCAATTAATTTATAAAAAAAAAATGTAAAACGAAATGAAACAATGTGAGACCTTGAAATTAGAATCTGGAGAACTTCACGTGTCAGAACGGAAGATGAACAAATCGGATAAATAGATGTAATCGATTCATAATTAATTAATAAAATAGATCTAATTGTTTGATTTTTGTGGTGGTGGTGATTACGGTTACGGTGGTGCCGTGGCGGTGGGAGGCGTGGATTCCGGCGGAGAATCCGGCTGGGTTTGGTGGTGATGAAAAGAAATGAAAATGTTGACGGTGTTAATGATATATGTAATACCTCGGGATGCTCTTTCTCTTTCTTTACAAATTACAAGTGTGTTATTCTTATTTTATTTATAAATAATATTTAGAAAAAGTTACATGTTCCGTCCCTGGTTTTTACTCAAAATCGATTTTAATTACATAAATTATCTTTAATTTCAAACTATTTGTATTTATAGTCTCTATTTTGAAAAGGGTTGTACTATACACACACCCTAAATCTCTTATATACACATTTTTTTATGCATAAAAGGGTTGTACTGTGTGCATAACGGTATTGTACTGTGTGCATAGCAGTTTGTATTGTGTCCTATAAGGGGTGTTGCTATAGCAACTCCTTTTTGAAAAATAAAGACTATTCTTGTAAAAAAAGAATTTAACGGCAATTAACTATCTCATTTAGAACTGTAAACGAACCGAACGTTTAGTGAACATTTCATGAACTCTTTGGTAAAAAGTTCGATTATGTTCGTTTATTTATTAAATAAATGAACATGAACAATATTTTACGTTCGTTTAGTTAAATGAGCGAACATGAACAAAATTCACGTCCGTTCATTTATGTTCATGAACGTTCGCTTATGCGTTCATTAACGCTCGTTAATGTTCATTATTTATTTGTGTTCGTATATCATATATTTTAATTGTATAATTTTTAAATTGATTTGTTTAAACAAAACAATAAAACAGTATATTGTGCATAATTTAATAAAGTTTATATTTGTTTGTCTATGTTCATTTATGTTTGATCTTTTATGCTCGTTTAGCGTTTGTTTATTATCTTAATGAAAGACATAAACGAACATGAACAACTCATTTTCTTAATAAACGAAAATGAACAAGAAAATTCGTCTGCTTAAGCATTCATGTCCGTTTATTTGTTCGGTTAAAATTAAACACATGAACATGAACAAGAACAAGGCTGCGTTCGTATTCATCCGGTTCATTTACAGGCCTAAATTCTTACCAATTATACACAACAACTATCTCACATGTTCTAATCCGGACTTGAACCCACAATTATTTTGTTGAGGAGTTTTCACACAACAAGATGTACGAAACATGACTATTTGTGTAATAATGATAAGTACTACCTATGTAATAATTATTACACATATAATCTTTATTTTTTAAAATAGAGATGCAAAAAAATTAGATATCACTAATGTAATTAAAATTATATAAAGACGATTAATGTGATTTTTGGTAAACCACAAGGACTAATATGCAAAAATTTTAATATTTATTTAAGTTTTAAGTATAATAAATTTATGGATATTGCTTTTGAATAAAGTATTGTCTCGTGTTTAGATTTTGATTTTAATCACACATGATGATTCTTTATGTCTATGCAGCACGCGTAAGTTTTAATTTTGGTTTTAATTATCTTATGTCTTCTCATAACATCATTTTCATTCATTACGGTTACGTTCTCTAAAAATTTTACAAGTATTTCGATCAAAAAATAAAAGTTTTACAAGTATATAACTCCAGATGCAAAAGTTTGCGACTAGCATTTTTTACGTCTTTCGAAGGCTGTCAAGTCTATTCCGTTGGTATTAGTTTGGGCTATAATAACCAACCGTCCTTACTTGGGAGGGGTTGTCCTTTTTCTCTTCTTGTCCCCTCTTTGTCTCCCCATTATTTATAGTGTAACACACTTTTTTTTTTTTTTTTTTTTTCCATCAATTTCTGTTCCGTATTTCTGACAATTTTAAGTGTTTGACATATTAAACTTTATATTTTCTATTCCGCGCTTTCATGTTTATAATCTTTTTACATAAACAAAATTATAAAAATAAAAAAATAATAAGAAAAATAAAACAAAAAATAAAATAAAAAAAAAATAGGAGAGGTCTGGATAAAAAAACTAGGATGTCATTATATCCCATCCCATTAGTTTTTGTTTCTCGATTATACGTTTCTTACAATCTATGTACTTCAAATTCATCTGATGTAGAATATTTAATACTTTCAATTAGGGTTGTAAACGAACTGAACGTTCAGTGAACATTTCATAAACCGTTTGGTAAAAAGTTCGTTTATTTTCGTTCGTTTATTAAATGAATGAACATGAACAATATTTTACGTTCGTTTAGTTAAATGAACGAACATGAACAAAAGTCTCGTTCGTTCATTTATGTTCGTGAACGTCCGATTAGGCGTTCGTTAAACTTCGTTTATGTTTATTTATCTATTTATGTTCATATATCATATCTATTAATTTTATAATTTTAAAAATTGGTTTGTTTAAACAAAGCAACGCATATAAAACAATATATTGTGAAAAATTCAATAAAGTTTTATGTTTGTTTGTCTATTTTTATTTATGTTCGATCGTTTATGTTCGTTTATTTAAGCATTCGTGTCCGTTTATTTGTCCGGTTAAAATTAAATAAACGAACATAAACAGGGCCTCCATTCGTGTTCGTTCGGTTCGTTTACAGCCCTACTTTCAATACTTGTAATGAGTTGTTCATGTTCAATATTTAATACTTTCAAATTCATCTGGTATTAGTTTTTGTTTCTTGATCATACGTTTCTTACAATTTTCTTATTCATGTTCGTTTATTAAGAAAATGAATTGTTCATGTTTGTTTATATTCGTTCATTAAAACACTAAACGGACGTTAAACGAACATAAACGATCGAACATAAATGGATATAGACAAACAAACATAAAATTTATTGAATTCTACATAATATACTGTTTTATAAATGTTGTTTTGTTTAAACAAACCGATTTTTAAAATTATAAAATTAGAAGATACGATATATGAACATAAATAGATAAATAAATATAAACGAATGTTAACGAACACATAATCAGTCGTTCACGGATATAAATGAACGGTCGCTACTTTTGTTCATGTTCATTCATTTAAGTAAACGAACATAAAATATCGTTCATGTTCGTTCATTTAATTAACGAACGAACATAAATGAACTTTTTACCGAACGGTTCATGAAATGTTCACTGAACATTCAGTTCATTTACAACCCTAGAATTAGTAGTTGTTTCGAAGAGTGACGGGACATTGATTGAAACAAGACATTAGTTGTGTTTGGCAAAGGCTTATATGGAGCTTATAAGGGCTTGGGCTTTTAAAATAAGTCGGCTAATAAAATAAGTCTCGTTTGTCATGTGACTTATAGAAGGGCTTATAAAATAAGCCTGCTAAAAACTTTAGCTTTATAAAAGGGGCTAAAAACTTTAACTCGAGGCTTTTGAAGAATAAATTACTTATTTACCTACAAAAATATTTACATATACAAAAACTTATTTAATTATATATTTTTTAGTAATTTTGCAATAATAAGCCTCAGTCACAGCCCATTTGCCAAACAGTTTATAAAAATACAAATTTTAATTTCGGCTTATAATATAAGTCTCAACCCCCAACCTTAGCCCCAGCCCTAGCTCATCCCCAGCTCCAATTCAATCTCAACCCATTTCGTCAAACATGCCCATTGTGTTATAATATTTGTTTAGTTCTTATTTCATTAATTTGTAAAAAACGAACTTAATTTTATTAAGAGAAAATGACGAAAAAGGTACAAAAAACTTTCGGACATTTCAAGTTTTGGTCATGATTTGACCCTTTTTTTTAATTTGGTCATGCTTGACTGCTCGACTCTACCCAGTTTTTGACATGTGTCATTCCTTTGACTGCTTAGCTACTCGACTTTGACTGGTTGACTGCTTGACTCCACCCAAAATTTTGACACGTGTCATTCTTTTTGTACTTTTTCTAAGAAAAAGTACAAAAGGAATGACACGTGTACAAAAGGAATGACACGTATCAAAATTTGAATGAAGTCGAGCAGTCGAGCATGACCAAATTAAAAAAGGAGATCAAATCATGACGAAAACTTGAAATGCCCGAAAGCTTTTGTACCTTTTACGTCATTTTCTCTTTTATTAAATCCAATTGCTTTAATGAGTGTACTTTTTTGTTCATTTTTTTTCTTATTTTATGGTTCAAAAGTCGTATGCATTCAATCACTTATCATTCCGGTTTCATCACGTTTTTCATGATTTGGCCATTGGTATGTGATTCTACTGGTAGCAATTTACGTATGAATGCAAATTCATCTTTATATATGCGAATGTTCCTACAAAGTATAGCATGACAAGGAGCTATACTTGTCGGAATATATTCTAGACAACGACATCATATGATGGCATTAACGTGTCAAAAACAAATTAAATGTTAAGCAAAATAGTATAGTTTAGCTGGAACCAAAGCCTCACGAAAACCCCAAGAATAGAAAGATAAAGAAACATGTACTGTAACTACTACCTATAGTTACTTGATTCCTTTTATTTTGTTTTAACGCATAGATAGAACATATGTTTGTTACGACATAATTTCTAGATATTGCTTGGCAAATGTACAAGTGGTTGATCACTTCGTTTCAGAAATTTGTCCCCGAAAGTATTAGTGCCTTCTAATGTCGACGATCCAATGTTAATTTGCATTCAATTATATAATCGAATGTTTGAACTAGTCTTGTCGTTTTTTGTTTGCGGGCATGCAAAGGTTTCTGTTTGTTTTTTCAGACATAAGTGTTTCTTTCCTTTTTTACTTCTTCAAAAGTTAGACATAAACTTTCATTTCTTTAACACAAACCTTATCTATTTCTCTTTAATTAGAAAACAAACGGGTTTCTTCTTCCTTACATATGAAGACTTTAGATATACATTTTTTTTTTTTTTTTTCAAAAATGATTTGCAAATGAAGACATAAAATCTTTTCAGTCAAAATCAAATTAATGAGTATATTGTGCTTGTGATGGCTGTAAGTGGAGCTTATACTAATAACATAAATTTCATTCAGTTTATTTATATATTTGGTGAAACTAGCTCATGGCCTTTAATTTCAACATGATAGCTATTAGAGCATCTACATTGCATCAACTTTTTAATTACTTAGATACATTTGCCACATACACTTTTTTTAAAACCCACATTTTTATAACATGTTAAAATTACCAAAATGCCCTCAAATTTGAAATTTTGAAGAATTGTGTACGTTTACCAAACAAGCCCTAAATAAAAAACAATTATCGTACGATCACAAACAATTGTAAATTAATAATCTAGGCTATGTAATATTTTTATGTGATCATTATACTAAAAGTAAAAGTTAAAAAAATAATTATTTCACCTAAATAAATAAATATGGCCGAATATATATACTTTTATAATTATATAATTAATAATTAATATTTAAAATATAAATTGTAAATTAATGAGAGATAAATATTGGCTAATTAAGGAAACAATTACAAAATTATAAAAATATACCCCCAAATCAATTAGAGCCGAAATTACCTCATGGCAATCCCTATAACACGGTTTACCCATTTTATTTTCTTAATTACCACTTTTAAAACACCTACACGCTCCCAAAAATATCCTCTAGACAGCATACGGTTTTTTTTGGCTTCTCCCATATTTTTCTTGGGTCTCTACCAGTGCGATGGAAGTAAGAAAAATAGTCTTGAGGTTTGTGGGTCATTCGTGTGATCCGTGGTAATTTTTGAAGCATTTTTGCCCTAGCCGAGAGAAGAAAATTCGCCACACCATACCCTTTCGTTCTAAGATTCATCTGGTAATTTTATATCATCCTTTACATCATATATTATCCATATAAAATGTTTTTCATGATCAATGCATGTTTTGTAATTCGTATGGAATTAAATGAATTAAAAACCCTAAAAAATGCATAAAATTTGTATACGGCTCTATATAAAATTTGTAATTCACTATGACCCTTTAATTATGAACCAGGGGATTTTGAACTTTGGGGAACTTTGAGGTTTACCAAACTCGAACTTGTTTGTTGACCCCTCAGTTTTATACTCCTTCAACAAGAGTGTTCAACCTTGTCTCTCGTGACTTATATCTCTATCTTTCTCTTATGTAAACTCCTATCTTATTTGGACTCATGATATATTTCGGTCTCATAATTTGAACTTTTAATATTGCATCTCTGACTTGATCCTCACCTATGTGGACCTTCGGTATATTTGGACCTTTGGGTACTTTTGAAACTTTGGGATATGGAACCTTTGGCATTGGCACTTATATTACAGGAAACTTTGATTATTTAAACTTGGTCTTAAACCTTGATTATTTGACCATGATATTGATATTGACATTGATTTGAACTCTGGTTACCTTTGACCCTTCAGTATTTACCCAGGTATTATTTTGTTCCCAGTTATGGGGGGGTCCATGACCGTAGCATTAACGCACCAATGTTATGACTCTAGTGTGGTTGGAGAGATGTACCAAACCGTCCCTTTTTGTTATATGATTATGAGTTCAAGAATATTTGTTTGGCCACTATGATTTGATTTGCAGGGGCGTATGGATGCTGTTGATATAAATAATGTATGAAAACGTTATTAATATCTTTCGATATCCTTAAGTTTTGACGATCACAAAATATAAAAACATTAAACGCAAAGTTAATACGTAAACAAGTTTCAAGCAAGTTTATATCATCTCATCCAACATAATCACTTAAGGTATGAATGAACAAGTGACTAATACATTTTATGATCAAAGGGATTTTTATTTAAATAATACAAAGTTTATAAAATTAAATAAACTTATTATATATTTTTGAAAAACATTTTTGGTAATAAAGGAAAATGTTTTATTCATAATAAATATATGAATTCAAAATTTTAACCAAAATCAGTTAGTTTTTCACCAAATAAACTTTCCCTAGAAAAAGACAAGAAAACTGCAGTTTTCGTCTGGGCGGCCCCCTTAATTTTAAGGGGCCAGCACACAATTAAGGGGACCGGCCACTCTCCCCTGTCAGATTCTGTCAGAAATTTTTCCCTGTAAATACCACCTTAAATCTGGAATTTTTCCCTACCTCTTGCACGAAAATTTTCAGATCCAAATCTCTCTAAACATCCTCCTAAAAACCCTTTGATCATATAATTGTTAATCCTTGTTTCAAGTGAGTCATTCCCTCACCTCTCATCTCTCAAAGTGCAAGAGAAGAATACTCCTTCAACATCACGTTGTGAAGTATTGTAGATTTGTGTATATAGTCTAGTTGTTGTGTACATTCATTGTAAAGGTGTGATAGTAGTGTAACTAGATAGATCTAGGAATAGAAGTTGTGTAGGGAGAAGAAGTTGTTTAGTAGTGAAGTAGTGTAGTTGTGAAGAAGATTGGTGTGAAGAAGATTGGTGTGAAGTAGATAGGTGTGAAGTAGAAAGGTGTGAAGTAGAATTGGTGTGAAGTAGATTGGTGTGAAGAAGTTGTGTAGAAGTTGTGATTAAGTTGTAACGAATTTGTGGTGTGTACATTGGTGTGTAAGGTTTTCTCCGCCATAAGGGAGCTTGTTGACATAGTGAAGAAAACTCTCGAGTAGGTGACTCGTGGAGTGGAGTAGGGCAAGGAAGGTGTCCTTGTAGCCGAACCACTATAAATCTTTTGTCTCGTGGTTAGATCTTTCCATATCTTACTTATTATCTTGCTTATATCGTTATTACTTTTGTAGACGTAGACGTATATGTATAGTTGCTCATATAGTGCTAGTATTGATTTAACTTAAAGATCAAACAAAAGTTTCATTCACAAAATAAAGTTTTTACAATCAAACTAAAAAGGTAACATACATTTAATTGATCATTTCAATCAAGTATAGTTTTCATACAAAATATAACTAAGGATTATAAAATAAACGTTTACTTAACTATCTCTCGTATATAGCTATAATTGTTTATATTATGCATGTGTTGATTTCATATACTTAGTTTGCATTATTATTGTTGCTCATACTTAGATATAGTTGTTCATATTGTTCAAGACTTGAATTCACATAAGATCGAATCAAAGCTTTAAGAGTAAACAAGACTTTTTAACAACTAAGTTTTCATAAAACTAAAAAGACGTAAAACTATTCAACCCCCCCCCCCTCCATTCTAGTTTTCCACAATTGGCATCAAAGCCAGGTTAAACAAGATTTTTAAAATAAACTGTATTTTAAAACTTGAAACGATCTATGGAATCTGAAAAATATTTAGAATGGCAATCTATGCAAAGACCACCACTATTTGAAAGTGATGGTTTTCTTTATTGGAAAAATAGATTCGAAACTTATGTGAAATCAAAAGATCTTGATCTTTGGCATGTCATTACCTTTGGTGATTTTCCCCCTATTCAATATAATTTTGAAACTAAAATAGATGAAATTGTATCTTTTGAAAAACAAAATGATGATTTGAAAAAGAAACTAGCAAAAAATAATGAGGCTAAAATGGTTATTTATAATGCGTTACCACGCAAAGAATATGAAAGAATTTTTATGTGTAAAACCGCAAAAGAAATTTGGGATTCTTTACTAATTACTCACCAAGGTAATAGTCAAGTTAAAGATAACAAAATAGATCTTCTTGTTCAACAATATGAACAATTTACGATTCCAGAGGAGGAATCAATAGATAATGCTTTTGCTAGGTTTAACACTATCATCACAAGTTTAAAAGCACTTGATGAGAATTTTTCTAGTAAGAATTTTGTTAGGAAATTTCTTAGGGCTCTTCATCCAAAATGGCGAGCTAAAGTTACGGCGATTGAAGAATCGAAGAACTTGTCAACTCTTCAACTTGATGAGTTGATCGGCAACCTGAAAGTCTATAAAGCAATAATAAAGAAAGATTCCGAGATGGTCAATGGAAAAAGAGAGCAAAGCAAGTCAATTGCGTTGAAAGCTAGGAAGGAATCTAGTAACGAGGATAGCTCAACTTTCGAAAGTGATGACGAAGAATATGCGATGGCCGTAAGAAACTTCAAGAAATTCTTCAAAAGGCGAGGAAGATTCGTTAGACAACCGCATGATGAAAGGAAAGCAAACCAAAGAAATAAAGATGACAAAAATGGCAAAAGTGATAGGAAGTTCTTCAAATGTGGTGATCCAAATCATCTCATCGGAAAATGTCCAATGATGTCAAGAGATCAAAATCAAAAGGCATTTGTTGGAGGAGCTTGGAGTGATAGCGATGACGATGAGAAAGAAATCACAAATGAGGAGAAGTGTCTTATGGCTAAGACATCAAGCGAGGTACGTTCCGAAACCGAATACTTTAGTGACGAAAATTTATCATTAGACGAAAAAAACCTAGATAGTGAATATAATAAGTTATGCAAAATAGGTCAAAAGGTTATAATTAAAAATAAGTCACTAAAACATATTAATAATCAATTAGAAAATGAAGTACTCGAATTAAAAATTAAACTACAACATTTGGAAAAAGAAAAAGAAGTTTTTAAAGAATGTAAAACATGTTTAGAGGTCAAAAATGAAAACGAAAAACTTAAAGATGAAATTTTCAAACTTGACAAGTTTAAAAATAGTAATAACTCACTTAAGAAAACAATAAGTGTTCAAGAAACTTTGGGAGATAAAACCGGTCTAGGATTCGACTTAACTAATGTTTCAACTAGTGAAAATAAAAATGAAAAGTTTGAATGTGAATCTAGTAAACAAAAACCATTAGACTCAAAACCTAAGTATGTAACTATAAAAGATAGAAAAATACCTATTGCGAGTGATGAGGAAGTAAAAAGTTTTTTATAAACCATCATTAAAAGCCAAAATCGGATTTTCTAAACTAAAATTAAGATCTAAAACTCCACCTCCAAATAGACCAAATAATTCTCATCCTCGGTCTAAAACCCCTCAACATAGGAGAAATCAAGGTAGACAAAACTTTTCTAATAATAGTCACCCAATGTGAATTTATCCACATCAACCAAGCTTTAGCCCATGGGGAATATTTTCACCATACATGCATCCTAGTCAATTGCAAACCATGATTGGTTCAAACAACTTTAGACCAATGAGACCATGGGAACCAAGTGGCTAAGTTGTCACTTTTCGAAACTATTGGAATCTCATCTACAAATGGCTTCTATAAGTCAACATGGCTACTTGAAGTTTTTTGAAGAAAATTTATTGAAGACTAAAAGGTACGCATTTCTTTTAAGTTTATCGTTAAAATTTATATTCTTAGATTAATAACTAGTTAGAATAATGCTTAGTTATATAGCTAGTAATACTTACTTGCTCACATATTATGAACCCCTCTTAGTTGGCTTTTCTAGGATTTAAATTAAAATTGTTCATTGTCGAACAACATAGAAAACGGAAATCTTCTATGTCCACTAGTAGAAAACTCATGGTGATGAAGTGAAATGAGTTAAGTGGATTAATCGTTAATATAGAAGTAAGACTAGATCCCTCGCGTAAGAAAACTATGGATGAAACAAGCTCTCGAAGACTATGGCATTAGGTTAGAAAATATTCCTATTATGTGCAATAACAAAGGTGCTATAGAAATACGTCATCACTTTCTTAAGGACATTATACAAAAAGAAAATATAACAATAGAGAAGGTAGCTTCGGAAGGTAACATTGCCGATATAGTCACTAAGCCTCTTAAGTGTGATTTACTTAACTACTTACGTTTAGGATTAGGAATGATGGAGCAAATTGATTAAATTCTTGTAATACTTAACATCTTCTGAAAAATCAAAGTTCTGAAAAATTTTCTTTGTCAGATGGGCGGACCCCTTAATTTATAAGGGCGGCCCCCTTAAAATTAAGGGGACCGGCCACACTTTAAGGGGGCCAGCCATCTGACCATAAAATTATATGTTTTCTTTCTTCTCAAATCTGAGTCTAGGATTCTATTTTGCACAAAATCAAGAATTGAGATATTTTGTTTTGCATAAATATATTCTCAAAGAAAACCTCAATTCATTTTGAAATTATTCTCACGTTTAGAAAAACTCATTGTTGAATAATGATAAAAACGTTTTTCTCAAATCATGCACAATAGTCTCACTCTCGTTGTCTATATATATAATCCAATATATACATATACATGACACTTAGAAGTGAGCAAAGCTAAATCAAGGAGATCAAGGATCGTTTCTTAGGAATATTTGCTTAGGAGTCGAAACGATCTTAACTCCATAATTGTTTCATATAGGCATACACTAGAACAAAACCAAGAATTACACTATCACATTTGTTCCATCACTAGTTTCTCACTAACTAGTTGCCTTACACTAAGATAGGAGTTTTAGGTTGAATGATTTGCTAAATTGCTTATTTGTCTTATTGGTTATGCATGCATGCTTAGTTATGTCTATTTTATGTGCTTACTTGCTTGCCTATATACTTTTCATGCATATTTCATTAAGATAATACTTGCCTTGTTGCCTAAAGAGTTGGACTTGCCTAAAACCAAACCTCTAAACAAACCCCTCTCTGAAAATCTCTTGCCAAAAATACTTCTCTGGCATTCTGTGAACCTGGCCCTGGGCGGCCCCCTTAAAGATCAAGGGCGGCCCCCTTAAAGTTAAGGGGACCGGCCACCTGAAGCATGAGGCTCACAGATTGCTTTCTGCTCTTTAGCCCATTTCACCCTATTTTGATTCTCCACTTCCCAAATACACAAACACATTTTACCTAGCCAATACAACACATATTATCCTTCCATAAAAAGCCCATCGAACCAAATGATGTTGTCAAACATCCAACACCAAATTCCTCCTATATCTCTAACTATACACACAACCCTCAAGCTCACTCAAAAGAACTCTTCCTCAATCCTCATAATGGTCAAGCATCTACCTATGCTCCCATTTACATACCTACATTTCATCTATCTCCTCGAAACAATCCTTTTATTGAAAAATATCAACCTCTAAACAATAATCAATATTACACCTCACTCTCTTTTCCACCAACATTACAAAATTCCTTCATCATCATCTTCCTTGTAAACCTTGAAGTTTCATGAAGAACTTGACCAACTCCATGATCTTCGTGATCTCAATACTATGCACCTTGCACAACGCAATTTGCATCACATACCTTCCTCACCATACTCAAATTACTTACCTCACTCATCCTCACACAATTACTCCATCCACATTCGTTTCCATCCTTATTCCCAAAAACACACTTTCATCTCACCCATATAATTCATATGAAGAGCATACTCAATCTCAAAACAACAATCCCAATCTCACTCCTAACACCTCACACTTTGGTCAAACTACCAATCCACTATACAAAACATCCTCCACTCATGAAACATCCCATTCTACCATACATTCATCCTCATCCATTCATGATTACCCAAATGAAACCTCTCTTTTGTCTCAACAAGAAAATCTCACAATCACCCTCACTAATGAAATTCCACATTCACCCAACTCATTTCTTCCAAATGACCCTTGTGAGGAACATACTCAATCTTTAAACAACAACCATCAAAACTCATCCATACATGAAACCTATGTTCCATGTTCAATCCACAATCAATAATCACAATCTAACTCCACCATCTTTCGAACATGAAAAGTTGGTTGAAGAATTTTAAGAAGCACATGAGCTTAGTACTCTTCTTGCATTACATCTTGCTTAAAGCAATTTGGATCAACAACCTTCATCCACCAACTCATCACCACCCAACAACTTGATCCATCTTGAGAATCATGTCAACAATTGTTCTTGTTGCATTTTGCTGCAAAAACAAAACATGGCCATAAATGAACACCTCACTTGGATTGAGTATCTCCTCACTAGGTCTTCTCCAACATCATCCATAACACTAAACACCAACCCTCAAGCAAATCCCTCCGCTCCAAACTCACCACCAAACTCTCCAAATTCTACAAAAACCATTCCCACAAAAGTCTACCTTTCCTAAATCCAACTACCATGTTTCCTATCTTTAAAACTAAAATCATTTCAAACCTTTTGTGTTCTAAGCAAGTCCAAGAGACCTCAAGTTGGCAACTTAGTATTATCTAGTGTAATTTACTAGAAAAGCATATATATATATATATATATATATATATATATATATATATATATATATATATATATATATATATATATATATATATATATATATAGAGGTGGGTTCATGAAAAAAGTTCACTTTGGTAGAAAAGTGAGAAAAGTGTACAAATCAGCCCTTTCCTCCCTTCCTTTTTTTCACACCAAACTACAGGGACCTAATTGTATTCCTTCATTCTTTAAGGAGGTTTTGTAAATTCGCACCCTACCCCACCCCCCCCCCCCCCAAAAAAAAAAATTTCCCGCCAAAAAAAAAATTTTTTTTTTGGGCAAATTTTATTTATTTATTTTTTTTTTTTGGGCCAAAAATTTATAACCCTGATGCACCTTTTTTTTTAGTGCATCTTAGTTATAAAAATTGGTGCATCATAGTTAGGGGTGTAATTGAGCCGAGTCAAGTCGAGTATTGACATGCTCGAGCTCGGCTCGTTTACAATCGAGTCGAGTCGAGTATTTTTCGAGTCGATCTAGAGTTGTTCGCGAGTTGTCTCGGCTCGATTACACCCCTATATATATATATATATATATATATATATATATATATATATATATATATATATATATATATATATATATATATATATATATATATATATATATTGGGGTGTAAATGTGTAATCGAGTCGAGTCGAGTAGCTCGCGAGTTGTTTCGGCTCATTTAAAATCGAGTCGAATCGAGTATTTTTCGAGTCGATCTCGAGTTGCTCGCGAGTTGTCTCGGCTCGTTTACACCCCTAATCATAGTTATAACTGAGATGCACCAATTTTTATAACTGAGATGCACTAAAAAAAAGGTGCATCAGGGTTATAAATTTTTGGCGGGAAATTTTTTGGCCAAAAAAAAAAAAAAAATTTTGCCCCAAAAAAATTTTTTTTTTGCGTTAAATTTTTATTCTTGGGGTGGGGGGGGGGGGGTGGCGTGGGGTGGGGTGGGGGTATGTTTCAAAACATACACATAAAGTTTGAGATGTTTCAAATTAAACCCTATAACTTTTTTTCTTACTTTTCTACCAAAGTGGACTTTTCTCTAGAACCTTACCATATATATATATATATATATATATATATATATATATATATATATATATGTGTGTGTGTGTGTGTGTGTGTGTGTGCGCTTATGTATTAATGATTATGTTTTCAACATAATCTATTTAAATTATTCTTGTTAGTTATCTTATATTTGTTCCATGCATATATATATATATATATATATATATATATATATATATATATATATATATATATATATATATATATATATATATATATATATATATATATATATATATATATTGCTTGTGCTCTAAATATTTTTGCAAGCATTTCATATCTCGATTTCTTATGACCTCAAAACAATGGGGAGTATACTTCAAGGGGGAGCTATACATTCGTCGGGATAACCTTTTTGATATTAACAAAAAGGGGGAGAAGTGATATAAACTCACACTAAAAACTTGCATATATATTAATTTTTAGTTTAATGAGTTTAGATTTTATAATCATCAAAAAGGGGGAGATTGTTGATATAAATAATGTATGAAAACGTTATTAATATCTTTCGATATCCTAAAGTTTTGACGATCACAAAATATAAGAACATTAAACGCAAAGTTAATACGTAAACAAGTTTCAAGCAAGTTTATATCATCTCATCCAACATAATCACTTAAGGTATGAATAAACAAGTGACTAATATATTTTATGATCAAAGGGATGTTTATTTAAATAATACAAAGTTTATAAAATTAATTAAACTTATTATATATTTTTGAAAAACATTTTTGGTAATAAAGAAAAATGTTTTATTCATAATTAATATATGAATTCAAAATTTTAACCAAAATCAGTTAGTTTTTCACCAAATAAACTTTTCCCAGAAAAAGACAAGAAAACTGCAGTTTTCGTCTGGGCGGCCCCCTTAATTTTAAGGGGGCCGGCACACAATTAAAGGGACCGGCCACGCTCCCCGGTCAGATTCTGTCAGAAATTTTTCCCTATAAATACCACCTTAAATCTGGAATTTTTCCCTACCTCTTGCACGAAAATTTTCAGATCCAAATCTCTCTAAACATCCTCCTAAAAACCCTTTGATCATATAATTTTTAATCCTTGTTTCAAGTGAGTCATTCCCTCACCTCTCATCTCTCAAAGTGCAAGAGAAGAATACTCCTTCAACGTCACGTTGTGAAGTATTGTAGATTTGTGTATATAGTCTAGTTGTTGTGTACATTCATTGTAAAGGTGTGATAGTAGTGTAACTAGATAGATCTAGGAATAGAAGTTGTGTAGGGAGAAGAAGTTGTTTAGTAGTGAAGTAGTGTAGTTGTGAAGAAGATTGGTGTGAAGAAGATTGGTGTGAAGTAGATAGGTGTGAAGTAGAATTGGTGTAAAGTAGATTGGTGTGAAGAAGTTGTGACGAAGTTGTGGTGTGTACATTGGTGTGTAAGGTTTTCTCCGCCAGAACCTCTAAATCAATACAATTTACACATAAAAGCTGAAGAAAATAGAAAAAATTCTTTTTCATAGTCAAACTCGTTCGATATATCACATGTTATATAACACTAATATGTAAGTTCAAACACTTAATATGCTATCGGGAAACATACGTAAATGTTTGTGTAAAACGTCAAAAAATTCCCCGTTATATACATATCCTCATCTTCCAACCTATATATGACACATAATACTTGAGCATCCAAATCAGTAGAGTTTATTAATAAATATTAGAGTAAATAGAAGGAAATTTATTCCATTTTCAAACTCGCTACATATATCGTAGGTGATATAACACTAATCATTAATTTCAAACATTGAACGTTATGTCATAAAATGAGCATAAGTACTAGTATATGACTCCAAAGGTTTTACCATTTTTCATTGTAAACTACACATCCACAATTTTCTAACTACGTGTAACACATTATAACTGGAAATCTAGATAAGCACAATTTAAATTGTTTGAACGACAAATGAGTGTAGTTTATTCGTAAAGTTATACAAAATAAACACATACCATATACTAGACGAGTACCCGTGCAAAGCAACGGAATTTATAGCGGCAGATAGTTTTAGTGATAAAAAAAATTTATGGGTTATAAACGAAAAATAATAAAAGTTTGAGGATTTGGTGATTAAACATAATGTTTTGAAACCCGGGTGGTTCAAACGGTTGAACCGTTCCAGTCAAGAAACGGGTCAATTTAAACCGGGTTAACCCGACGGGTTGTGTCAAAAACGGGTCAAATTAAACTGGGTCAACCCGTTTTTTATGTGTATTAATAGTTTCCTTTTGAAACATATATTTTCAACATTTTTTTTTAGTTTTAACTTTTCACTTGCTTATAATTAATTGTATCAACATTTCCTTTTTATGATTTTTTAACATTTCACTTTCTTGACTTTTCCCTTTTTACTTTGACCATTTTGTTTTATAGATAGTATAGATGAGTTAAACCCCCTTTATATGTAGTAAAGTAAAGATTAATTTATGTTAACTTAGAAGATGTCAAAGTAAAAACTAATTGCTTTTTGTTGGGATAATGCAAAGTCAGCTTGGGAGTAGTATAATTCTTACTTTATGCTCGTAGATGTAAACCACTGTGCTCCTTTATGCATTGTACTTCTTGCTAGAGCGTTGTCGTTAAGATAGTTTAATGTTTTTTATTCAGTGGGCGTGGTTACCTAAAAAGAAACGATGTTTGTTAAGCTCAAATTATAAATTATCGATAACCCAAAGTTTGAATGTCTTATGTTTGACCAAGCTCGCAAGTCAGTTCTAAACCAACACCAAAACCACTATTATACATTCAAATCTGACCCGGTTTTGGATGATTGGAAACCCCTACAACCAAGCATCACCCACACTTGCTACAAGGATACATAAATCCAAGAAAGAAAAAATGAAAACCCGGTTGAATGAAACAGCCGAGACCGGAAAGAGATCCCAAGACACAAGGGAGCGGTGTATGGTTTTCAAAAAAATTCAGGTGCACCTATGTTTTTCTTTATGTTATACTTCTTTTTTTGTAATTTTTTAGGATCGAATTGGAAAATTATACTGTAATAATTTCCTTAATTAGTTTATAAAATAACTGATTTACAGCCTTTCAAAATAATTAGTTTCCTTTCATCAATGTTAAGAGAATATCCTTTCTAAATTTTGAATTTTCAAGGTGTATTTCAAAGTTTGACTAATTCCAAGATTTTACTTTCCTAAATGGCATTTTTTCTAGTTCCTGACTTTCCAATTATATGTATTCTTATCCTTTCATCAATTTCGAATTTGTATTTCAAGGTTTGACCAATTTCAGTTTCAAGTTTGACCATCTAGCTATTATATGTAGTTATTATTAAGAATATATGTAGTATAGATATAATTTTTCATCCGATATACTTCCAACATAACTTAAAAAAATCTAAATAAAAAATTTACTCACACTTTTAACAAAAATAAAGACGCAATATAAATGTTTACCAACTAATAAATTATTGTAATATCAAAAAAAATATAACAAACAACTATAACAACATTACAGCAAATTTAGATAACGAAATTTACAAAAAACTTACAAACAAATATAGAACAAAATATTAAAACAAATCTACAGCATTTAATTTACAAAAATATTTATACAACAAACTTAATAACAATTTTTTTGAAGAACCAATACATCTGGGGAAGCATACTTGTATAAACAAACAAACAAAAAATTACACATACTTGTATAAACAAAAAAAATCTACCTGAAATTTACAAATTCACCCAATAACTTATAACATAATACCAACAAATATTTTAAACATGAACTTCATAACCAACAAATATTAAAAGGAAACCATAATACTTCTGGTGGAGGTCTCGTGGTGAAAGATGTTGGCGACAGCAGCAGCTGTTCAACAAAAAAAACGTGAAGAATGTTATAACTCAGATCTTTATATGAAAATTACAGATTTGTAAAACATATAAAAAAAAATCTTTACAAAATCTTGAAAAACCTTTAGAATTGTAGGGTCTCGGTCATGTGGTTTCCGGCGAGAAACCCAGGTTAATTTCGGCGGAAGCAGCTACTTCCGGCGTCCACGACAGTGGCGGCATAAACTATTTCCGGCGACCACATCGACGGCTGTAAAAAATACCAAATATTGTTAAAAACATAGATCTACAAATAAAATCAACAGATCTATAAATGAAAACTTTCAAAACTTGATTAAGATACATAGATCTATTGAAAAACTCAACAAAATACCTATAAACTTGAAAAGCCCTTATGGTGGTCGCGGGTCTTGGTAGTTCTTCTCGGTAGTCATGGTCCGGTAGTAGTGGTTTCCCTTATGGTGGTCGCGGGTACAGTGTTGGTGACGTCCGGTGGTGGAGGAGTCCGGTAGTGGGAGTTTTGGTGGAGAGTGTTTTGTATGTGTTTTTCTTGTGAGAATGGGATTCGGTTTACATTTATTGTTTGACAGACATTGATTTGCACTTTCCATCAATACTTCTCATTTATTGACATCAATACTTTCCAGTTTCTGTATACATTCATTGACCTGTGAAAATGGGATTCGATTTACATTTATTGGTTGGGATTCGATTTACAAGGGTAAAATGAGAAGGGTAAAATTGACATTGACTGAAATTTCAGCATTTCACTTTTCACCTTTAACCATTTTTACATTATAAGTAGTTAAGATAAGTGCAGTTTATTTGCATCGCTAATAACAGGAAAGTTTTCATAACTGGCATCATAAATCACATGTGATAATATAATGCAAATTAACAATACAACAACAACAAAAAGTGAAAATTTAGAAAAGCTATATATATTTTTCATACTTCAACGACTTAACTACTTAACTTAAGATTCGAAATATAATGAGTCATATGTGGTTGGAAAGTTTTGAATGTGCATCAAATAAAAAAAAATGGTGAAACTTTCGAATCTTGTATAAAGAGTCATGTTCATTTTAGTACATGTGTTTAATGGTCCGTACTTCTAAATTAGTGTTATATCACGTGTGATTTTTCATGCAAGTTCCAACATTTAAAGTTAAAGCGAAAAAGCAAAAAAGAATAGAAATTCGTCGAAAGCATGTCAAAGTTCTATTGAAAAATAATTAAATACTTGTCGTGATTTATTTTGGCTAATGATTAACGATTTTTAAAATATATACATTAAAAAAAAAAAAAAAAAAAAAAAAAAAAAAAAAAAACTAGTGGTGTGAGGGTGAAACATTTTGTAGCTCAATCTTCATGTTTTTTAAGTCACCAAAGTAACTTGACTCATTATAAATGCATATTCAAATTTTGAGAATTACCTTATGAAAATGATCTAATTAGAAGAAAATCAAAATGAGAAAAATAAAAATGAATTTTAAGTTATACATTTTAAATATAAAAGATAATTTAACAAAAAGGATATATATTTTTTTGTAAGTGTATCTGTTTTTTCTCATCTTTCTTAATTAAAATTTTCTTTCATTTGATCATAACTCATTTACCTTATTACCTTAAATCATCGAAAAGAAAGAAAAAACATTGTCATATTACATGAGTGTATTTTTCCATGTTATATTTTATGATTAGTCACACTAATTTGTGATCTCATTAGAATTTGGAAGTTGAAATAACTAAAGTCAAAAAGGTGAATTTTCACTCAAAGACAAAAAAGGTCATATGAACTTTCTCAATTATTTAAATTGAAAAGTGCACATCTACAAACGCATACGGTATGGTTACGCAGCCCCACATCATTTTTGACGTGTCAAACAAAACGGGTTGTCATGTTGGCGCCACAACAGCGCCCCTGACGTCATTTGTTGCGTGACAATTGGCGCAACGCCAATTGCTTTTTTTAGCCCATTTGGACTCCAATGGCTAGTTACGGGCATTTTATTTTTTTATTTTTTAAAACTAAAACTCAACCATTTTTTCACTTTATATAAACTCATATATGCAACCATTTTTACATATAATTACTTCCATTTTCACCCTCATTTTTTTTAAATAAAACAATATTTTACTTTCATTTCTAACTTTCAAATAAATATCTCAACAACCTAATGATCCATTTTTCAACAATCTCCTCAGTATGTCGCAACAATCATCCTCGTCAACCCCTCTAACGCCTTCGTCCGGACACTCGATATCTTCCTCACAATTTCTCAATATTTCTCCAGTTGGTAGCCAATAGTTTATGACATCATACACCTCCGAACAACTATTTCAACAACAAAAAATGCTTAACCAACAAAAATCAAGATCTTTAACAAAATCAACCACAATTTCAACAATCACAACAAACAAATCGATGACACCATCACCGGACATGCCGAGCTATTCGGCTATGATGCAAAACAACGTCCCCCTGGCAAACCACGTTCCTTAAAAAAATCGAATTGGACACCACATCGAGCATCGCGGGAAGTAACCTGCCGAAATTTGCGGATGCTATGCAAAATGAGTCTCGACTCAAACGGGAAGCCGTTCAATTGACATAATATGTGGTGAAGGAGAAAGACTGGATAACAATAAAATGGGAAAATTACTAAAATGGCCCGTTGCCCTACGAGTTAGGCATATCTAGCCCCATTTTTGAAAATTCTCGTTTTAGCCCGGTTGCCCAGGGCAACCCATATCCAACCAACAAGGAGGTGACACATGTCCAACCATAACAGTTGGTAATAGGTACATGGAACGTATTGTATTTTGGGCAACTTTGGTATTTTGGGCAACTAATATATGAGCAAATGGGTATTTTTGTCATTTTACCTGCATTAAAATAATAACCTTTAACACACAAACATCTTCGTCTACAATTGTAAAATTTTATTAATGAACTGAATAAAAACATCAACACACAAATCCGTTCATCTACAATTGCGAATCATCACACCAGTACCAAATCACAAGTCATTAAAACCCTGTTTCCATACATTTTATGTAATTCGATACGCCAATTACGTTGTATACCTGTAAAATCGGTGGTCGATCTACAGTAAAATTGCTTAAAGAAATCAAAAAAATCTTGTCAAAGAATGAAAAGCGGGAAAGGTTGTTTAGGAAGACGGTGTTTGGTCCGTGGTTGGACATTCAGGATTGCGATAATGACTCCCGTTTGATGCATCATGTTTTGCAACATCAGGTAAAAGTTTCAAACATAAAATTCGATTCCCCACCATTGCAATTCAAATTTGGGAATCATTTGTTAGAGTTTGGGCGGAAAGAGTTCTGTTTAATAACAAGGTTTCGAATTGGGCAAGTTGTTGTTAGTAAAAAGAACCCAATTGCATTTTGTGACCGTGTATTTCCTGAAAAAAGAGCAAAAGGTATAAATTCTGTATATGCAAATGATTGTTTGGAAATACTTAAATATGAAAATAGGTTTGAAGCTCTTTCAGATGATGATGCTGTTAGGCTGTGTCTTTTGGTAATTGCTATTTTGGTGTTTATGGGTAATGAAGACAGGAATTGTATCCCCAAGCATTTACTGTCTTTGGTAGAGGACATTGATGCTTGGAATGTGTTTCCATGGGGGGAATACATGTGGGATAAATTTTACCAACGGACTGTCAATATTGTTCACATACATAGAAAAGATCATTTGGCAAAGTTGAAGCAGAATCCAAAGTTCAATGCGACATACAATATGTATAGTTTTGCTTGGGCATTCAAGGTATGCCATACTTACTATAATCAACTAAAGTGAACCAGGTTGGAGTAAACTCTTTATGCTGTGTGTCACAATATTTCGAAAGAATGTCTATTCTTTATACTTTTGATTAATGTTGTATTTACTCTGAATTCTTTCCAATTTCTTCTAAATATATGTATCTGGTCTACACAATGTTTGTTATTGTGTTGATACATTTCCTAATTATACCAGTAATATATACCTTCGCCATATACCCATAGATTTCATTTGTAAAAGTTTTAATTGAGTTTTTTTGCCACTAGATATATGGTTTATATATACTTTTGAACTAGTGTTATAACCTGTACTTTCAAAAGCTTTATTGAAGAAACTAAACAATCTAAATAAATATCATATGTACTCCAATTTATGTTGCATACATACACACCTACATTGTAACAAGTGCATGTTACATATATGGATATTGGAGACTTTTCCTAAAAGCAGAACTTGGTGGAAGAAAGACAAGAAGGTCATTCCACGAGGTCTTGCTTGGTCTAAACGTGAAAAGTTTGGAAGATTAGACCAGACCATACTATTTGGCCAGGTATGCACCACACTATCGTCGAAGGCACATTTATTGGAAATTTATTTAAATTTTTGCACAGACCCACGTATATTGTATTTGTTTTTTTTAGGAGTCAATTCCCCTGATCGGACTGTATGCAACAAATATAGAACTCAGACAACCATGGTGTAATGATAGCATCCCTTTTATCAAGGGTTTGGCAGATCCAGACCCGGCACTTCAGGGTGAATAGGCTGATGATGGACAACAAGCTAACAACGGAGACGATGACCAAAGAGACGATGAGCAAGTAGCTGACATAGCAGAATCTGACGAAGAAGATGTTGACTCAGACAAATAGCAGCATGGACCGTTTTTGCAAAATTTAAATGAGGGTGATGTTGAAAACGCTAATCGTGTCAAAGCATTGCTACCTCAAAAGGAAATGAATGTTTCAACAACTGCTATTTACAGCGAGTTATTGCATTTGCAATCAAAGCTGACGTTCATATCCAAGCACATTACGTTTGTCACAAAACAAGACGTCGTCGACCTATTTGCTGATGTGAAAACAAGAGTTTCAGAGATAGAGACACTTATGAAGGCTAACCCTGATGGTGGTGTTGTTAATGACAAAGAAAATGCTGTTGACCCAAATGCTGGGGTTACCACCAAAGATCTACCATTAGAGACTGATGTCAACCCCAATACTAACTTGGTTTGTATTTACCTTTTATGTTTTTTGACCCAAGTTATATTGAATGTCAATTCTTCTTTAACGTTTACACTTATATCATTTTGTCAACTACAGACTTTGGCACCACTTTGTGAAGCGTCTCTTGATGTTGGTGTTGTAAATCATTATACTGACCAAATAGTTGATGCTGATCATACTGACGGAGTCATTGATGATGATCTTCATGTTGATCCCAATTCAAAGGAAGTTGACAATCCTTTTCATTCCAAGGTATGTATTTAGTTTTATGTTATTTCCATACTTTTATTAGTATCTGAATTTCGCGTTGATGTATAGCCTTATCGAATTTTGTTGACGTCTAAACTTATATCATTTTGTCAACTACAGACCTTGGCATCACCTTGTGAAGCTGATCTTGATGTTGGTGTTGATAACTACGTTACTGAGCGAGTAGTTGATGCTGATCATACTGACGAAGTCATTGATGATCATCATGATGTTGATCTCGATTCAATGGAAGTTGACAATCCTGTTGTTTCCCAGGTTTGTGTTTCATTTTATGTTCTTTCCAAACTTTGATTACTATCTGAATTTTGCGCTGATGTTTAGTCTTATCGCACCGTGTTGACCATAATTTTAGTCGTTAATTTGATTAGTTGAAATTTTAAATGTATGTTCAACTGCAGCCGACGTCATTTGGTTGTAAAGGTGTTAATGGTGTTAAGGACAGTGACAGTGATGCAACCCTTCACATGGAAACTGACAAGGAATGTGGGACGGTACGCGTAAAGGAATCTCAGCTGGGATCGATCGGCATTCTTATAGAAGCAATAAAGTTTGGGCAGACCCCTGACGTCCCTGTTCTTGATGCACATGAACCAGCTACTAAAGTCGATGCATTTCATGACAATGCCATTAAACAAACATCATCCATCCACCACGTTCATGTATGTTATATTTAATAAATACTTTTGCAACATACAATTTTAAATACTTGGCCATTTATGTATACATGTATATTGTACCAGGATGACATGTTCCATGATGATGTAGACATGTTACTAAATGATGATGCCGATGCCGATGCCAATATGGTTTCGTTAGACACAATTCCATTTGATAATGACATTGTGGACGGTGTTGATAATGATTTGCTGATGGAACAACCATCCGGTCCTGTGCACAGAGAACCAACAACACCTTCGTAGCCAGATGTTGAGGTATATGCTTCATTATATACTTTGGTTTGTTCCTATGTCTTGTGGGCGCTGCTAATCACAACCTATGATATGCAGAAAGATCAAACAACAACATCACAACAGATACTCGTCCACCAAGGATATGCAAATGTGGTCGGTCCTACAGATAAACCTTGCTTGGACTCTGTTTTTTCCAATCGAAAATCGAAGAAGATTAAAAAAAAAAAGCCGGCCAATTTACAAGCATTGGCAAGAAACTTTTATCTGATAACTAGTCCAGAAAAGCAGGATGAGCTATCCACAAATTTTAATCCAGTCAACGGTCAACGCGACCGAGTCACAAGAGCATCTTGTTCCAGAAAGGAGTCGATTGACCCTATTGTCGTTTCGCAAGTAAAGCACCTTATTACATTAATGTTTACATCACTATCTGGTTGGTCTCTGCTTATGTTCGTTATGTATGTTTTCAGGACGTATGTGGAACCGCAAGAACACGGTCAATTACTTAATGCTATTCGGTCAACGTAGATCCTTTTGTAGAGGTATTATATTTTGTTTTTTTATTATGCATATCGAATATTATTATTTGTTTACTATTAATAATTTGTTTGTTCTTTTAGGATCTGTCTCGACACCCCAAATGCAAAAAAGACAAGGTTACTTTGCCGGATTCTCTTCGTACATACTTAAAGCAAAGACAACCCACAGAATTTACGTTTCCATGGGCCGCTCGTTCGATTGTTGTTGGTGTGGATTTTTGGCTAACGTTGGCGTGTCTTGAACATTGTAGCGGTGGTTGGTTGTATGGCTATGTAAGGAACCATCATCAGTAACCACAATAAGTTTTTATATACTTTATGTTTTGTTACATTTGCACTTCGTATTGATTCAGTAACCACAATAAGGGTGTATACTTTATGTTTATTTTTGTTTAACATATAATATTTTGTTTTTGTACACAGCACTTGGACGTATGGTTTGACCTGATGTGGTCTGTTAGACCAAGCAATGCAGATTAGACTTTGGCAGGGTCTTTTTTTGCTAAACACATCATGGATGGTGATATGTATGCTCATTATTCAAATGGCAAAGGCTACCCCGTGCATTGGCGAGATGTCGAAAAGGTTAGTTTACGACAAATAATGTTATAATATACAACTTTAATTGCATACATAGTAATTTGTACATGTTTCTCTATATTAGGTGTATTTTCCCGTTAATGAACCTGACAAACACTAGTGTCTGGCTGAGCTTCA
Source organism: Artemisia argyi (assembly GCA_030686995.1). NCBI lineage: Eukaryota > Viridiplantae > Streptophyta > Magnoliopsida > Asterales > Asteraceae > Artemisia > Artemisia argyi. The sequence continues at coordinate 149,828,027 of CM060703.1, read as the reverse complement.
TCTGGGTACTGGAGTTCTTCCTTTTATGACATGCTTGGGGTTGTCCATGGGAAGGGCACACTATGGTGGAGAAATATGAAGAGAATTTTGCCAAAACAACTTACCATATATCTGGACCAGCATGGGATATTGGATAGAAAGGTCATATCAGCTAAGGACTATAAAATAACATGTCATTGTCCTGCAGTCCCAGAACAAGCCCAAGAATATGGTGATTGCGGTGTATGGGTTTGTATCATTTTGTACAGGTTGTGCCATAACCAACCATTGGAAGTAGATGACCCTCTTCAAACAGCTATAACATATCGTGAACGGATGCTTGAATAATTCTGGAAGCACAAGCAGCCAGTAAAAAAGAATTAACGGTATTTGAATGTACTAAACTATTTAATTTTTCAACGCTATAGACTTTTAATTACACAGTTTGCATTCGCCTACATATGCAGTGATTGAAAATGTTATTAACCAAACAGTTAAGTAACTAACCAAGCACAGTTGACTTGATACCAATCGAAACATTAGTTAGGTAGTATATTATACACATAACCTGGTGTTACGACATAGGCACTTTAGTACAACACACGGCAGAAACAACAAATATACGCTACAAATCCCACTACCTTTGCTACGAAAGACAATTACGGCTCCTTATAAAAACTTCGTTGTTGGTTTGGTTCATCACTATATGCTGCCTTGCTGATAAACACTTTCTTGGCTTGCGGTACCTTGGCCTTAACACTGCCGTGTGGTTTTACACTTTGTTATTGCTCCTCACTGAATACTTCACGTCTTAGGGCTTCTAGATCTGTAGCTGGCAATTGAAACTTTGGTTCAGTAGCATTAGGCCCATACCTCTCATAAATCTTAGGGAATATAACCTCTCTTAGTACTTTCTTTTCCCATTTTAGATCTATAGCTGGCAATTGATACTTTGGTTCAGTAGCATCACGCGCCAACCTAACTCATTTACCATTGGACATATTTGGGTGAAAGTGATTCCAATATGCTGCCTTATATGCTATGAATGTGTAGTAAGATTATAGTAGGTGCATATGTAGCACTACTTGTCCAGTCTTAATTAACATAAAGCATACAACATGGTGAGTCACATGCAAACAGTTCAAAATATGTGTTCTCTTGATTAGATAAATCCTGTCCACATATTAAGTCAAATTGCAATTATGTTTCTTATGTGGATACAACGAACTGATGCCTGACACAATATGCTTCACCAATTGTACCATATATTAAGTGTTTTTGGTTTCTCAAAATTTGACACAACTCACAATGACGAACATTATTATTTTGTTGAATGAATTGAATACGGTGTGTTATTCACCCGGGTCAATAAGTTGCCCGTAATATGATAAGTTGCCCTTTTAGTTTAAATAGTGGCCCATTTTAAATGAATTCAATTGAATAACATGTGTTTTCTGCACGCTGGTAAAGAAGTTGCCCAATATTTCAATACTTGCCCAAATTTAATTTTAGTTGCCCATTTACTTATAATAGTTGCCCAGTATTTAAAAAATAGTTTCCCCAATTCTGGAAGGTAGGTTAGGCTACAGTATACACAAGTACGAGTACTTTAATTTAATTTTAACGCCAATTGATAGGTGTAATAATAATTAATGAGACTCATATATATTTGTGTCATTCTTCCTATTGCCTTAATATATCGCAACCATTTCCCATCCATTTCCTCAAAACTTTCAATACAATGTCTGACAACATACCTTTGAATGTTCAGCTAGAAATCATGAATAGGCTACCCGTAAAGACTATAATCATGCTACGTAGGGTTTCAAAGATATGAAAGGCAAACATAGATTCACAACCCTTCATCACTTCATATGGTGCTCGTCACACTGATGAGTGTCTTTTTAATCTAACATTTGATCAGGGTTATAAAGGGTTTATGGCATCTGTATCTGAAAAATTTATCATTACCCCACTTGATTCACACCTACAACTTGCAGCTATGAGACCTGTAGGCAATTCTTGCGGCCTAACGTGCTTCATTTATGGTACTACTATGATGGCTGTTATTTGGAACCCATCCATAAGAAAATCTGTTGGCATATTCACCCCTTTTTACACTGACCAAATCGAATGTTCAAAGATTTGTTTCGGTTTTGGTGTCCGTCCAGACACTCTAGACCCGACTGTTGTCAAGGTTTCCTATCCTGTTTTCCAAACTGGTTTTTGGTTTGTTTCAGTTTTTTCATTGAACAATATGACCTGGTCGTGTCTCCCAGATTTTCAGTTGTCACGTCCATCCCTAAGATTGAAGAGAAAGAGTCAGGCAGTTGTAGGTCATTTTATCTATTGGGCTGCTACCGAAAGGTTAGTTAATACAAAGGGGGTTCCGTACAAGGAATACAGTTTGGTTTCTTTTGATACGGTTACCTCCCAATTTAACATCATAGAGATTCCTTCTCTTTTGAAAGTTGTCATGCCAACTCCTTTTTCTGTTTGCGAGCTTGGAAACTCTGTTGTAATTTCTGGAATGATCATGACTTCTGAGGTCCCACTATTTGTTGGTTGGCTGTTGGATGTGGATGGTGCATCTATAACACGATTTTCAAATCTATTCTGCATCCCTACTCCTATGGTTAATAAGCTGCTCGGCTTTACAAGTAACCGAGGTCCAATAGTTGAAGCCAATGTTGGCCACATCTTGGGTCACTCAGTTTTTGTTTTCGATCATCGTCTTGAACAATTTGTTAGTTTGGGAATTGAAGGAAATGGTGGTTCCTTCTACATTGCTCCGCACAAAGAATCTCTTCTTTTTATAAATCACAGAGACCGTGCGTTGTACAATATGTATACATTTTAATATATCATTATATTGATTCGCCTATGATACATTTTGCGTATTGTGGTTCACGATGAATTTCATAACTATTGTATCACATTCTTATTCAATTCAAAACATTAACACAAATTTTTTTCCCATTCGTTAGTAGGTATTCCTGGTGTTTGACAATGTGTTCAGTTATGGATCAAGCGTTGTGGTTTGACAAGGTGTTGTGTTTGGGTAGGAAGTCGCGTGTGACGAGTATGTGGAAGCTGGCTACTCTTATCAATGGATGGCTTTGAATAACATGTCAAGTTGTAATAATTCAAAATATTTTCTAGTAATCGTTGTGGTTTTTACCCGTTGTCTTCTATGATTCCTGAGAATATGTACTATTTGAATTATCTTATGATGTTAGTGGTTCACTTTATGATACTGACTCTTAATGTTGTAATAGTTTGTAAAACGCGTACCCAAATAACAAAAAACCAACTAATTTATGACATAAATATTTTGGCCAAATTATATGGACGTTTTGGGCAACTAACCATCACTGACGCAATAAGTTTTAGTCCTTTTGGTCAACTTGTATTAATTCAAGCCTTTCAAGTTTCCATAACATTTATTTGACTATACACGTCCAGTACATCTATAAAACGAGGCAACACATCCCACACACAAAAATCTATCAAATAGCAGCACATCTTATCATCTTCACTTGTAATTTTAAAAATAAATTATCAGGGACTTCATTATCAATGACATCATCAAAATGCAGTTCGAGCGTCGCACCTAATTCCGTTTTGGATTCGATATTTGCTGTCACTTGTGATACAGAGATACCGAAGGCATTTAAGATTTTCTTTCAACAACAGATTGATCATGAGAAGGGTTTTACAAATGATATTCGTAATAAGATAGCTGATGTTAATGCTAGTATAACAATGCTGTGTACAGCGATTCGTGAGATGGAGAGCCGGAGTGACAAAGATGCTTTCATGGATGATGTTTACTGTTTAAAACAAAATAAGGCTAGGTTGGAGCTGAAGTTGTCTCGATTGACCCAGTTAGAAGCTGACAATTTAAATGGTGTTAAGCAGCTAGAAGTTCAATCAGATATGATGGATTTGTGTGAAGCAGACTATGAAATGTCATAGATTATCATTTTTTTTTGTTGCATTAGGTTTATGTTTTATGTTTAAATAATGGTTTTGTACTGTATGGTTAATGGCTATATAATGTCATATGATTTTTTTTATTTAATTTTTTAGTATAATTTTTTTTTGTAACGTATTTTCACCCCACCAAATTACTACGTACGATATTGTGTTGTACTTTTTAACTTAACGTGCACTACTATTAGAGACTATCTGGTTAAGTAACTACTATTGTTGGTTGCCCTATGAAAACAACCCACTCCATTTGTTGCGCTATGCATTATTTCATAAAAGTTGGTTGTCTCCATATAAGTAATTACAGATCTTTTGTAGAAACTGTAAATATAGTTTAGAAACCGTTAGTTATCCTTAATTGTTACTTATCCTTACCATGTGGGTATTATGAATTGGAAATGTTAGTTATCCTTACATTTATTTTATAAACCATTCTAACTCTGGTGTACCAATATAAACCACCATATTTCATCTTTTGCATTATATACTTTAATTTTTTTGTTTCCAAATTCTAAGGCTTCACCATCTTCAAGTAATGATTCAAAGAAACGCAAACGTTCAATGGAAACTTCTACTCCTGGAGGAAACGCAAGTATGTTTTTTCTAATACTCAAACATGTATGTTATGTAAAACACTTATTGCCATGGTATATCAATGCTTTAACCACATAATTTAGTCAAACAACTTTTGGCAACCATTATTTCTATACCTGCGCAACCATTATTCAAATTACTTTGGGCAACTCATATTCGTACACCTGGGAAACCATTAGTTATGTATGTTTGCAACAGTGTAAGATACATAATGCCACACCAACCACACAATCAATGTAACACACGTAATGCCACACCACCAAGTACAAATTCCATCATAGCAAATCTAAGCGAGTATCATGCCAGTAAAATTCATGTTTCAAAAATTCTTTTAAAAAGCGAGTATCATGTCACCACTTAATTTAGTCAAACAATTTTGGGCAACTGTTATAATGTATACCTGTGCAACCATTATTCAAATGACTTTGGGCAACTCATATTCGTACACCTGGGCAACCAATAGTTATGTATGTTTGTAATAGTGTAAGAAACATAATGCCACACCAACCACACAATCAATGTCACACATGTAGTGCCACACCACCAAGTACACATTCCATCATAGCAAATCTAAGCGAGTATCATGTCAGTAAATTTCATGTTTCAAAAAATCTTTGTATAAAACCACTCCAATGCAACAAAGCTTTTAAAGAGCTTTTCTGCAAGTAACCATTTAATACAAATCATATGATGTAGTGCACAATTATTCATTATTTTCTCTTTCCACATCTTTTGCATCAAAAGCTTGGTACACTTCAAGTCATTCACCCAAAAGTCATATGCAAAGTATTTGCTCCAATGCAGCAGGTCATCTAATAGAATTTGTAAATAGTTAACAAGTCATGTAAGAACCTCTCCATTGCGGTTGCTAAGTTGCAACATACTTCTAAAAACATGTATGTTTTTTCACCCTTTTTGCACTTTCAAAGGGAGTAAATAAGGTATAATAAATTATCTTGGGAATACCAAATTGTAATTATTCATATTTCAATCAATTGAATGCAGCCATGTCGAAATGTGTCCCAATACACAACTATAAGGGTTTATACCATGTATTTGGTAATCGCAATTATTACAACCACAACTTTTAAGTATATATACGATTACATTACTTATCAAAAGTCTAACATTTAAAACCCTATATCTAACAAAAAACTATCAACGTATTCACCGTTATTTATTTAAAAATGGCAGACACACCAAATCTTAATGAATTGAAAGATGCAACTGAATCTGGTAAGCTTGGCGATGCCTTCAAGCTGCTGATAACTCATGACAAAGCAGAGGAGCAAAGTTTTATCGGTCGTATAGGGGAGGAGAGTAGCCAGTTGAGGGCAGTTATTCAAAAAAAGGAGCAAACTCTAATTGAGGCAGCTTCCTCATTTACTCGTTTCAATGCTGTGGCTGCAACAGCTCAAGCTTGCCTTATGGAAATACAGATGAAGGATCGACGGAAACTTGATCTGTTGGCTCAATTACTGCTGCTGTCTCGTGAAAGCATGGAGGAGAAGGATGAGTTTTTGAAGAGGATTGAAGAAGCTGAAGAGGATGACGAAGATTAGGATCTTCTGGTCATTTTCCTATGTGTTTTGATGTATGTAGTTATCTCTTTTTCATTTGAATGGCAACCATGTGGATGTAAAATATTTCTATGAATGCAAACAAGTCATAAGCAGTCGTTTATGTTTTAAGTTTTAATCGTTTATTAGCTTTAAGAATTAAATTTTTTTGCCAGTTTATTATCGTTTACGGGTACAACGATAAGGAAACAAAACTTTAGCCGCATAAACAGCAACATACTACTAAAAGTATAGAGTCTAAAAGTTGGTCATGGACTTTTAAAATGATTGTAGCCACTTATATTATGTGTTCAAAAATCCGACATTTGTGTTCGGTAAAAAACTCTTTCACACTTTTCGTTTATGCATAATCCATTTTCTTTTTGAAGCAATATTTACAGACAGTGCAATTATTTATCGTTCTGGCCAACTATTTGTGTACTTTAGGCAACCTTCTGTAAGTAGTAGCACCATTTACTGTTTCTACTTTAAACACAACGAGCATATAATCTTGTGAACAACTGACAACACCATTTATGGGCTGTACTTTGTGCAACCTGACCCGATGTAATTTGAGCAACTGGTTAGCGTTTCTGGGCAACCAGTTTGTGTGGCACAAATTACAACACTATTTATGGGCAACCAGTTTCTGTGACTCAAATTATAACACTATTTAGGGACCCGACTATTTATCTAGGATTGTTATGCATACAACATTAGTTTGTTTACTCATCAATTTGTACAATATTAACAATCCCTTATACTTCTTGCACCATATTTTGGTAAATCCATGGAGTCAAAATTACCAATTTACGAACAACTGAAGCACCAGAAGGGTGCGAGGCAAATGAATCGGGTGCTCCATGATCTGTTTGACACACACAGAGAGAGAGAGAGAGGCTAACATAGGTGATGATAAAGACTATGGGAAGATGATCCATGAAATACAGGTCCGTGTTGAGCACATGCATGTGATTATACTGGAACTTCAAAATCTGGGTTACCATAGGGACTTTTTTGCACCTCTGGAGTCACTCATCTTGGCGGAAGGTGATGATTTTGATGAAATTGATTTTTTGATTCAAAGGCGCAGTACAAGTATCAGACGTGCCGCTGAGAATTCAATGATCATGAAGAACCTAAGGAATTACATATGACTCTTATTTAACTAAACCTTTGTTGAACTGTTTTTTATTTTTTTTTCTTGTTAATGTTTTTGTATGTTTTTTTTGTTATTATTATTAATTTTTGTAATTTATGTTTTATTTAAGTTATGGCAGCCATAGTTAATGTTGGTGGTGGGTCATGTTTTCATGTATCGAACAAGTTGTTTACATGTCGCATTAACCGTTTGTTAGTTGTTTAATCGTATGGAAATTAAATGTGGTTTGGGAGTATTGTATTTCCAGTTTCATAAGGGCATTAACATTGGAATTTCCATGAACCATTAAAGTAACAAATGAATCATTAACCCGTGCATATTAACACAATTAGGGTACATCGACACATTTCTTCACTTAAATCTAATTTTATTTTATTTATGCTACGGTTAAGTACCAAATAAAAAATGAATCCGGCTAAGATATGTAGAAGTCGACTAGATACACAAATGGACTTCATTCAACAGATAAACAAACTTTGTTGTTACTTTTATTGTAATACTCCAACATATGGTTTGTTTAATTTGATACTGACAAAGCCATGTTTTTGTGGTCTATAACGCTAATTTGTGAACCATCCTACTGGTAACCAATATTTACAAATGTAAATCAATAATGTATGTATTATAATAATTTAAAGTAGTTTCGTGTGTCTGGATATGTACATGCATGAAAGCCATGAAAGTTATGGGAAATTTACATCTATTTGGATATGGGTCCCAACCATATTGGGGTTTATTTGTGTTGGGCAACCTAATATTGTACTTTGGGCAATTATATTTCTTTTGGGCTACTATACTTCTGTGGGCAACTATATGTTGTTATGTACGTCTATTCACCATTTACAATTGTACTTTGGGCAACTTTTTATTGTTTATATAACTCTTCACCATTTACAGCACAACCAGCAAAACCCAGCAAAAAAAACATACTCAAAATTCAAACCCAACCAAACACAGAAATAAAACTAGGATTTGGTTATAAGCAAATGGATTCTTGTAAAGCCGATAAGTTCAAGGTGTTATGCGGTATGAACAGGCTTTGATTCCTGTTTTACTTCCAACTAATATTAACTTTGCCAAGCTTGTCAAGTATGTGTCGAAAAAGTTTAACTTGAACGATGCAGACGCAATCATTTTATCGTACAACATAAGTGAAACCAAAACTACCCTACTTAACGACGACGATGTCGAAGTTTTCAAAACCCTTGCTTTGGAAACGCCGTTTCATGTGCATACATTAGTCGTCGACCACTCTCCCCATACCCCTGTAGTGAATTTACTCCAAAAGAGCCAATTGCAACTCACTAATATTAACTGTATGCCACTCCCACCACACTCACCCACTGTTGACTATAACATGAAAAAAGGTGGTGTAAAGGTTAATGATCTGTTTGACGATAAGGAAACTTGCATCTATGAGATAAGTGTGAAATGTTTAAAAGAAGGGTATCAATTTTGTGTTGTCAGATCGAACCCGACAGGATACAATGTAAAGTGTAGCCAACCAGAATGTAAGTGGCACATATACAGTCGTCGAGTTGGGGATACTAGTCTATTTAAAGTCACATCAGTAAACGACAACCATTTATGTTCGAAAATCGTATTTAATCCAAATCACCGAAATGCATATGCAAAAACATTGGCTAGAATAATATCCCCAAAGCTCGCAGATCCGACAAGAGTGTATAGGCCAAAGGACATTGTACATGATCTGAATTTGGATATGAATATTGACGTTTCATACAAACGAGCTTGGAGAGGCAGGCACTTGGCACTGGAATCAAATTAGGGATGCCCAAGGGCATCATTTGAGGAGCTGCCATTATATTGTCATAACCTAAAGCTGGCAAACAGGGACATAGTTACACACATAGAGACCGACGATGCCAGACGTTTTAAGAACCTATTTATCGGATTCGGTGTTGCGGTAAGCATGTTATTATCCTTTTTATCTTGTTTGGTTAGTTGGAAATCAAATTTGTTCTTAAGGGTTAGTTATAAATTACTTACTTTTAAAATCATGCAATACATTACTATAGCGGTATAATTAAATAAGGAAAACCCATAGTTAATGAAAAACACAACATTAATCTAAATAAGCAGTAGGAACTATGCATACCATAAGTTATACACCATAGTCATATTCCATATTCATAGTCATACATAAACATGTACCTCCATATACAGGTACATAAGGTTCAACATACATACTTGTTTATAAATCGTTTTATTATATACTACATACCAATTCATAAAATTAAACCATTTTACTTAATTGGTTATGACAGCATATAGCAAAAATCAACAAATCCATCTTACGTGCATACGACACCTGCCATGTCAAACAACAAACAAATACATTCGTATTAGTTTAACAATAAAGGTTTTCAATTTGAATAAAGGTTTTCAATTTGATGTACCATTGTATTTGTTACATTCACAGATTAAGAGTTTCCTGTGCTATCTGCGGCCTCTTATCATAATTGATGTGGCACATCTAAAAGGGCTATACCAAGGAACAAATATGGTTACTGTCGGAATGGACGGAAACAATCAGATTCTACCGATTGCTACCGGTGTTGCTGAAGGCGAGAGTGCTGAATCATGGACGTGGTTTATGACGAAACTCAAAGAATGCATTGGGGACGTTCCTAATTTGGCAATCATATCTGTCAGACATTATGGAATTACCGCTGCACGTAATGCTGTATTCCCGAATGCATTTCACGGCTATTGTTGTCGCCATTTGATGTTAAATAAAAAGATGCACAGCGAGACACTGAAATGTTTATACTGGAAGACATGCAAAGCATACACAAGGGATGCTTTTCAAAAGCTAATGTCGGATATACGTTCGGTAAGACCGCAGGCTTACAAAAAACTTGTTGAAGCAGGGGTCGAGAAATGGTCAAGGGCACATTGTCCTGGGCAGAGATACAATTACTTAACATCAAACAGTGTTGAATCCATAAATGCTTTGACGAAGCTTGTGCGCCACTGCCCAATCACGGCGTTGATTGAATGGTTCAGAGCTCTGCTTCAGAACTAGTATTACCACCGCTGAGCAAAACACGCAGGTAATAAATGATCCAATTTGTTATTAAGTTTACTGTCGAATTATGAGGTACTAGTGAATAATCATAATTTATTTTCTACTGTTAGATGCCCCGGATGACGATCTTTCTGAATGGGCGACTACGAAAGTCAATGCCAGAATGGCCAAAAGTGCTAGCTGGAAGGTTATGGGGATTGAGAAGGACAGAGTGTATGAAGTATGCGACACGAAGAAACATCATATTGTTGACTTGGAACAGGGGCATTGCACTTGTCGGCAATGGCAGCTTTCGGGCTTACCGTGTGGACATGTCTGTGCTGTGGGTAGATTTGCTGGCCTTACTAGTGTCAAGAAACTGGCTAAAGCTTGGTTTTATAATACTACACTTAAAGGAACATACAAAGACATCATTTATCCTTTAAAAGACGTGACGGAGTGGGACACTCCAGAAGACATCGATCCTGTATCGCCCCCTCTTGCAACAAAGCGGCCAGCAGGTAGACCAAAAAAAAGAAACAGAATTCCATCTCAACGAGAGGTGCCTACAAGGAACTCTTGTGGAAGGTGTGGAGGAGCAGGACATAACCGCCTTACGTGTAATGCAATCATGGTGAAAGAGAAGGTTGACATTCGAATTATTATGACAAAAGTAAATTGTTGTGTTTTTTTTGGCATCTAATGTCTTTTTTAATTTCACAGAAGGTCTGCTCCAAAAGGGCGGTTACCAAAGGTCCAGCAGGTCCTAGCAAAAAGGCTCGTGTGGTGGAGGGCTCATCTAATGAGAATAATTGCAATGCGTCAGAGGTACCCAACTCAAGTCAAGCAGAGGAACAGCCGAACTCATCTCAGCCGGAGATTACTTTCCTATCAAATTTCGCTACTCCAGCTGACTTCTTACAGTAAAGTCCCATTATCTTTGATCGGTGTGCTAGCATGACAGACACTAAATTTAAATGCATGCACTCACTTCCTAGTTGGTACTATGTATTGTTTAAGTAAGAATAAAAAGCGTGGGACGTGCCGTGTGTAATAAACATCAGTACTAAACTATGTAATAAAGTGTGTGTTTGTGCTCTTAAGGTATAATTCAAGCAATTGTCTTACTGGAAATGATTGCGTAAAAGAAATTATGAATGCAAGTGAACAAACGTACCAACCACCAATCACTGATATGGCACTTCAACCATTTTGGCTCGACCATTTATCACTGCCCTCCGGTATGATTTGACAACTTGATAGCTGCTTTCATCGATTGAATCAAATCCATCAATTTGTTCCTTATGTTTCTTTACATCCTTAACTGTCTTTATTTGTATGACATCATCTTCATACAGCTTCGCTTTACCTTTACCGTTACCGTTTGCACTATCACCTTGTACACCAACCTCGGACAACAAGATAGCATCCCCTGGTTCACCACCTCCATTATCGGTACCATTTGCATTGACATTTATCTCACCATCAATGTTGCTGATAACAAGACGTTTAGTAGTCATCCTTCTTTTGAACAGAGTCGCACAACAGCAACGATGGCCAGCGTCCTCCTCTTGCCAAAGCATGTTTTTGAAATAATACTTTGACAATAGCTATTGTTTGTGCGCGATAAACAGGTTTATGGAACCTTGGGCGACAGCGTGAAAAAAAATCTACTGACGTCATTATCAGTATGTAGTAAAGTTAAGCCATTCTCAAGTGACAGGTTTGGTTTACAATAAAACAAATCCCATTTATCACCTTCAATGTCCTTCATAACACGATTAAGTGCCCTTGTGAAAGTACCATTATGTGTGCTATAACATACAACGTGGCAAACACACCCATCAACATAACGCAGAGGATTAAAAGCAAAATTCCCATGTGCGTGTACTTTAAAGCCAACTTCTTTCTTCATTTTTTATCCTAATTAAATATAATTAAACATGAGTATCGATTAAGTATAACTACGCAAACACCAAAGTAACTACACGAAAAAAAAAAAAAATAATTGAACAACCAAAAACCAGAAAACAAAAAATCATGAATACGGAAAAAAATGATTAATAAAATCATTTAATGCAAACTAAATTAAATAAATGAAACATCATATGTATATGAACAAAAAAAGGGAATAATTTAGTTATCGGAAAATACAACAAACCTAGTTTATGTCAATTAAATATGATAAGGACAGCAATTTGTTTTTGTTTTATGTTGGAATCTTGGAGTGACAGTGACTTAGGGTTTCACCTAATTTGGGGATATGGTAATTTGGAAGAACCAGGTTTATGTGGTATGGGACAGTGGGGATACAAGATGTTTCAAAAAGGTCACTTTTGGCTCTTTAAGTAGTAATAAAGAAAGACCAGGTGTATATTTATTTTTTTTCCAAAATTGGATACATTAAAAAAAAAAATACCCTGCACGTGCAAACTTTGTTTGTCCTTTTATATACATATACCCCATTACATACAACTTTACCAAATATCCCCAATTGTATCAAACCTTGAAACCCTAAAATATGAATAACCGTAATAGAGCGATACGACGGGTAATTGATGGCAAAACCGAATTCTCTTGTCACTGTGGTGTTCGACTAACAGTTTTGACTGCAACTACAAGGACAAATCTTGGTAAAAGATTTGTAAAATGGGCAGTTTGTCGAGTTTATGAGTTTTTAGATGATGATCTCCCAAGTGAATACTATCAAGAATTGTTGTTTCGATTGTTACAAAACGAGAGACGAAGGAACAATACTGTCAACTATCAGCATGTGATTGATGCTATTGCTTTGGACAAGTCAATCATGGAAGAAGTGTTTAATGATATGAAGTCAAAGTTTAAGTTGTATGAGCGGTTGGTTTTCATTTTGTTTGTATCATTTGCAGTTGTTTGTGTTGGGTATGGGTTGTTAATAGGCAAGTAATGTAGTGCCATGGGTTAGTGATACTTGCTTAAGCTGCTTTCAGTTGTAAGTTTGTCCCGTTTGCAAAACTAGTGTTTCAAATAAATTTGTTGCTCTATCAATTGTGTTAATACAAATATCGCCTAAAAACGTTATTTATATTTTACGATCTTTGCTAAGTTTTGTTAATGACAAAGTATGAACTTTAGCTAGGAGTAAATCATCACTTTAAGTGTTTAAATCTTGTTTAAACTAATGTTTACATTTCCTTTTAAACAAAACATTGTTTTTATTTCTTAAATTAGAAAGTGTCTTGTCACATCACATTTATTTCTTAAAATAGTAATGTCACATCACATTTAGGGCAAGCTTTGTCAATATACATTTATAGTAAGAAAGTGTGTTTGACTAAATATATGTTTGCTTGCAAGTTTTGTGTTTGACTAGGTGTAATGAGATGTGACCTTGTTTGATTTGGAAGATTTATTGCAAAAACCAACTGCAGCCCTGACGGTACCCTGGGGATACACGGGCGGAACCCTTCTGAGGGGTCCGCCGTATCCGCCAGACCTGCAGAATGGTTTGCTATAAATACCAAACCATTTGTTAGTTTTGGGTCAACCCTTTTGGACATATTTTTACATAATCTCTCAACTAACTCAGTAACATTTTGATTTGTGTGATTCTCTTATGTAGCAAGGGATTTCACAAGATCATTCAAGAAGTTACAAGCTTCAACTCTAAAGTTGCAAGTCTTGGTAGCTTGGTTATGTATAAGCTTTGGTAGTTTATACTTATTTGTGTCATGTATGTAGAAGTGATTGGTTAGTATTTTAGGCCTCAAAATACGTAGTGTGTCGGGAGTTGTTGTACCCTTGTAAAAGAACTAACGGGAGTGGTTGTACCCTTGGTAAAGAACTCGAAATCTAGCTTAGTGTCGGTAAAAGTGTAAGCGACGATGGGAGTGGTTGTACCCGTGTAAAAGAACTCGACATCTAGCTTAGTGTCGGTAAAAGTGTAAGCGACGTTGTAAAGGTTTTCTCCGCCGGTGAAAGGAGCTTGTTGATTAGTGCTTATAACTCTCGAGTTGGAAACTCGGGGCGTGGATGTAGGGCAAGGAAAAAGAGTCCTTGTAGCCGAACCACGATAAACAATTGTGTTGTGGTCTGATCGTTTCTTTCTTTATCTTTGCTTATTACATGTTGTCTTTTAGTTAGAATCGCTAATCACATATAAAGCTTTTCAAAGAATTAAACAAGTAAAGTTGTGTTTATATCTTTAAACAAATGTAAAGCTTTTCAAAGAACTAAATCAAGCAAAGTTAGGATCATCACAAGTAAAGCTTTTCAAAGTATGAAACAAGTAAAGTTAGAATTGTTATTCACATGAAAAGCTTTTCAAAGAATCAAACATATAAAGTTGTGTTTATATCTTTAAACAAACGTAAAGTTTTTAAAGGATATTCAAGCTAAAAAGGATTTAAAAAGCGATAAACTATTCAACCCCCCTTCTAGTTTCCCACAATTGGCATTAGGAGCTACGTCACTCAAGATCTTTACAATAGAATGTATTTTAAAACTTGGATCGATCCATGGATTTTGAAAATATCAAAGAAGGGCAACCTATTCAAAACTCACCGCTATTTGTATAAGAAAACTTACTTGAAAGGAAAAGTAATTTTGAAAACTATGTGAAATCAATTGATCAAGATCTTTGGCATATTATTTCTTTTGGTGATTTCAAATCAAAGAAAGCAAGTTTTTGAAAACCAAGATAACTATCTTAAACTTGATAAAAATACTAAAGCTAAAATAATGATTTATAAAGCTTTAGTACCGAATATGAAAGAATGTATTTTTGTCAAACGGCTAATGATATTTGGAAAAATATGTTAAACTTTCATCGAGAGATATGTCAAGTCAAAGATGATCAATTTGATCTCACATATGTATTAGAAGTCTTAGATATATTAATTGATTGACTTTTAGTTGAGATGAATACATGTGTTACTAGTTTAAATGTTTTAAATGAAGGTATAAGTGAAGATGATTACTCATGATGAGCTCTTAGTGGACTTGCTTACGATTCATGGAATAACACGGATGAAGATGAAGCCAACCATCCGGTTTATGATTCTCAACTAGATAAAACATCAAGCAAGGTACATTTTGAAACCAAACACTTTTGCTTTGACAAATTTATCCTAGAGTTTTCTAAACTAGAAAATGAGTCTAAACGTTAATGCAACATGGACCTGAAAACTATCTTTAACCATGAGTCTTCAAGATCTTTTAAGAATATCTTTGAAAAGGAAATCTTGTTAGAAGATAAAATGTCTAGAATTGAGAGTAATGTTGAAATTGATCTAGAATGTAAATTATGTCTAGATTACAAACATGAGATTAAAAAGCAAAATGAGAAAGGAAAAATATTAGTTAAATTTGATGAAAAGCTCAAAATCTCTTGAAAGATTGTTGAGGAGTCAAAGGGTGTTTAAAGAGAAAACCGGATTAGGATTTAACTCAAAAGCGCCATCAACTAGTAAAACAAAACAAGTAAAATTTGTCTAGCCTAGAAGAGAGATTTAAAGATAATTCAATCTCTAATAGAAACTCATGATAAAAAGTTTAAGATTATCATGCTCTATGCTTTTATATGGTTATCTAACCTTCTTGGATACATGAGTAATTGAGTTTCAAAGCGTGTCGTCAAACCAAGATTTTACGCGTAATGTTTATCCTCTTGATAGCAAAACTATGCAATTTAAAAGGTACGCATTACTTCAACTTGACTTTGATTGTCTCTTGTTTCTAGCATTATGTGTTCGAATATGTGTTATTAGTAATACTCTAAAGTGTCTACCTGCTATTTGTAATAACTAAGATTAGATTCTATGCAACAAGGAATTTCGTCGTTAGTACTAGTAGGAGATATAAGGTGTTTTGGTTCTTTAACCATCAAGAGATAAACACGAGAAACTTTTGAGTGAGTCTCACTCAACTCTTGCTCACAAGTGAGCTAACTAACAATTTCCTAAGTGTTAAAATGTCTAATACTTTTGTGATGCTTGCAAAACAAACCTTTGTTAAACAACATTCTCAAACACCATACTTTGAGTCTTAAATTGTGTTTTTTCTTCAATCACTCCTTTATGATAATCTCACATAAAACACACAAGGTGAAATAAATCACATTAGCATACATTAGGATGTGTGAAAGAAAATGAGTTTTCAACATCTAGGATTTACTCATCAAATGTGACACTTAGTCTCATGATGTTGTACCTCTTGGACTTTTTCAAAACAAATAAGAGTTCATAGTGTCTTAAGTAAGAAAACCTAAAGAGTCGAGGAGTCGTTGAATATAACATTTAACGAGTGATCTCCTCCTTCTAAGATATCATCTTTGGTAGATGATAACTTAATCGAAAATCCAATGATGGCAAGACAAGTATGTTGTGAAAAACATTAAGAATAAAAGTACAAAATAACATCTTCTCACCTTGAGTCAAACATTGAATCAAACAAAATTGATATAAATTATAAAACTTGATTTATAGGTCATAGTTGTGTCTACACAAATTCAACAAAAACAGTTTTTGGAAATTAGAGTAAAACAACTAGTAAAACAAAATAGATGTTTCAAAGTAATCATGTGATTATAAGTGTCAATATTTGAAAGTCTTTTTATAATAAAAGCAAGCTCCAAAAGCAAGGGATTTTAACTTAAAGACATTCCTAGTTACTCGCTTGTTCTCAATGGTTAAGTTATTGATGACTTATCAAGAATGAGATTAGTAAATCCGTAGGTAAAACTAAACGTAGAGAAATGTTCGGAAGACTACTTGTTCTCATAACAATTAGATTCAACATTATGTTTAGCATTTGTCTATGTGCTCGTGTTAAAGAAGATCCTTAAACAACTCTTTAGTTGAGCTTGTTTGGATACATCATAAGGTACTACACAACTAGGATTATGGTATCCCAAAAGAACGGGAATAGAAACCATAGTGTATGCCAAATGGAATTATGTCGGTAATAAGAAAAGCACAAGTGGTACTTGCACTTTTATACTTACTTACCCAATGATTCTCCAAAACACGTAAGGTTCTCAAATTAGTTTCGGATGGAGAAGCACAGCAACAAGCTCCACTTGTACAAGCAAACTCGTGTCAACAATGGAATTCTTTCATCAACATTGTTATCCCTTCAACAAAGGAATCATCGACTTCGGCAATAATTCAATCCATTATGGTCTTAATAGACATATTGTGATCCATCATCATCGCCTTGGTAAGATTGTTCATTGAGGAACATCTTAACTAAGAAAGTCTTCTACGTTAACCATTCTATCAACGTTTTCACAAAACCTCTTAAATATGAAGCATTCATCATTCCTAGGCTTAGTCAAAGACTCATAAGACCTAAAACCTTAGTTTTGAACATTAGGATAAAACCAAAAAAAATCAAGACAATCCCTTTTGAATTTTTCCCTGCAGCTCCCACGGTACCCTCAGACCATACGGGCGGAACCCTTCCTTTGGTTCTGTCTGGTCCGCCAAATCTGCAGGATGTTTTATTTTTAATTTCAAAACCTAACACCTCTTTACTCACAATTCCAACTTACCATCAGCCCATAAGATTCACAAAATGAGCAAAACTTCAAGCATCTTCCTCATAACCTTTCATCACTCAAACCTCAAATAACCAATGTGAAATGAGAAACTGAGTTATCCTTTGTCCTATCAATATCGAGTCATCCACTATTTCCATGCCCTCAAAGAAACCAAGAGTCAATATCATCTTCACCAATAACTCCACCTAGTCATCTTCACAAGAAGATTCCACAATGTAACCAAACAAGTGTGTCATCCCCACTATAACCTAACCTATTAAGATTAAACCACCTTTCATGATACATAAACCTATGTTCATCCTTGTGTCGCTCTTTGAAACAAAGGGCAATTGTCATATCCATACTCTCATTAACATATTTGTCTATGTCGTCAAAAGCCAAGTGAATTTCATTATGAAATGCATCTCTTCCACTTTCTAGCAAGTGAAGAACACAAAGAAGATATCCAAGCTTCAAGTGTTGTCAAGCAATCACCACCTCATTTCACATATCCACTCTCGGTCGTCAACCATACTTTACCACCGTTCACCACATTGTTAAAACAAATGAAAAACGTCATTGAAACATCACTTGCATTATAAAACATTTTTAAGCATCAAAATGAGTCAAGTTAACCGCACCTCCACATTGTTTTCATATAGGCACACACTAGAACATACACATTACAATAGTCGTTTACTTAGACTAAAATGTGAAATTTTGATTTTCTAGGAATCATCATTCCTCCTCTAACTCACTACGACCACAAGGACACCATCAAGTACCTACCCAAACACCACAAAACCAAAGGTCTTACTCAAACTCAAATCATTGTCTTCAAAGCCTTAGAAAAACGATATGTCCATAAGGGTAGAACCATTGATCCATCCTTCTTAGAAGGTACAAACCTCTACACGGAATTTGCCACAATCAACTTTGAGTGTCTCTTAGAAATCGTTGAGCCTATTTGTTCTAGGTTCATTTTAGAATTCTATGCATCCGTCACCCTCTCCAAGGATGAGTATGGTCGCATGTCTATTAACTTTAGGGCTAGTAGTCATCAATACTCCTTCACTCTCGAGGATTTTGCTCAAATCCTAGGTGTCCCAAACCATGGTACTTGCATCTACTCCGACTTGCACTCCCTCTCAACTCTTGACACACTCTTTGACCGCATCTATCCCTATGATACCCCTCCTGTGTCCAAAGATTGACTTCGTGACCACCTCTTCATTAGGACCACCAACACTAGGAGAACTAGAACCGGAAATGAGGTCATCAAGGACCCATATGGAATGGAATTCAATGAACTCAAGCCCCAATTCAAGGAATGGGAAGAACTCCTTAGAGCCAATGAAATTAGCACCATAGGAAACCGGGATCACATCAATGTTTGCCTTTGCTACATGCTCTACTCCTTGTCCGTTAGGCAACCCTTCAACCTTGCCTACTACATGACCAAGAGAATGACCGACATTCCCGTGCAAGGCACAACGTCTATGCCATATGGAATGCTCTTGACCCGTCTCTTTAGGTTCATCTCTCCCATTCCATCAACTCCTAGAGGTCTTCACCTAGACTACTCTCTTATTCCACACGCTTTTGTCCCACTTGATAGGAGAATCTACAAAGCCCAAGGTAAACATTTTCAAACTCTAGGCTTTGCCCAATTCTAGGCTCCCACCTCTAGAATACATTTTCCAACTTTCGGATATTCCAAATGAGTCGGCGGAGTTCAAGCAAACAAAGGGGATGTTCAAAAAAACATCGAGAGATTTCTTGAAATGCTCAAGAAGGAGATTGACCGTCTATGAGAGCGGGTGTGTAGGAGTGTTTGGCACTAGGTGCTATTTGAACAAATTTGGTTGTTTAAACAATTTTTATAGTATATTTGTGTGTTAGTACAATGTTTGATACAATTTGGAACATGTATTATCTAACTTTGATGCAGGTAGACAACTTTTGGCAAGTTGTCAAATTTTCATGTTTATGATATTTTCACTAAGTATAGTGAAATTCCCAACCTCAAGGTTAAAGTCCTATGATATGTGTGTTTACGTGTCTATTTTTTGCATTGCCTAACCAGAAATGCATTACCTTTTTGATTTTAGGAGTTTTCGAAAATTTTGAAAATCGTCTCGCGGGTCAAAAATGCGGACTGCCAAAGTTTACAGCCCTGGCGGATCTGGCGGTACCCAAAATTGGGGTCCGCCAGTGCATTTTCTGGGAAACCCAGAATTGGCCCAACGGACCATACGGTACCCTCAAATGGGTTCCGCCTGTGTACCGCGAAGGTTCCGCCAGTCACCTGCAGAAAATTTTTGTCATTTTTCTTAAGTTTAAAACTTGTAAAGTGTCAAACCATTATCCTAAGTGAGAAACATCTTCCATTAACTCCAAAAACCATATTAGAACAACTCTCACTCACTAAAACAATTAGGAAGCCACTTCCCTCCAAAAATTCAAATTCAAACACAACTAACCCAAGGAACCCTTTTAAATGATCCTTCAAACCATTGAAACATTTTCAACCAAATCACATCCCATGATCACAAAGCATTGAGTGCATATGTTGTTCTTTCACTCCACCCTATTCCATTGGATTGACATCAAATGATGTGACATGGTCATGAAAATCATTTGAAACCTCATTCTTTGAATGGTAGAACATCAAATCCAAACACCCATTTCAACATCTTTTCAACCCTATAAATTTGAAACTTTTGCAACAACTCAAATCACACCGTCACCATCAAAAATTCTTCTCTCAAAACATCAAAACCACACCTTTGAAATGACTAAATCCAACACATCATCTGAGTCATCAAAATCCTTCTCAAAAACCACTAGGATTAGTGTCAAACCTTGTTGCTTCAACAAAACCGTCAAGTCAAGCTCATCATCTTCAAGTGATGCTTCCCTTAACATTTAATCACCTTTCAAGATTTCCTACTCCAACATCCTCTCCCAAACATGGCAATACAAACATATACACTTTTCAACCATCAAAAACTTTTTCAACCATCGATCACCAACACTTACACCAATGGAACTTTTCCATACACCACTAACATCACCACATCCACTATTGGAAACTTTTGAAAACCTATCACCTAAACCATCAAGCCCTCCATCATTGTCACTTTTTGACACCATTGCCGAAACAGAAACCCAACAACAACCAAAATTTCAACCAAATGAGTCATTGGATGATGCATCTCATCCACCGTCATTGCTTGAGAGTTTGGCTTACCATTATGCTAGACCCTAATTTTTTTTTAAATGATCAAGGTCATACACACCTACAATCATTTGTGTTTCACCCCATTTACAAAAACCTTCATGGTAATCCTTCCGGAGAACCAAGCTTCCATCACTTTGTTCAACGACAACAACCACAAGAACCTTCCCAACACTTTGAATCTCTATTTTCTTCGTATAAGAAAATAGAAGCATCTCAATGATCTTCCATCAAGACCAACAAAACCACCACCTTTCACAAATGAAAAACCAAGGTCATTGCTTGACCAAAATGAGTATTTTGACCACAACCAAACACCACAACAAGAATATCACCACCCAAAACCATTGTTGTCTCACCTTATCTACAAAGACATCCATGATCCTCTAAATAATGAAATGAGGTTTATCCTAAACCACATTGTGGAACGTCTCAAGTTTAGAGTCTCCAAAATGAATCAAAATCGTTTCTTTTGGAAAATGTTGCTCATTGAAACCAACAAACCAAGTTTAGAGCACCAACACCACCTCAAATTTAAAGTCTCCAAAATGAAACAAAACCGTTTCTTTTGGAAAATGTTTCACCATTTAAACCAACAAACCAAAACCGTGTCACTTCCACAACATTCAAAATAAAGCCCGCTACAACCCTCAACACACATTTTCATCCTTAAACAATCTTATCCTTGTTTTTGGAAAATGTTTCTCATTAAGGAAAATGAGGATTTCTTTGTAGCTTTTCATGTTCTTAGTTTATTTTTAGTTTTTCTTTATTTTTAGAAGTAAGATGATGTCATTCAAATTTCTTGTCTTTGACTTTTTAAGAGTCAAAATTTTACATGAAATGAATTTCATTCTACTACAAGGTTTGCATTGTTTGTTGACCATTTAGGTATAATAAGTGAACTATACCTTGCTATGGTAGCATACATATATCTTGTGTTTTAGAAACTAACCTTTCTTTTTGTAGGATCATTATCCATGTTTTCCTTCCTTGATACTCCATTTAGGGGAGTAATATTCAAGGGGGAGCAAGAGTGTTGCATTATTCCATTTCACAACTCTTAGTTGTGTTCTAGACATGAAATGCTTTCATGACTTGTCTTGTGCGGCAACTAACCTTTTTTTGTAGGTTCAAAATCCATGTCTCTTCTCTTGGCACTCCATTTAGGGGGAGTATTATCCAAGGGGGAGCAAGTGCTTACTTCCGCTTCGCTACTCTTCTTTTTGTTTCGACAAAAAGGGGGAGAATTTAGATATAAACTTGTTTCAAATTTTTTTTTTTGCATATCACATCATCTTAGCAAAAACAAGTTTTTATACTAACTTTATAAGACTTAACACTAAAACTAGTGACTTACTTATAAATAAAGTTTATGTTTTGTCATCAACAAAAAGGGGGAGATTGTTAATACAAATATCGCCTAAAAACGTTATTTATATTTTACGATCTTTGCTAAGTTTTGTTAATGACAAAGTATGAACTTTAGCTAGGAGTAAATCATCACTTTAAATGTTTAAGTCTTGTTTAAACTAATGTTTACATTTCCTTTTAAACAAAACATTGTTTTTATTTCTTAAATTAGAAAGTGTCTTGTCACATCACATTTATTTCTTAAAATAGTAATGTCACATCACATTTAGGGCAAGCTTTGTCAATATACATTTATGGTAAGAAAGTGTGTTTGACTAAATATATGTTTGCTTGCAAGTTTTGTGTTTGACTAGGTGTAATGAGATGTGACCTTGTTTGGTTTGGAAGATTTATTGCAAAAACCAACTGCAGCCCTGACGGTACCCTGGTGATACACGGGCGGAACCCTTCTGAGGGGTCCGCCGTATCCGCCAGACCTGCAGAATGGTTTGCTATAAATACCAAACCATTTGTTAGTTTTGGGTCAACCCTTTAGGACATATTTTCACATACTCTCTCAACTAACTCAGTAACATTTTGATTTGTGTGATTCTCTTATGTAGCAAGGGACTTCACAAGATCATTCAAGAAGTTACAAGCTTCAACTCTAAAGTTGCAAGTCTTGGTAGCTTGGTTATGTATAAGCTTTGGTAGTTTATACTTATTTGTGTCACGTATGTAGAAGTGATTGGTTAGTATTTTAGGCCTCAAAATACGAAGTGTGTCGGGAGTTGTTGTACTCTTGTAAAAGAACTAATTGGAGTGGTTGTACCCTTGGTAAAGAACTCGACATCTAGCTTAGTGTCGGTAAAAGTGTAAGCGACGATGGGAGTGGTTGTACCCGTGTAAAAGAACTCGACATCTAGCTTAGTGTCGGTAAAAGTGTAAGCGACGTTGTAAATGTTTTCTCCGCCGGTGAAAGGAGCTTGTTGATTAGTGCTTATAACTCTCGAGTTGGAAACTCGGGGCGTGGATGTAGGGCAAGGAAAAATAGTCCTTGTAGCCGAACCACGATAAACAATCGTGTTGTAGTTTGATCGTTTCTTTCTTTATCTTTGCTTATTACATGTTGTCTTTTAGTTAGAATCGCTAATCACATATAAAGCATTTCAAAGAATTAAACAAGTAAAGTTGTGTTTATATCTTTAAACAAATGTAAAGCTTTTCAAAGAACTAAAACAAGCAAAGTTAGGATCATCACAAGTAAAGCTTTTCAAAGTATGAAACAAGTAAAGTTAGAATTGTTATTCACATGAAAAGCTTTTCAAAGAATCAAACATATAAAGTTGTGTTTATATCTTTAAACAAACGTAAAGTTTTTAAAGGATATTCAAGCTAAAAAGGATTTAAAAAGCAGTAAACTATTCAACCCACTTCTAGTTTCCCACAAATTGGCCGTTGGTTGTGGATGTATGTTGATGCAATGTCAATTAGTTATGCTTAAGCACATATCTTGTCTAGGCATACACGTGTAAATGGTCACTCAATTTTCCAAGACTGCTAACCATATTAATCACATTGCAGATATGCAAACACATCTTCAACATTTGAAATCCTCTTGTCCAGTTCATCAAAGTTAGTTACCAATGTATATTTGCCATCAAAAGCACCCAAGATATTGAAATTGTCACCTTGAAACAAATCAGTTGCTGCAAATAAATATATGGCCAAACAAGTATATAGGTAAAACAACATAACAGATAATATAATTCTTGTATAAATTTATTTTTTTGTTTTTTTTTATATTTTTATAGACAGCAAATAGTCTTAACATACCAACACACTGAAACGGTTGATTCGGAAAAGGGGGATTGTAAAAACTCTGCATATGCAACCATTTTAATCCGATTAAAATGACTAGAATCCCGGTTTTTAGATCCTGACAATTTTTTTTGATTATTATTCCAAATCGGGTACGTTTAGTAGTACTGGTCTGACTCTGCTGCGTGTACAGGTGGATGGGTCATAAGATTTGGGCATCCATTTTTTGGGGATGTGTACAAATTGGGCGCCAAAAACATAGAAAAACACCCGCCAAAACTATTGGTTGCCCTAAAAAGAGTAACAATTGTTTTGATCCAAAAACGCACTATTATGTGTTCCAAAAAAGTAAGTGTGGTTAAGATAAACAAAAAAATAGATACAAACAATTCACAATGAACTGCATTTTAAGTTGAATACAAACCACTAAGATTGGTATGAACACACACCAAACATAGAACCCAATACATTTGCACACCAACTGAACTTAACAAAGGATACATCCACTTTTTTGGTTTCTTCTCTTTTTTTTTTTGAACATTTTGTTAGCATTCATAATGGGTAGCAAAAAAATTAAACACATGTTCAACAAAAAAAGAGAAGGATGGATCCCTAAAGACTATATCAATGCGTACGGTTTAGTTAGAAGCTTGCGAAACAAAAGGTTTTTGAACCCCGAAGAGCGGTTGCAAGTACTTCACAACAACCCTAGAATGCAACCTACCGTCCCTTAGGAACCATTTACGTGTTTTTGTAACACCTCCAATGACCCGCTGGTTGTGTAGAAATCTAAAATATCTCGCCATCTTTTGCCTTCTCAAAGGTGCAGTTCGGGAGCCAAAACAGAAATTCCTGGATGTCCTCTTCTTTGAAACACGTCGACACGTCGTACGATGCAGACTAATCCCTTCATGTTGAAGGACTTGAGACCCACCTTCATCCAAATCAACCTCACTTGCAAAACAGTCATTAGCAACACTTGGCAATTTCAAACAATGATTGCTGCATACATCATTTACCCACTCACCCGGAGACGATGTAGACCAACCAACATCCATCACTGGAACATCAACTCCAGGGACACCAGGCATGTAATCTTCATCCGAAAAATAAAAATCATCATCAATATAATCAGAATGCAAAAATTCTTTGAAAAGATTCTTACATTGAAATTGTCTTCCTTTGGTTCAAGGAAGGGATGGAGGTGTTCTTAGAGGAGGAGTTGAAAGTGCTTCATTCTCCCATGCAATAAGAGCAGGATGCGAGTTAGACATAGCAACTAGCAAAGCATTGTCATGTTTTGCTAGATTTGCTTTTACTTTGACATCAGCAGGATCAAAAGTCATATTTGTATAATAGTACTGTGAAAGGTTTTGAGGAAAATGGGAAACATACAAATCAATTAAACTTAGTGAAGCCGCCAAATCATACATCTTCCCATATCATTGTCACCTTCAACTAACGTCAAGCCTTGTTGTATAGAAAGTCTTGGAGAACAAAAATAAACTTGTCGAATATCTTGTACAAGTTTATCTCCTAACATGTCAAGCAGGGCCTCATAGTTAATCCTCTTGGACTTACAAACATTCACTGTCATTATTTTTCCATTTTCATACTTTAAACTGGGAAAGGTGATGAAACAACCATCGTAGTGAATATCAAACAGAACATATCCCTTATCATATTTGAGGAGGGACCTGTCCACAAGAAACATAAACGTTTTTTGAAACCCAAAAATGAAGCAACCAAATAATCATTTTACTATATAAAATAAAGAAATGCATACCTTTGATTGTTGTCATCCGATTCATCTTAGGGGTTTGCAGGAACTTTCTTTGGATGAGATGGATGAGATGGATGAGAGTAAGCCATGATGATACAACAAGTACTAATGTATGTGTGTAGGATTTCCTATTATAGACTATATTCTATTACTTTATTGTAACTAACATATGGGAGACATTTTAGTTTAATTGGGTCAAGTTACAAATAGTAAATAAGTTTGTATTCAATTACTATTGGATAGGTATTGCGGGTTGTTTAGTAACTTGAAGTGTAAATTTTTTTTTCCTTCATTTTTTTTTATTGTTGTGTGAATCTAGAGTAATGTGTATGCATGACTATATTCTATAACTTTATTGTAACTAACATATGGGAGACATTTTAGTTTAATAGGGTCAAGTTACAAATAGTAAATAAGTTTGTATTCAATTTCTATTGGATAGGTATTGCTGGTTGTTTAGTAACTTGAAGTGCAAACTTTTTTTCCTGCCTTTTTTTATTGTTGTGTGAATCCATAGTTATGTGTATGTATGTTATGTGTATGATGACAATGATTTATAATATAATGTTGTAAACTAATATGACATGGTAAATAATATGCATAAGAAAAAGTTTAAAATACAAGGAGACATAACATGAAGTAAAAAAAAAAAAAAAAAAAAAAAAAAAAAAAAACTATCAGTTAAAGAGGGTAATATCTGTGATTGTAATAAAACCGGACCATCTTTTCACGATACGCTAAGGCAACGTCAACAGGGTCATCAACATGCAAAGATATACCATGTGATAAATGATATAGAAATATACACACCCAAACACCACAATCACCAAATATACCACATTGTTTTGGAACTTTCTCCTCGAGCCTAAACGTAATGTTATATTGAGATGAATCCATTCCTTTCTTCTCGAAAACATCGGCACGGTGTAGAACTAGTGGAAGTCGATCCTGTATATCAGTATACAATGTTATTATACATAGAGGGCCAATCTTATCTGATATTTTGTAAATATTGATGCTAAAGATTAACCATTTACTAGCAATGTGTGCCATAAACAGTTGATTGTTTTTTGGTTGTTTTGTGTATATATTTTTTTTTCGGATACTTTGTTCAGGATATTTGTGACGCAATTCATTATCTACATGGTTTCATTTATTCATATAAACTTTTGTAACACTACAGTAAAGTGGTTAAAAAACAGAGTATAACATAAACTTGCTTGCTTTCATTATAAAATTAAAAACAAGTACATCGAACACAAGAGGTACATAGATGATAACACAAAACACAAAATACAATAGTGACATAATTTAAGAGCAAGCACATCGCAGGTTAGGAATTGTGGTTCAGTTGATCTTCTTCATTTTTGCAAGAAATGAAATTGTTTTGAGGACTTTTATTTGAGTTTCACTGATGCATGGCATCAACCTCCTATTCTTTTCCAGCTCCTCATCTTGAATCTCAACCAGCAACTCTAAAGCCTGCGTAGTGAGAGTGGACCCAACAACAGTCTGGAGCTGTTTGATCTGCTCTCCCCTTTCCTTGCAACGGCGGGCAAGGTCTACAACCTCCACATGTAGTGACTTTATCAGCTTAAAGTCACTCTCAATGTTTAGTTTAAACATTGAGGTTAGCAGATCTTTCAAAAGGTTTTGTTGATCCATAGATATGGCAAGTGAATGCTTGTGTGTGTGTAAATGTGACTTGTATGAATTTGAAGTAGTATATGGAACATTTATATATAGAGCGGGATGACCTTTAGATTTGAATTAAGTCAAAATGAATAAACTTCTATAGTCAATTGGTGAACAGTGGGGTCTTGTCAAGTTTTGTGTGTGGCAAGTAAGGCAAATAATATTAATGGGGATTAGAGATGTGAAATAATTTTGGGCAGAAACATGTCATATCATGTCCACTAATTGACAACACAACTTAAAAAAGGATGGGCAACTTGGGAAATAGTTTGGGCAACTAGTTATGTTTGCTGGGAAAGTAAGTTGCAATATTGCCCCAATGCAAAACAAATAAAATTGTGTGTACTTACAAAGTTAATAAAATAAAGATATTATGTTATTATTTGGATGTACTACTACAGTCCATGTGTATCTTGTCAAGTTTTTGTGTGGCTGATAAAGCCAAATAATATTAATGAGGATGAGATTTGTGAAATAATTTTGGGCAGAGACTGTCATATCCTGTCCACTAATTCACAATACAACTAAAATAAAGTTGGGCAACTTGGTTAATAGTTTGGGCAACTTGTTATATTAGCTGGGAAACTTAGTTGAAATATTGCCCAATGCAAAACAAATAAAATTGTGTGTACTTACAAAGTTAATAAAATAAATAATATGTTTTTCACTCAGATGTACTAATAAAGTCAATGGGTATCTTGTGAAGTTTTTGTGTGGCTAGTAAGCCAAATACTATTAATGAGGATGAGATTTGTAAAATAATTTGAGCCAGAGACTGTCATATCCTGTCCAATAATCCACAAACTCTTGTTAAATACTTTGGGCAACTAGTAAAGTTAGCTGGGCAGCGTAGTTGAAATATTGCCCAATGGTTTAAAAAGTTATGTGTACTTAAAAGGTCAATTAAATAACGTTTATGTTTTTTATTTGATTGTACTACTACAGTCCATGGATTATTTGTATATGTCAGGGACAATTTGTTATTTTCAAAATATTATGTGTATCTTGTAATTATTTCAACAAATGTTTGTAAGTTTTATTCCGGTTGGTCATTAACGACGTAACTTTATAGTATAAATGCCTCTAGATAGGATTTACGTGCCCAAATATATGTAATGTAAACCATTTAGTTAATAAAAGGATACAGTTGGCTCTAACATGGATCATTTTAATATGCAAATATATTAAAATAAAAATAATGACTCTTATAGTAGAAGTAAGCCATATTGTATCGATGAGGAAAGTCAAGTTGTAAAAGCAATGTTTTGTCAAGTTATTAGGCATCACATTAAGCCTAACATTTTTAATAAGGAGTACAAGTTGGGAAATGATTGTGGCAGGGCAAGTTGACCTTTACCATATCTGGACATAGAAAGTGGTGCAACTATTATATGATTTCTTGGGCATCATATCCAACTATAGGGCAACTAATACGAGCAGTTTTTTTTGGACAAGCTGAATGTATTATATTAACTTGTAACAAATTTAAAACATAAGATTAAAAAACAAGGTTCGGCAACACCGAAACTTGGATACAGAAACAACAACCATAGTATGTGTAAACAAATTTGTATGCCGACTGACTAACTAAAATTAATAGTTGGTTACTGTAGTATGCTATCATATGGGCGAGTCGTGTACTTCCCTTTTATGTGGTTGATTAGCTATGAGTATTTGTTATGTTGTATGTGTTTAACTACAAATGTATACTTAAAAGCATATGTTGCACACTGGTACACGGTTGTGGAAAATAAAAAGGTCAATCACCTGATTTGTGTATACAAACAATGTACCTGTAAGCACTTCCTAACAAGGATATACCAGTCACGGTTGTTGTAGTCAAATGTGTCGCCGCTATCATAGAATCTTACCACGCCAGATGGTATATGAAAATGGGCAAGACACCAGTGTTTGTCCGTTTCATTGATCGGAATATAAACCTTGAGTATAAACAAATTGGACATACATTAGGCGGGAAAAGTATGTCCAAAAAATACATGCTTATAATATTCTTTATTATAATTCCTACAAATCTAAATCTGGCTAGTCGTATTGGACATTTTTTAAAGTGTTACTGTTTAACCGACATTGGTTTGAGGGAGAACAACATATAAACAATATATAGCTATTGATTCAGCGGTATTCATGAATAAGCAGTACATCTCAAACCAACCAGATGAAATTAGTGAATTATAAAGTGACCGATTTGGTAAGTTGGAATAAGAAAGCTTGTATTTAAGCGTAAGGTGGTAAACATATTACCTGATCAACATCGATCCATGGACAGGGATACCTCTGGCCATCTGCATAAAACGATAGCGTGCCATTTTGATGAAGAATCTGGAAAAAGTAACAACTAATCATCGCCCAGTTTGCATTATTGGGTCTCACGTGCCACATGTAGTCAACCCACAAGTCTATGTGCTGTAAATTTTGAGAAAGGGTGAAAGGCAAATTTTATACATAACAAATGAGTTACAATATCAATTGTATGCTCACCTGCTCAGTTAGCCAACCTTTTCTAGTCGGGTCTAAGCATACTAAGCGTAGCCAGAAATTTCGGTCAACGGTGTAGTCATCGGACCATGGAAATTTACACGCCTGAGTGTATGGCGGTTGACCTAGGAATATTTCAATTTCATCGGTAAGCCAGACATTTTCTACAGTATGGAACCATCGAGATAGATCCTACAAACGTTACTGACTTTATAAGATACAAGGTCAAACAGGTAACAAAAGAAAATGTCAACTAAATTTTCTTCATGCCAATACCTCAACCCAAGGTTGAACTCTTGTAAGCAATTCAGCAATAGCTGGGTGAGTAACGTTAGGACCATGTTTTTTTATTCTCTGCCAAACCCGTTTAGCATTGGTTGATTCCGAAATAGGTTGCAAATAATGTCGTCTCTTGCTCGGATGTACACTAGCCAAATATCTTTGATAGTGGTCTGATTGCAAAAACTCATTTCTTTTTTGCTTCTTCTCCTCCTCCATCTTCAACATGTTTTCTTCTTCCAATCATAACCTCTTAGTCTCTTCTTGTCTTTTTAGGTTGTCTTCTGCCAACATCTGATCCTGTTGTATCTGCAACCTCTCTTCCTCTGCTAACGCCAAACTCAATTCCTCTTGAATAAGATACTCCTGAAACAGGATTTTGCGGATTACATATTGCGGTTTGTATATGCTGCACAAATAACATGACGGTTTATTTGTATGCATTGCAAATAACGTATTGTACCTGAGCAAGTTCTTCATCACAATCAGGCAATGTAATCATTTTGCGGTATATTTTGTTAAGTGATTCACAAAATTCAGGCCTCGTGTTTGGGAAATGTGCTTGAATATCATGTTTCTCCTGTGATATAATTATATTTGTACATCATTTAAAAGTGTATTGAAAGTATATATGCAGTTGTTATAAAAAAAATTGTAATCGCCTATCTGGTGAAACTCTTGAAGATATGTTTCATTTAATCAAGTAAAAAAAGGTTATGTTTCTGTTGAAGATATGTTTGTGTAAACTAGGATAACATATTACCCAATTTACTGGCAAAGAGTACCAAATGTAACCGACCAGTACTAAGTTTTAACCTACCAGTACCAAGCATAACCGACCAATAGTAAGTTTTAGCCTACCAGTACCAAATAAACGGAACAGTACACACTGTTCTTCCCACCAGTATGAACCCAAAGTGTTAGGGATAATTATATTTTTACAAGAACAGTACACACTGTTCTTCCCACCAGTATGAACCCAAAGTGTTAGGGAAAATTATATTTGTACAACATTAAAAAGTAGATTCAAAGTATATACTCGGTTGTCGCAAAAAAACAGGTACCTGTAATCCGCCAGCTCTGTCACGAGCAATAACCTGAAAGATGGGGAAGAAGTTTTTTTTAACCAGTATATTACATCAACTACATACTGCAATTTTTGATATATGATGGTGAATAAAAGGTAACCTCAATAATAATCTCAAGTTTCCATACTTCGCCATTCAGCTCAGTCATGACACGATCCTTAAGCCTCTTCGTTGTCGAACTATTACTAGGCCTACGTTGCATGGAATTTACTTTCAACGACTCAGCGACACGTTTGCGTCCCTTTGCCAACCTGTTCAGATAAGCATCCACGAGGGTGCACTTGGATGTGGCTGCAGCCCTGGGAACGTAGATTTGCAAAAAAAACTTGGCTATCTATCCACCATGAAGACTCATACTCAGTTGTATTCGGTCTGAGATCCAAACGTGCAGTCGCGTCCTACAAATAAATGGGGACAAATAACGTATGTAACCTTAAAGGTATTTCACTGCTGTATGGTAAAAAAAATATTTATTATAAAAAGATAAACCTTTGCAAACAGGGTGGAACGGTCACTTCTTTTGAATATCGACTTCCTAGACCAGGCTATCGCTCTAGGAATCACATTTGGCTTTTTTGTCCACCAACGTTCACAGCTCTCAAAAGACTCAAGTATCCAAATCTATACAAATTGTAAAACACAAACATATCAATTTAACAAGCGTTCAACATGTCGAGATGAAAAATTTCATCGATAAAAATAATTTCAAACCTGGAAAGCAAATACAAAGCCAGATAAAGTATACGTCGGAACATAGGTTAGGTTTTTCTTCAATCCTCTAAGGTGTTTATCCATGTGCTTATCCATTACATTATGTAGTTGGTCATATAAATGAGTCCAAATATGTTCACCCCACGGAAATGCATTCCAAGCTTCTAGATTTTCAACCAACCTCATCAATGTGTCATCATCTTCACATGTCAACAACCGACCCATAAAGATAACCTCTAGGACTAACAAAAGAGATATCCGTATTGCATCTTGATCAGATAGCTTCCGAAACCGGTCTTCATCCTCGATGACACCAATGAGGTCTAAGTTGGTTACAATGAACCCTTGCTTGTCAGGAAATACCCTATCACGGAATTTGAGATCACCAGACTTGTATACTTCAAAACTGACACTTCCAAAACGCAAGACAGTCATTAGACAAAACTCAGTACGACCAAAATGCAGCGTATGTCCATCTAGGTAATAGATGAAGGGAATATCATAATGAGAGTCATCCACTCGCTGTTGTTTCCGTACCATGTAGTCTATTAGGTGTGTTTCATGTTCAAAGAATAACAGATCAAACCATTGTCCAAAGCAAGTACTCCTAAACAAGTTCCGTCGCTTTGCATCTAATTTCTGATTTATTAACCAAAAGTCATTGAGTTTGCTCCTAATGATTAGTTTCGCTTCATAGTTCTAAAACAAAAACATAAGCTCAGTCAGAACCGACAATACATAACAAATTTAATATGCAGACATGTATACAGGTGCCATAAACACTATCACCAAGAGTTCAACTGATACATACAAATGCATATTTAATAATCATTGAATGCCTAATTTGAACCTAAGTAAAACCACTTAGTATTGGACCATTTTAATAGACTGTTTTGTCTACGCATATATCACTGCTTGTGAAGTTATTTGATTCATGTCTGGCGTATCAACAAGTGTCAACTAAAGTGGATACAATAGGGGCTTATGAGTGATGAGACATTAAGAACCAAAAAAAAAAAAAAAAAAAAAACAAATAAAACCGCCTTATGAGTGATTAGACATTATGAACCAACAAGTCTCAACTAAAGTGGATACAATCGGGGCTTATGCAATACAATCCAAAACACAAATGAAATTATAAACCACATAAACGGTTAAAAATTAACAAATAAACTATAAACCAACAAAAAATTGTACAATCCAAGTAACTTCTATATAAGACACAGACTAATATAACGCCAACTTTTGACACACCATAACGACTAACGATAACATTTCAATTATTTGACATCAAATACTTTGGGTGTCAATCAGGTTAATAGAATAAAACCATAAACATATAATCAATAACGATTTAAATCATTAGTAACATACCCTGTTATACCACATTTCTATTGATAAAATCAACAATCGTTGGTAATCTTTTTTTTGCACGATCACTGTTTCATGAACAATGACTCATTGTGCGAATCAATGAAACATGAAAAGTAACCGGAACATATTGAATAAGTTAAATAATACTGGATATTGAACATTGGAGATTGAAATAATCGTGAATCAATATTTTTTCTTAGTGTAACGGGTTAATGGTGATACAGGATAGAGTGTTTGTTTTTAAAGTTTAGGATTATTTTTCTTAGTGTAATTTTGTTTTTTGTATACGATCCTAGGAAAAGTCAATTGGTAAAATACAATATAATGTGTAAAATGACCAAAAAACCAGTTGCCCTATTACGGTTGCCCAACTAGGTATAGTTGCCCATAATACAAATACGTGACACGTGTTTCTCTATGATTGAAGTTGCCCAGTCTTAAAAAGTTGCCCGGGCTAATATGAGAATTTTCAAAAAAGGAGCTAGATATGCCTAACCGTTGGGCAACTGGGCTATTGTACTATTTATCCCTAATAAAATTGATAGAAATGAAGATTCCTGTGACTAGCACCAAGTATTTGTCGGAAGACGATGGTTCATCAAAATGCAAAAAGAAGAATAAAGAAAAAAGTATAACGTGCACCGCAAACACAATAGTCGTTTTCATTAATTTCTTTTTCGTATATTTTTTTTATTTTATTTTATTTATTTTTTTATTTTTTATTTTTTTTAATTTCGTGTTGTAATTTGTATTTTTATTTAATGAATAAAATTTAGTTTGTTTAAAAAATAAAAAACCAAATAAAATATTGATGACTAAAACTGAAAATGACTTGAGCCACTGGTGAAGTACGTAGTACTTTGTTGTGTGAATGTGTAAAACTGATGTGGCAGTGGGGTGATGAAACGGCTCAAGTCACCACATCCGTTGCTCTAAGGTGGGGTGTTTTTTTTTTTTTTTTTTTTTTTTTTTTTTTTTTTTTTTAATTTAAAAAACAACAATAAGTTCATAACTAACAGAAAAAGAAGTTAACTGACTTCGAATTTTACATAAGTCCATATGTTTAAAATTGAGTTGAAGGTTATTGAGCTAGTTAATTATTACATTCAGTTTTGATTTTACAATTTGTATGGCCTTTGAACTAGAATTGGTTCTATTGAACAAACTCAATGGTGATATATGACTTTGTAGCCAACAGCTGATTATATTGGACTTTGCAAACGTTCTAGCACAACAACATAACAAGCTCATTTCAAACGTATTATTTTGTATCAAACCAATTACGTAGTATTCAACTTGGTAAAAGGGTGCATTGCAACTTGGTAATGGGTGGTTCGGGTATCTAATCGGATTTGAAGTAGTTGGGTTCGTTGGGTTGTTGTGTGTTGTGGAAAGTAATCAGTGGGTCCCAATCCAGGTGTATATTTTAAGCATGGTCCCACACGTCCTAGGCAAGATGGTCCCCTACCCATGTGTAGCTTAGATTCGTACACGTGCACCTTATCTCTAAAAATTTCAAACCCTTTTTTATTCATAAAGTGACATAAGACTACCGATATCGGTAGATGATGACAAACGAGTCTAAAGTATTTTCATTTCAGAGTCATGAGTTGAGATCGATATACATTTTATATTTGTTATAAATTTAAATAAGCAATTTTAGTTATCTATTTTTCATTTAAATTAATAAAAACCTAATTTCAAATTTTTTTAAACAACATATCCTGCAAACGGTAAATTTTCAAATTATAAAAGATACACTATCGTGACGATATATATATATATATATATATATATATATATATATATATGCATTTCTTTATACTTTCAACGGATCTTTTTCATAGAAAAATCACATGTGATTTTTACAAATCACGTATGATTTTTCTGGGCGAAAAGTCTGAAAAAAAAAGTTTATCGAAAGTATATAAAATTGCATATCTATAGAAAGATAATTTAATTCTCGTCGCGATGGTATAATTTTGTTCGCATAATAATTAACGATTTGCGAGATATTTAATTTAAAAAAAAAATGATGAAAGTTTATTTATATTTTGATCAAAAAAATGAATGGCAAACATTGATTCATTGGATATATAATAAATATGAGATCTATATTGAACTTTTGACTCAGAATCATTAGCTTTTTTATTTTAGAGTTAATTACATAAATCGTCCTTGTGGTATGCTGATCTTGTCCCTGTGCTTTTTTTAAGCGAGTTTGGTCTCCGTGGTTTTTAATTTTTAAGGATCCTGTCCAAATTTTGACCCAACTCCTAACGATCATTAAAAAGAACCTAACTTGTAACGTGAGGGCTAACCTTGTAATTTGGGTTTTCCTTCTCAAAATACAAACCACAAGGACGATTCATGTAATTAACTCAAAAAAAAAAAAAAAAAAAAAAAAAAAAAAAAAAAAAAAAAACCTTATTTAATTTTGTTTTGCGAAATTTTATAAATTTAAACAAAAAAAATAATTTTATTAAAAAAATATAATTTTAATTTAATAAAATATATATAAAAAACTTTTTTTAGTTTTACCATAGGAAATGTTTATAATTTTATTATTATAATAAATTTTAATAAAAAAAAAGTAAAATTAAATTTTGGCTTATGTACTAAACGATTTTGTACGTTTTTAATTTTATTAAAAAAATTAAAATTTTATTAGTATAAAAAATTGTAATAATACGTTTTCATTAGTTTTTATACATTTTCGTATGCCTTTTACAATTTTTGTACCTTTTTTTTACAACTTTTTCCCTTTTTGGACGTTATTATAGGTTTTATCCATTTTATGCGTTTGAAAACTTATAAAAACATCCAAAAACGAAAGAAAATCGTAGAAAACATCCAAAAATCGTACAAAACATACAAATGCGTATCAAAACGGACGAAAACATATAGAATCGAACGAAAACGTATAAAAATGGATGAAAGCGTATAAAAAGGACATTTTTATAATAAAATTAAAAAACATCCTTTTTAAAAACATCATTTTTATACGCTTTCATCCGTTTTTATATGTTTGCGTTCGTTTTTATATGTTTTTGTTCGTTTTTATATGTTTTCATCCATTTTTATACGTTTTCGTTCGTTTTCATACATTTTCTAATTGTTTTTATCCGTTGTTATAAGTTTTCATATGTATAAAATTGATAAAACGTATAATAATGTCCAAAAAGGAAAAAATATATATATAAACGTACAAAAATCGTAAAAAAGCGTATAAAAATGTATAAAAACTAATGAAAACGTATTACTAAAATTTTTTATACTAATAAAATTTTAATTTTTTTTAATAAAATTAAAAACGTACAAATCGTTTATTACATAAGCCCAAATTTAATTTTACTTTTTTTATTAATATTTTTTATAATAATAAAATTTTAAAAATATCCTACTATAAAACTAATATATATATATATATATATATATATATATATATATATATATATATATATATATATATATATATATAAGTTTTTTTTTAAATTAAAATTATATCTTTTTAATTAAATTAATTTTTTTTATTTAAATTTAAAAAATTTCGTATAATAAAGTTAATATAATTTTTTTTTCTTTTATGAGTAAATTACATGAATCGTCCTTGTGGTTTGTATTTTGAGAGAGAAAACCCAAATTACAAGGTTAGCCGTCACGTTACAAGTTAGGTCCTTTTTAACGATCGTTAGGAGTTGGGTCAAAATTTGGACAGGATCCGTAAAAATCTAAAACCACAGAAAAGCACAGGGACAAGATCCGTAAAAATCAACAAACTATAAGTACGATTTATGTAATTAACTCTTTATTTTATGATCGATTTAATCATTAACTGATAAGACAATTAACATTATCATCAACTTATATATTTTTTTTCTTTTAAATTTCTTTAAACACCAAATTTAAAATTTCGTTAATAATTAAAAAAACATTACATTAATAATTCAAATAATTTAAAATTATATTTCTCTTTGATTTGTTGCTTTAGCTCTAACACTGTTTCTTTTGGTAAAAAAAATATCATATACTTCTTAAAATGTCTCCAGCTTTTTAAAGCAAGCACCAACATCATTTTCTTTTTTCTTCAGTCTCCAACCTTTTACTACGTATATAATGTACGAACATCATTAGTTATCTCCACCATCATTTTCATAACATCGAGTGAAACTCTTCTTCCAAGTGAAATTCATTAACATGTTTTGCAAACAACATCATAAATAAAACAACTGCTATTTTTAGTTATTGGATCCACATGAGGGTGTCAAAATAAAGTGAAGTGAATCAATTTAGTCAATGGTAAATGTGGACTGAAATAGCTGTTGGTATTGATGTCGTTATACAGAATCTAAACTTTTTAGTTCTGAATGTATTTGCGATACAATTGTACCAACATAAAACCTTAAACTTCGACACACTGATAATCAAATTCTTAAAACAAAATCGTTTGCTTACAATATGGAAAAAATATTAACATAAACATACTATTAGTTATCATTTAAAATACAAAAATATCTGAAATAATATTGTTACCGCCAAATTATCATATTACAAAATGGCTCTGTCACAACACGGTAGTTACAAAAATAATTTATAAAGAATATCAGACTTAAATAGGCCACACCGCAACGCTCGATAGCCTAATTTCTCAATAAGATCATTAGGTGATACACAAACTCTTTCGGAGCATCTTGCAGCTCATCATTACTTTAGCGTTCCTTCACGAAAAGAGTTTGATTCATATCCTCAATCTCACACATTTCTTTCATTTTTGCTTTCAGTTCATCGTCATCTTATTTATCAAGATATGATCAAGTGAAAGGAAGATACAATAACGGCTCAAGTTATGATTAAATTGGACTTACATTAAAATTTATAAATAGCAAAACATCTTAGCCCAACTATGAATGCAAATACTATATAATGTAGGAGTTGTCTTGCAAACCAATTATAGGAAGCCCAAGACTCTAATTATAAATTATCTATTTATATAATCCACGTGCTATACGACGCCGTTTTGCCCCCATTTTCTTGGGCTTTTCCCGCCATTTTTGTTGGGCCAAAAGTGATCCATCGCCATTGATCTGCCTGACTGTATTCCGGTCCAAAAAAACACACGCATAAGCATTGATAAACCTAGAACATTGATGAGGCGAAAAGTGTACCGCTTTTAAGGGTCATTTAAGCCCGAATTCGAGATTATTTGATCAATTATTGCCCTAAATCGTTCCTTTTATCATTTTAGGTACTTTTGGAGAGAAATCTAGAAAAGGAAGCATTTTGGACATTTTTGGAGCATAAAAGTGAAAAAAACCCAAAGTCTCAAATTTTCTTGCTGGAACAGTACCGGACGGCATCAAACCTCTACACATGACGGCGTCAAGAGTTACAAAAGAGGTGGATATGGACTTATAACGTGACGGCCCATAGAAGTTTTCAAGCTTATGGACCTGACGGCGTCACCAAGGCCGTCAGGGTCCAAATACTCGTGACGGCCCAGAGTATTTCTCCACATGACGGCGTCACAAATAGATCTAGGCAATACGATTTGTATAATGGCGGCGAGTTGACGGCGTCACGAGCTAACACATGACGTCGTCAAGATGTAATATCTATATATAGTTTTCCAAATTTCATTCATTAGTGTGCAACTTTGAGGGAATAAACCCTAGTCCGAATTTTATCAGGTTTTCAAGGGTTTCAACCCCTTGATTCTTCCATGTTCAATTGAAGATAAGTATTCATTCAAATCATTCAATATGTCTATGTGTTGTTTGATTATATCTTATGCTTGTCTTCTATTTAACATGCTAGGCTAGATTTTCATTGTGTTTGCTTAGATATAGTGAAACCTAGATGTTAATTATGGGTTGATTGTTTGTTTATAATTGTTACGGATGATTGTATTCGATGTTAGACTTAAGAAAACTGGCAGACTTTCATTGGTAACTTGCTTGAACGTCTTAAGAAACATGATCGGAGGTGTACTACGATTTTTGGTTGTATTTAATGTGTAAGAGAATTCTAATGATCTCATGTTAGGAGCTTCTAACGGCTTGACATAGGAGTGAAGTAGGATCTTATAGAGTTAGGGAATATTGTACATGGCCCTACAACTAGTATTAAGGAATATGACCCGTCATCCATGCAATTGTAACAAGCTAATCAACCTGTAAAAGATATCTAGGGAGTAATGAAATCTAAGTAAACACAACTTTCCTCATTATTGTTTCCATCACATTAGTTTAATAGCTTTATTTTCATTTCTGTTATTTTATTTTGTTTGCATTAATAGTTAATTGGGTTAGTTGGCTAGCAACTAATTCCGCCCACTCCTTCAAAACCCGAGATTTTACTTGCTTTTATAAAAATATAAAAATACAAAAAGAATCATCCCTCACCTCTAGACCTAGTTTAGTAGGCTTTCTAATCCTAGCGACACTATTCCTGAGTTGAACGATCAATCCCCCGGTACTTGTCACTATACTATACTATAACGATCAGGTACACTGCCTGGTGGGGGTTGTAAGCTTCTCGAGATCCCTTGAGAGGTAAAACCTGTTGCGAGGGTGCAATTCCCACGTATCAAGTTTTTGACGCCGCAACCCGGGGAATAGTTATTGTTTAGGTTAGGATTTCTTTTTATTAGGTCTACTTGCTAGATTCCTTTCTAGTAAGATTTTTATTTTTATTTTTAGGTTTTCTTTAGTCTATCTTATTTCTTCGTTCCTTTGTTCGTAACCTTTACCATCCGACATCATGGAAGGTGGTAACTGATTGAGGCAAAAGCAGTCAACCAAAGTCAACCACGGATGTGGTCAAGATAGTCAAACTCCTTAGGCTCAATCTCCGCGGAATACAGTGTTTCCCCGGGTCGTTATGTCCCAACGAGGTGTGATGGTATAAAAACGGGTTTGTGATCGGGTGAATTTGAATGGGAAAGGATATAAGTGAGTGATTGATTAAACTAAAGGAATATAAGACAAAATAGCTTAATAAGCTATGGGAATGATTACGCAAAAGCAAATTACCTAGAAACGTTTAAAACCTAAAAACGCGTACGTTTGATTTAAAGTTACGCAAACGTACGAAATAAAACGCGAGTTTTAAGAAATAAAATACCTACGGATATGAAAATTAAATTTTTACAATCCTAATGATAATAGAAAATTTTTGGAAAAAGAAAATTAATTTTTACACCATTTAATTAATTATTATTAATTAATTACTAATTTCCTAATTACTTTTAATTATTTAAATTATACTAAAATACTAATAATTAGGATTTTAACCTAGAAAAATAAAATTTAAGTTTGGAAAAATCTAAAATAATATAAAACTAATTTTAAAACAGAAAATATATTTTTTAGACTTTTTAAATATTTATTATTAATTAAAAACTAATTATTAATTAATTAAAACTATATTAAATTAAGAAAAATAGAAAATGAACAGTGAAAAATCTAAAACTTTTTCAAAAATTATCTTATAACTACAGGAACTTATAAAAATTATAAAAATGAAAATTGCTTTTGAAATAAGCTAAAAATAAGCCAAGTAGCTTAAATAGAAACTATCACTTATTTTATTTTTGTCTTTTTCTGAATTTTCTTTTTCAAAACTATTTAACTACTTAAAATAAGCAACTTTAATAAAGGGACTTTGGCTGGAAGCTTATAAATAAGCAGATGAGGAGCTTATTAGATTGGTAGTTTGAAATCAAAGCTTATTAGGACTTTGTTAAGCTTGAAAAAGCCACCACCAAGCTACCACTGAGATCAATAAGCTAAAACAGATATTAAGTAACTTGAAGTAAGCCAAGGGAAATAGAAAAGCTCAAGAGATAAGCTAATATAAGCTAATAAGCACTAGGCCAAAAGTTACACTAAGACAGGCCAAATGGGCAAACTTTGCAGGCCTGTGGGGCCCACAAGGATGGTTGGAAGCCCAAACAAAAAGTGGATCCAATTAGCTGAGCTTATTGGCTTTTCAAAAAGCTAAAGCTCAACCTCTGGGACCCACTATTGAAGTCAAGGGGGGCTTGGAACTTTGGCTTTTCAAGCTGAGCATTCAGCTTATATGTGAAATGGACCAAATACAAGGGACTTGCAGCCCTACCTAATAAGCTCTAAACCTAAAGATAAGCCATGGGCCTTCAAGACCAGCTTATTGGCTTTTTAAAAAGCTAATAAGCAAGGGGTGGGGTCCACTAATGAAGTCAGAAAAAGCTATGGAAAATGGGCGAAAACCTGGGTGGATTGGTGCAACAGGGGCCTGCAGCCCTGTTTGGGGGGTTGTGGGGCCCACAATAAAAATCACAAAAATATAATGACCTTGGATTTCTAGAGCTAAGGTGGGGAGCTATGAATTGCGAAAGTTTCAAAGCCTAGATCCTAACACAAAATTCACTAAAAATCACCCAAAATTTGGATTTTCTGTATGAAAGTCAATTTTGACTTTTTCACTTAAACTACAAAGTTGACTTTTATGAGATTAGATGCTTCCTACTGACTTAATATGATGTAATAAGTTGTAATGAAGCTAAATTATGCTATGCTAACAACAATTGCAACTAAATGATAAGAAATTGAACCTTAATTCCTAACAGATAAGTAAAAACAAGGATTTCAACAAGATTTTGACTTTTTACCAAACAAGACCTAAGTTTTATGGTTCATATGGTCTAAGTGAGACTGGAGAAGCATGTTTGAACCAGAAACAACAACATAAACTTCCCTGAGCACAGGGAAACAGGTTCATCCAAACACCCCTTTAAATCTACTATTACACTATAACTTCTATATTGTAAACTACAACTACTGATTTTAAGACTTAAATAGATTAAGTAAATGATAATTAAAATATTTGAAATAAAATTACACTACAGAAACAATAAGAACTTAATTAAGAAAGAAATTTGGAATTGCTTACAAATGCTTCAAGCTGAAAAACAAGAACCAAGGACCAAGAATTCATCCTATAGCCTCCCCTGAGGCACTACAACCATAAGAATCCAAGATAAACACTGCTCCATTCTTCATTCTTCATATTCATTGATTTGTTTTATTTATTTGATTTTTTTGTTATTCTTATTGAAACTGAATTAGCACTGGTATAAAAAAAACTTTGAAACCTTAAAGAAACTTTCAAGAGATATTAATAAAGCTTAATGGAATGCTGAAACAACTTATAACAAGTTTTAAGTGAAGTTGTCAATTTCACTAAAATATGCATAAACTGATTACAAACTTGTTAACTGAAATTGATACTTCAAATTATTCATAAATACACTGAGATTGCTTAAAAAAACATTCTTAAACTACAAATTGCACTGGAAAATGAAGATATAATTAAAACGACAAGCTACACTACTCTATTCCTACATTACACTAATATCTCCTCTCTGCTCCTTGTCTTTCTTCTTATAGAAGACTTTTAGGGTTCCATGTGAGTCTCTGAGCAAATCCCATCAAAAATATAAGCCATTGGATCACTGCAACTCATCTTAGCCTTTGATTTGCAAATTGGCGCCAAAAGTATCTGTGGTAGCGTGGAGTGAATTCAGGGGTAATTAATGGGTTTTGTATGTTGTGTGAGCTGGGGGAATGAGGTGGAGATAGTGGTCAGCCAAGTGGAGAAGAAACCAGATAGGTGTGATGGTGGTATTTGGTTTCAGTGAGTCGGAGAGGGAGATGAATAGTGGAGTGGTTTTGGGGGGAGTTGACCGGGTTTGACCCTGGTAATAATATTAAGGGATGGGTGGTTTGGGCTTTTGAGTGGGCTGGACAAAAAAGGGTGTTGGGTGGTTTTATTTATTTTGGGTTTAGGTTAGTAGTAGTAGTAGGTCCGTTAGGTTTGTATAGGATTTAAGCCCAAGGACCAATTTTGTAAATTTTTGATTTATGAAGGGCTGATCTTGTAATTTCCCATAAGTTATCAAAAGGGCTTTTGTTGTAACATCTAAATAGTTCAAGGGTGTATTTTGATAAATTTCCATTTTTTAAATACCCGAGGACTAAAATTGCCAATTTTGAAACTTGAGGGGTAAAAGTTGCCATTTTAAGAAAACTTTCATCCAGTGACTAATAATGAACAAGTTTGATTTCCCAAGGACTAAAGTTGACTTTTCTTTCATTTTAAACCTTTAGGGACTAGATTTGTCAATTTGTGAAACTTCAGGGACTAAAAATGACAATTTTTGTGAACTTTGCAAGTTTTTCACTTGTTTCCAATCTTTTTGTACCTGAATCACAAAAAAAAACATTTCATTGATATTTGTAACATTTATATGGTCATTTGTGTGCTTTTGGTCGTTTTTGTGGGTTTAAACAAGGTAAAATATATGTGTATTTAGACACATATCAGTAACATCTTTGAACCTATCAACCCACCACAACAAAACCACCCACAAAACTCACCACTAGCAAACCAACCTCCTAGGCCCCGAACTTTAGGAGAGTATTCCCGTCCTAGCCACCAAGGCTATCGAAACACTATTGAGCTCACTCAAGGAGCCAATGTGTCCCCCTTGCGATCCGACACCATCCGGTTGGTGCAAAGCGGATATGCATTCCATAGACTTCGTTCCGAAGATCCTAATCAAAATCTCAAGGATTTCCTTAAAATCGTAGATTCCATAGACCTTGATGTTGTAACTAGAGAGTCGACCCAATTACATCTATTCCAATTCTCTCTACGTGATCAAGCTAGTCAATGGCTTGAAGGTTTACCCGCGGGATCCATCACCTCATGG
Organism: Artemisia argyi; assembly: GCA_030686995.1. Lineage (NCBI taxonomy): Eukaryota > Viridiplantae > Streptophyta > Magnoliopsida > Asterales > Asteraceae > Artemisia > Artemisia argyi. The sequence goes on along the minus strand of CM060703.1, from coordinate 149,783,596 downwards.
GATGATCTCACAACTCGTTTCCTTGCCCAATTTTTACCACCGGGAAGAACTACCAAGCTTAGAAATGATATCTTGATGTTCCAACAACGTCAAGGTGAAACTCTATATGAAACATGGACTCGTTTCAAGGACTTACTCCAAAAAGTCCCTCATCATGGCATAAATCTTTGGCTATTAGTTCAAATCTTCTATGACCATGTCGAATTTCACACCAAACGCACCATTGATCGAGCCGCCGGAGGCAGGTTGCGTGATAAAAACGCCGAGGAATCTTGGGAAATTATTGATGAACTTGCCTTCGACAATCAAGAATTATGGGAAGTTACTCATGTTATAAACTCGGCTATCAACGTAATATCGACACCTGGGGAGACCAATCAACTCTCCGAAGAACTCCTTTGCAAACTTGAGACAAAGGTTGACTATCTCATGGAAAAACAAAAGAGACCTTTAAGTCCCAGACGGGCAACAGTCAATTCTGTCTCAAATATGATTCCAACACCGTTGTCTGAGTCACCCTCTAGAGAGAATGTCGAAACCTTTCAAAATTATGCTCCACCTTATTCACATCCTCAAAACCTCAGCCCGGAATTCGAAGCTCGAATGAGAGAGTATATGGCAACCCATTCTGAGTGGCTTGCTAAATTCAAGGAAGCTGTTTATAAACAAAAGGAGGAGATGCAAGAGAAAATGAAGGAGATGAAACCCAAAAACCCTAGAAATGATGTTATCAAGAAAAGAAAGCGCTACCCCCACTACTCGATTTGTTAATTCTATCACGATTGTCCACGAGGATAATGAGGAAAAGGAAACCCCTAGTGAACAAACTGTTAATACAAATATCGCCTAAAAACGTTATTTATATTTTACGATCTTTGCTAAGTTTTGTTAATGACAAAGTATAAACTTTAGTTTATAGTAAAAACATCACTTTAGTTTTTGAGTCTTGTATAACTAGATTTTACATTTCTTTTTAAACATAACATTGTTTTTATTTCTTAAATAAGTAAGTGTCACATCACATCAATAAGCATTTATGGTAAGTTTATGTGTTTGACTATCCATAAAGCTCTTACACATTTTGGAAGCTTTCCATGTTGATGTGATCTCTTGAAAGTTTGTGTGTTTAACTAGAAATAACTTGATGTGATTTCTTGTAAGTTTGACTGTCAGATCTGGCGGAACCCTGGGGGTATATGGGCGGAACCCATTCTAAGGTTCCGCCGTATCCGCCAGAAGTCTGGTTTGTTTGGGTATAAATACCAAACCACTTGCAAGAAATCACTCATCACTTTAGGACATATATTTCATATATTCTCTCATCTAACTCAGTAGCAACTCACTTGTGTGATTGTCTTATGTAGCATAGAAGTTCACAAGTTCATCAAAGAAGTAACAAGTTTCAACTCAAGGTTGCAAGACTTGTTAGCTTAGCCTTGTGTAAACTGTGGAAAACTAGAAGGGGGGGGGGTTGAATAGTTTTACGTCTTTTTAATTTTATTATGAAAACATGGTTTAGTTTTAAAGTATTGTGTGCTTTTAAAAACTTTGATTCTATCTTATGTGAACTCAAATCTTGAACAATATGAACAACTATATCTAAGTATGAACAATAATAATAATGTAAGCTAAGTATGTGAAATCAACACATGCATAATATAAACAATTATAATTATATACGAGAGACAAGTAAGTAAACGTTTATTTTAAAATCCTTAGTTATATTTTGTATGAAAACTATACTTGATCGAAATGATCAATTATATGTATGTTACCTTTTTAGTTTGATTGTAAAAACTTTGTTTTGTGAATGAAACTTTTGTTTGATCTTTAAGTAAAATCAATACTAGCACTATATGAGCAACTATATATATAAACATCTACGTCTACAAAAGTAATAACGATATAAACAAGATAATAAGTAAGATATGGAAAGATCTAACCATGAGACAAAGGATTTATAGTGGTTCGGCTACAAGGACACCTTCCTTGCCCTACTCCACTCCTCGAGTCACCTACTTGAGAGTTTTCTTCACTATGTCAACAACCTCCTTTATGGCGGAGAAAACCTTACACACCAATAAACATACCACAACTTCGTCACAACTTATTCACACCTTCTACACACCTTCTTCACACCTAGTCACTACTTAATCACAACACTACTTCTTCACACCTATCTAGCTTCACAACTATCTACTTCGCAACAATCTTCTTCACAATTATCTACTTCCTAGCTCTTCTTCTTCACAACAAACTACTTATATCTCACTACTTCTATTCACAACTTCTACTCCTAGATCTATCTAGTTACAATACTATCACACCTTTACAATGAATGTATACAACAACTAGACTATATACACAAATCTACAATACTTCACAACTTGATGTTGAAGGAGTATTCTTCTCTTGCACTTTGAGAGATGAGAGGTGAGGGAATGAATCACTTGAAACAAGGATTAACAATTATATGATCAAAGGGTTTTTAGGAGGATGTTTAGAGAGATTTGGATCTGAAAATTTTCGTGCAAGAGGTGGGAAAAATTCCAGATTTAAGGTGGTATTTATAGGGAAAAATTTCTGACAGAATCTGACAGGGGAGCGTGGCCGGTCCCCTTAATTGTGTGCCAGCCCCCTTAAAATTAAGGGGGCCGCCCAGACTAAAACTGCAGTTTTCTTGTCTTTTTCTGGGGAAAGTTTATTTGGTGAAAAACTAACTGATTTTGGTTAAAATTTTGAATTCATATATTTATTATGAATAAAACATTTTCCTTTATTACCAAAAATGTTTTTCAAAAATATATAATAAGTTTATTTAATTTTATAAACTTTGTATTATTTAAATAAACATCCCTTTGATCATAAAATGTATTAGTCACTTGTTTATTAATACCTTAAGTGATTATGTTGGATGAGATGATATAAACTTGCTTAAAACTTGTTTACGTATTAACTTTGCGTTTAATGTTCTTATATTTTGTGATCGTCAAAACTTAAGGATATCGAAAGATATTAATAACGTTTTTATACATTATTTATATCAACATAAACTTAGTGTAGTTTATACATCATTTGATTGTGTATATTCAAGAGTGATCGGTTAGTATTTTAGGCCTTAAAATACATAGTGTGACGGGAGTTGTTGTACCCTTGTAAAAGAACTATTGGGAGTGGTTGTACCCTTATAAAAGAACTCGACATCTAGCTTAGTGTCGGAAATAGTGGATAGGCGACGTTAGGTTGGTTCTACCTTAAACTAGGACCCGGTATCTAGCTTTGTACCGGATAAAGTGTAAGCGACGATTGTAAAGGTTTTCCACCCATGAAAGGAGCTTGTTGACTAGTGCTTGAAACTCTCGAGTTGGAAACTCGGGGCGTGGATGTAGGGCAAGGAAAAAGAGTCCTTGTAGCCGAACCACAATAAACAATCGTGTTGTGGTTTGATCGTTTCTTACTTTGTCTTTGCATATTACATATTGTCTTTAGTTAGAATCGTTAATTACACGTAAAACTTTTCAAAGATTAACAAGTAATTAGAGTTCATATCTTTAATGAAACGTAAAGTTTTTAAAGGATAATTAAGTGAAAAAGCGGTAAACTATTCAACCCCCCTTCTAGTTTTCCACAATTGGTATCAGAGCTACGTTACTCAAGATCTTTGAAATATATTGTATTTTAAAACTTGGATCGATCCATGGATTTTGAAAATCTCAAAGAAGGGCAACCTATTCAAAAGCCACCGCTATTTGTAAAAGAAAACTTCCTTGAATGGAAAAGTAAATTTGAAAACTATGTGAAGTCAATTGATCAAGATCTTTGGCACATTATTTCTATTGGTGATTTCAAACCAACAAAAACATGTTTTAAAAATCAAAATGATTATCTCAAGTTTGATAAAAACACTAAAGCTAAGATAATGATTTATAAAGTTTTACCGAGAATTGAATATGAAAGAGTGTATTTTTGTTAAACGGCTAATGATATTTGGAAAAATATAATCAACTTTCATCAAAAAATATGTCAAGTCAAAGATGATCAATTCGATCTCACACATGAGTTAGAAGTCTTAGAAAACCTAATAGATAGACACTTAGTTGAAGTAAATACATGTGCTACTAGTGTAAGTGTTTTAAATGAAGGTATAAGTGAAGATGATTACGTATGTCGAGCTCAAAGTGGCCTTGCTTACGATTCATGGAATGACACGGATGAAGATGAAGCCAACTATCCGGTTTGTGATTCTCAACTAGATAAAACATCAAGCAAGGTACAATTTGAAACCAAACACTTTTTGCTTTAACACATTTATCCTAGAGTTTTCCAAACTAGAAAATGAGTCTAAACTTCTATGCAACATGGACCTAAAAACTATCTTGAATAATGAACATTCAAAATCTTTTGTGAACAATCTTGAAAAAGAGATAATGTTAGAAGATAAAATGTCTAGACTTGAAAGCAATATTTAAATTGATCTAGGATGCAAAATATGTCTAGAATACAAACATGAAATTAAAAGGCAAAATGAAAAAGGAAAAATGTTGGCTAAGTTTGAAGAAAGTTCAAAATCCCTTGAAAGATTGTTGAAAAGTCAAAAGTCATTCAGAGATAAAACCGGATTAGGATTTGACTTAAATGCACCATCAACAAGTAAAATAAAAGAAGTTGTGTTTGTGAAACCTAGGAGAGAATTGTAGGAGTAATTCTATCTCTATTAGGAGCTCATGATAAAAGGATAAAGATATCATGTTCAATACTTTTATATGTTTGTCTAAACTCCTTGGATTCATAAGTATTTGAGTTTAGCTCTCTTACGAGTCAAGATAATTTGCTTAAAGATTATCTTCTTGGTGGCTCATCTATGGAGCTTGAAAGGTACACGTCTCTTCAACTTACCTTTCATTGCTTCTTGTTGATTAACATTAAGTTTTGTCGTGGGTGATATTAATAGTTTTTTACTCTAAGGTGTTTATGTTGTGTAAGTAACAACAAGGATTAGATCCTTCATGATTAAAGGATTTAGACACTACATCTAGTAGGAGATATAAGGTGTTTTACCTCTTTAAACTTTCGGGAAAAGACACGAGAAACTCTTGAGTGAGTCTCACTTAATACTTTTCTACAAGTGAGCTAACTAAGAATCTCCTAAGTGATTAAACAACTAACACTTTTGTGATGCTTGCAAATCTAGCAAAACCACAACATTTCATAGATGTTTGTAGTTCAACATCTTTTGACATTATACCTTATATTTTCAATCGTGTCTTAAATTCAACCACTCTTTTGTTAAAATTTCATATAAGACACACAAAGAAAAATAAATTATTTGAATACATTAGGATGATTGGGAGAAAATGATTTATAAACATCTAGGATTTGCACATCTAATTCGACCCATAGTCTTATGATGTTGTATCTCTTGGACATTTACACTCATAGTGTTTTAAGTAAATAAACCTAAAGAGTCGAGGAATCGTTGAATTTAACATTCGATGAAAGACCACCTCCTTCTAAGATATCATTTTTGGTAGATGATGACTTAGTTGAAAGTCCAACATTGATAAGACAAGTAAGTTAAGATTAATAACAAGGAAGATAAACTATTAAAAATGAAAAACAACATCTTTTCGTCTTGTGTCAAACATTGAGTCAAGCAATATTGGCAAGGTCATAAAAAACTTGAATCATGGGTCATAGTTGTGATTAAAACAAATTTGATAAAAATAGTTTTTGGTCATTAGAGTAAAGCAACAATTAAAACAAAATAGATTTTTCAAAATAGAAAATAGTGTAAATCTATGAAAGACTTTTTAATAACCTAAGCAAGCTCCAAAAGCAAGGAATAATCACTCAAAGACATTCCTAGTTATTCACAAGTTCACAATGATTAAGTCTTATATGACTTATCAAGAATGAGATTAGTGAATCCGTAGGTAATGCTAAACATAGAGAAATGTTTGGAAGTTTATTTGTTCTCACAACAAATAGATCCAACATTATGTTTAGTGCTTGTCTATGTGCTCGTTTTAGAGAAGATCCTAAAACAACTCTTTCGGAAGAGATTGTTTGGATACATCAAAAGGTACTATACAACTAGGATTATGGTATCCCAAAAGAACGGGAATAGAAACCATAGTGTATGCCAAATGGAATTATGTCGGTAATAAGTTGATAAGAAAAGCACAAGTGGTACTTGCACTTTTATACTTACTTACCCAATGATTCTCCAAAACGCTTAAGGTTCTCAAATTAGTATCGGATAGAGAAGCACATCAACAAGCTCCACTAGAACAAGCAAACTCGCGTCAACAACGGAATTCCTCTTATCAACATTTTTATCCCTTCAACAAAGGAAGCATCGACTTTAGCGACAATCCAATCCATTATGTTCTTGATTGACATATTGTGATCCTTCATCATCGCCTTGGTAAAAATGTTCATTGAGGAACATCTCAACCAAGAAAGTCTTATACGATAACCACATTGTCGACGTTTTCACGAAACCTCTTGAATGAGAATCATTCATCCTCCCTAGACTTAGTTAAAGACTCATGAGACCTAAAACCTTAGTTTTGAACATTAGGATAAAACCACAAAAATCAAGACAAATCCTTTTTATTTTTTCCTCTGATGTACATGCGGAACCTTGAGACCAAACGGGCGGAACCCTCCCTTTGGTTCCGCCTGGTCCGCCGAATCTGCAACATGTTTTATCTTAAATTCAAAACCAAACACCTCTTAACTCACTACTTCAACTTACAAACAACTATCACTCACTCACAAATATCTTACCACACGAAAATTAGGGCTCTTACTCACATCTCTTCCAATCCAATCAACTTTGTAAGTATTCTTATCATAATTGCATTTTCAATCAAAGTCTAACTTTTTCATTTACATACAGTAACTAGAATCTTAGGGTTTATGCATAAACTTGTTGATTCATGAAAAACCTTGGTTGTAAACTACTCATAATTTCCATTACTTAGGAATTGTATCCTTTTTGTTATTATCATGATTTACCAAACACACCAAATTCATTGTCTTTCAAAAATCACTAGAACACCACCTTTCACCACATTGTTAAAACAAATAAAAACGTCATTAAAACATCACTTGCATAATGTCTCTTGAATGCTAAAGGGAATACATAACTAATATGTATTTTTGGGTACATTCAAACGAAGCTATATTAAATTAGGAGCGTTTGGGTTATCTTTTGTTTTTGTAACAAAACTTGCATTACAAAACGTTTTAAGAATCAAAATAAGTCAAGATAACCACACCTCCACATTGTTTTCATATAGGCACACACTAGAACATCCACATTGTAAAAGTCATTAATTTAAACTTAAATTTTGTGTTTTCTAGGAATCAACATGCCTCTCGCAACATTCTCCGATTACAAGGAAACTATTAATTACTTACCCAAACACCATAGGACCAAAGACCTTACTAAAGATCAAGTTGAAACTTTTAAGGGTTTAGAAAAACGCTATGTTCATGAAGGAAGAACCATTGATCCATCCTTCCTAAAAGGAACTTCCATTCGTCAAAACTTTGCCGCTATCAACTTTGATTGCCTCCTAGACATAGATGAACAAATTTGTCCTAGGTTTATTTTGGAGTTCTATGCAACTATAAGCCTTTTCTTCGATGAAGATGGTAAGATCTCATTAACCTTTACAACTAATCAAGTACCAAATATCATACCCTTGAAAGATTTTGCAATAATTCTCGGTGTCCCTAATGTTGGTACATGTCTCTAGACTGATAAGTGGGCTCTTTCAAGTCTTGATTCCATTGAGCGTTATCATCCATACGACACTCTTCTTGCTAATAAGGAAGAAATTCATGAGCATTTATTTGTTAGGACCTCAATAACTAGGAAGAATCGTTCGGGAAATGAGGTAAATAAGGACCCTTTTGGTATGGAACTCAATGAGCTTAAACCACAATTTAAGAAATGGGAAGAAATTCTTAGAGCCAACGTTATAAGTTCCATAGGAAATAGAGATCATGTCAACACATGTCTTAGCTACATGCTCTATAGCATTTCCACCGGTCAACCTTTTAACTTAGCCTATTACCTAGCCAAAAGAATGGCCGATGATAAGGCGAAAAATGAACCGTTTTTAGGGGGTCATTTAAGCCCGAAATTGAATTTATTTGATCAAATATAGCCCTAAATCGTTCCTTTTGTGATTTTAGGTACTTTTGGAGTGAATTCTGGAAAAGGAAGCATTTTGGACGTTTTTGGAGCATAAAAGTGAAGAAAACGGCAAAGTCTTAATTTTCCTTGCTGAGAACAGTACCTGACAGCGTCAAGAGTAAAAGTGGTGACGATCCAGAAGAAACGTGACGGCGTCACCCAAGGCCGTCACGTGTTAACTTGTCAAAACTTGCGCACGGAGTAGCTGATATTGTTTTGGTCATAAGTTTTGCATACGAACTCGGATTTAGGTGATTCAAAAGCCCACGCGAAGAGGACGAAGAGATCTACAATTTGGTGAAAAAATGGTCATGACGCCATCAAGAGAAACGAGCTGACGCCGTCAAGATGGGCCGACAGAAAACTTGGCTATAAATATAACATCATAACTTCACTTTTTGTAAGCCCTAAACCCTAAGGTCGATTCCTGGGTTTAGGTAGGTGTTTTTCCAGCAACTTAGAGGGTTTCAATCACTCCATAAACATCATGTATTGGTTTGATGATTCTATCTCAATTATGTCTTTCATTATTATTGTTGATTGTCCTTCTTTGATTATGTTTTGTTAATTTACCTTGTGTCTACTTATGTTTATGTGAAACTTATATATAATTGATTAGATCTTATTGATTCCTTGTTGATGTTTGTGTCTATCTTCATCAATTAGGGCGTGACACTTCGATAGATCTAATTGGTTTAGCTTATAATTCTTGATTCCTATTGTCTCTTGTTTGGTTGATTGAATTCGATGTTAGGCTTAAGAAAACTGGCAGACTTCCAATTGGTAACTTGCTTGAACGTCTTAAGAAACATGAACCGATGTGTACTAGGTTTTTATGGTTGTATTTAATGCATGAGTGAATTCTAGTGATCCCATGTTAGGAGCTTCTTAGCCGGCTCGACATAGGAGTGAAGTAGGAGCTTATAGAATTGGGGAAGTAAGTACGCCACCCCATGATTGGTATTAAGGAATACAACCCGTCAATTAAAACAAGGTGTGACAATTCAATATGTAGAATTGGATAGCTAGCTAGGAGTAACATATCATAGGTAGACATGCTTCACTTATCTTGTAGAACCCTAGTTTACTTTTCTTGTTTATTAGTTTAATTAGTAGCTTTTGGGTTAGTTGATTAACAACTAATTCCACCCCTTCTTCCAATACCTGAGAATTTTATTTGCTTTTCATAAAATATAAAAACACAAAAAGAATCATCCTTCACCTTTAGACCTAGTTAGACTAATTTTCAATTCTAACGACACTATTCCCAAGTTGAACGATCAATCCCCCGGTACTTGTCACTATACTATACTACAACGATCAGGTACACTGCCTGGTGGGGGTTGTAAGCTTCTCGAGATCCCTTAAGAGGTAAAACCTGGTGCAATTCCCACGCATCAAGTTTTTGGCGCCGCAGCCCGGGGAATAGTTATTGTTTAGGTTGAAATTTATTTTGATTAGGTCTACTCATTAGATTCCTTTTTAGTGAGATTTTTATTTTCTTTTTATTAGCTTTCCCGTAGTCTATCTTTTCTTTGTGTATTTGTTCGTAGAAACCTTTCCATTGACTCTTCCGTTCACCATTATGGAGAATGCGAATCCACCGTACTACCGACCACGAAACCCATTCTACCCTAATGACATCTTGATGTTCAAACAATATCGAGATGAACCCATATATGATGCATGGACTCGTTTTAAAAACTTACTTCGAATATTCCCTCATCATAGTTTCTCTTTAGCATCCCTAACCCAAACCTTTTACTATCGTGTCAACCGATGTGACCAAATGTGCATTGAGGATCTTGCCAATGGGGACTTTAGGGAATTAAATGCTGAAGAAGCATGGGATGCCATAGAAGATTGTGCCCAATATTATTATAGATTAGACAACCCGAAAAACAACATAACAAATCAATTGACAACAAATTTGAAGGATCATGAAACAAGTTTGTTGGGGGATGAATATACGCATGTTGAGATACCTAGTTGGATGGCACCTAATATCATAGTACAAAACAAACATATAGGTAATCTAGGTACAATGGAGGATGAGGTGGACAATCCAAGCCCACAAAGTACCCCACAAGTCCTACCATCATTTGAGGCACATACACCACCCGTGACTTACCTGGAAAAAGTAAAAGAGACTATAGGAACCCCAATTGAGGTAGAACCCTTGGACCAAGCACCACTAGAGGATATAGGTTTGAATACTTGTAGTGATAACCTTACTCCTAGTTCTAGGGAATCTCCTAATGTTGATGAACCGGAACCTCAACCTTTACACAACTTTCCATCCTTAGATATACATCTAGGAGACAAAAGAGGAACCGACCCACCCATCAACCAATATTATCCGGGTAGTTTTAGGATGAAGGAAGCCATTCACTCACCCCTTCACCTCACGTGGCATATTTCTACCCTAAGGGTGTGTATCGCTACTTCCACCCGTACTTAATCCTAAGTTTAGGGAAAACCTCCCCTATTTCCGTTAAATAAGGGTAGAGTCAGGCTTGTGACTCGAACAAAAAAAGCGCTTCTTGGGAGGCAACCCATGTTTTTAATTGTTTGATGTTTTTATTTTATTTGTTTGTGTCATATATGCTTAATCATAGTTGTTTAATTTTCATGTTTCGAATAATTTGTGAAAATGCTTTATTTTGTTTTTAACCTCGTCTTAATTGCTTATAAAGGTATTTTACAAAAAGATAAGTGTAGGGAAATTTATATTTTGTTAAAAAGAACTAAATTCGAACATGAAAACTTCACAATTCATGATTAGCATATATTCTATCTTGTTTGTGTGTCAATAATTGTGGATATGTTTTATGAGTTCCTATTTGTAATTCATTCCACAAGTATCCTATCCTTTTGTTGCTTTGTCTTGTTTCTATTTCTAAGTCTGGAATTACATCTAGTTGTGATTTTTGTTCGGTTTGATGCTTTGGTTTTTGTGTTTGTTGATTACAGGACAAGAAGATGATTTATATTTCTGGAGGGAAGCTTTCAACGTTCATCTTCTTGGAGGTAGATTTAACCATGTTGTCACATTATCCACGGTGAACGAATCAGGGGAGTATTAGTTTATTTCATTCTTATTTATTTTTACTTTTACATCTTTTATCTAGAACATTGGGGACAATGTTCGGTTTAAGTGTAGGGAGGGTATATTAGAAACTATTACTCCACTTGGTTTTTGTTTTGTTTGATAGTGAATGTGTAATAAAACTGAGAGAAATATTTGTTAGGGCAATTTTAGCACCAAATTTAAAATTTTTTGCAACATGTAGGAGTGAAACTTTAGTCTTAATAAGCGTCTCATGGATAGGAGTTGTATGACTAGCACAAAAACCATACCACTAAAAAATTTCCACCCCAAATATGTGAGGTTCGCCCTTAGATCTTTAGGAAAAAACATTCATTGTTGGTGCTTATGAGTGTACCGGTAGTATTTAGATTCTAGAACTTGTGATAGCGATGCATCCCGAGACCGCTAGTGAGACTACATTCGTGTAGTTAGGATTTACTACATGATAAGAGGCATTAGGATAACCCTTGTTCTACACCTGTAATATAATTACTTTGACTTCATAGGTCAAGTAATTCTCCCACACCTTTGCACTGTACTCATTTTTAGTACACGATACCCCGAGTACACCCCTCCGAGCCGATCTTTTCGTTTCTAACTTTAAACATTTTACTTAAAGGAAGAATTTGTTTACAATCCACCCCAAATGTGCAACCAAATCGCCTTAGCCTTCCTTGTATCACTCATCTTTAGTGCATTATTGTTATTTGTTTAAACCCTTAGTTAGTTGTCTAATTGATTACATGGTTGCTAAGTCGAGTCATATCTTGTACATATTGTTTTGGGACGATTGGGACTCATGGGTAAAGTACTATTGTAATGGAGTAATGGGGATGATGTCAATTATTACCCCCATATGTGCGTTAATATTTAAAAGTACTCAAAGTGTTTTGATTATCTTGATTCGAGTCATTAGAATAGTTGATTGTAAAGTATGTAAAAGTTCAAGTGTAGGGAGGAAACGAGCTCCCTTTGATGTATTATTTTGGATGGTAGAGTAAAAGTGTATGCAAAAAAAAAAATCTAAAAAAAAAAAATAAAAGTGAAAAAAAGAAGAAAAGAGAAAAAAAAATAGAAAAAGAAAAGAGAAAAATATACGGGCTACCATCCGTTTCTTTTATTTATGTTTAAGTCAAATAGTGTCTTGAAAATCCAAAAAGAGTCGTAGTTAGTTTAAGTTGAGTCGAGTCTTGGCTTAGCAACGCCTCATTGTACATGTAGTTAACAAAGACAATTGACTTGCCACCAGTAAAATATCCGTTTATCCAACAAAACCGTGTTTTCCATATCCCCTACACCTAACGTTATAACCCTTTAAAAGACCTCTTTGATAGTTTATCCTAGGTGCTTACGCCAAGTGGCGGAGGTTTGATCCTTTCCCAAGCCTATGGTAATCTATTTGCTATGACAGGTAGAGAGTGATACTTCTCCATTTCCAATTATGACATATAAATTTACAACACCCGAGAGATGAGAGTATCCAAATACTTAATGTGAGGTGCTAGTGTATAATTTTCATGCTTGTTTTGACTAAGGTGGAATGATCATTTGTTGTAACTACTTTTATATTAGTGTTAAATGACCCCTAACTTGTATTTTGATTGGTGGAAAAGCTCATTTGCTTGAGGACAAGCAAATCCCAAGTGTAGGGATATATGATAAGGCGAAAAATGAACCGTTTTTAGGGGGTCATTTAAGCCCGGAATTGAATTTATTTGATCAAATATTGCCCTAAATCGTTCCTTTTTTGATTTTAGGTACTTTTGGAGTGAATTCTGGAAAAGGAAGCATTTTGGACGTTTTTGGAGCATAAAAGTGAAGAAAACGGCAAAGTCTTAATTTTCCTTGCTGAGAACAGTACCTGACGGCGTCAAGAGCATTTTGATGACGCCGTCAAGAGTAAAAGTGGTGACGATCCAGAAGAAACGTGACGGCGTCACCCAAGGCCGTCACGTGTTAACTTGTCAAAACTTGTGTGCGGAGTAGCTGATATTGTTTTGGTCATAACTTTTGCATACGAACTCGGATTTAGGTGATTCAAAAGCCCACGCGAAGAGGACGAAGAGATCTACAATTTGGTTAAAAAATGGTCGTGACGCCATCAAGAGAAACGAGCTGACGTCGTCAAGATGGGCCGATAGAAAACTTGGCTATAAATATAACATCATAACTTCACTTTTTGTAAGCCCTAAACCCTAAGGTCGATTCCTGGGTTTAGGTAGGTGTTTTTCTAGCAACTTCGAGGGTTTCAATCACTCCATAAACATCATGTATTGGTTTGATGATTCTATCTCAATTATGTCTTTCATTATTATTGTTGATTGTCCTTCTTTGATTATGTTTTGTTAATTTACCTTGTGTCTACTTATGTTTATGTGAAACTTGTATATAATTGATTAGATCTTATTGATTCCTTGTTGATGTTTGTGTCTATCTTCATCAATTAGGGCATGACACTTCGATAGATCTAATTGGTTTAGCTTATAATTCTTGATTCCTATTGTCTCTTGTTTGGTTGATTGAATTCGATGTTAGGCTTAAGAAAACTGGCAGACTTCCAATTGGTAACTTGCTAGAACGTCTTAAGAAACATGAACCGATGTGTACTAGGTTTTTATGGTTGTATTTAATGCATGAGTGAATTCTAGTGATCCCATGTTAGGAGCTTCTTAGCCGGCTCTACATAGGAGTGAAGTAGGAGCTTATAGAATTGGGGAAGTAAGTACGCCACCCCATGATTGGTATTAAGGAATACAACCCGTCAATTAAAACAAGGTGTGACAATTCAATAGGTAGAATTGGATAGCTAGCAAGGAGTAACATATCATAGGTAGACATGCTTCACTTATCTTGTAGAACCCTAGTTTACTTTTCTTGTTTATTAGTTTAATTAGTAGCTTTTGGGTTAGTTGATTAACAACTAATTCCGCCCCTTCTTCCAATACCCGAGAATTTTACTTGGTTTTCATAAAATATAAAAACACAAAAAGAATCATCCTTCACCTTTAGACCTAGTTAGACTAAGTTTCAATCCTAACGACACTATTCCCAAGTTGAACGGTCAATCCCCCGGTACTTGTCACTATACTATACTACAACAATCAGGTACACTGCCTGGTGGGGGTTGTAAGCTTCTTGAGATCCCTTGAGAGGTAAAGCCTGGTGCAATTCCCACGCATCAGCCGACATATCCTTGGTAGGAACAACTGCTCTTCCTTATGGAATGCTTCTCACCCGCCTCTTTAGAGCAATCTCGCCCATTTTCTCCTAACAATAAGGGAATTTGCCTTGTTTACACTCTCGTTCCTCACATATTCATCCCTCTAAGTGATAAAAGAGTCTTCAAAGTTAAGGGCAAGCGTACTCGCTCTCCTTCACCATCATCTTCATTATCCGATGTGAGCGATAACGATAATCTTCCTAACTCTAAGCTACCCCCTTTAGACTACCTTCAAGAACTTCCCGTCATTAGAAATACATCCGAAGAGTTCAAGCAAACCAAAGGAATGTTCAAGTGCTTTGGAAGGTACCTAGGAAAGCTCAAGAAGAAGATAGACCGGTTGTGAGATATGTGTTTAAGGAGTGCTTGGCTTATGTAGCTTTTAGAACTTTGTACGTGTTAAACTATGTGATTTGTATTGCTTTTTACTTCCATGATTTATTTTCTTTGTCAGACTATGTTTTGTATGAGCCTTTATGCATATTGACGATATTTGTGGTGTTTGTCAAATTTTCATGCTTATGGAAAATTTCACTAAGTATAGTGAAATTCGCTAGCCCCCGGTCAAAGTCCTATGATATGAATGTTTACATGTCTATTTTTTTCATTTCCTAATCAGACATATAATAAATTTTCATTTTTAGGAGTTTTTGAAAAATTTGAAAATCGTCTCGACCCTCAAAAAAGTGGACTGTCTGTTTTTTTAGGTCTGGCGGAACTAGCGGAACCAAAAATTGGGTTCCGCCAGTGCAAAAATCTGGGCAACCCAGTTTGGCCCAACGGATCAGATGGAACCCTCAAAAGGGTTCCGCCCTTGATGTGTCAGGGTTCCGCCAGTCACCTGCAGAAAATTTTTGTCATTTTTCTAAATTTCAAAATTTGTAAAACACCAAATCCTTTTCTTTAGTAAGAAACATCTTCCCTTACTTCCAATAAACATATTAGGACCACTCTCACTCACTAGAACAATTAGGAAGTCATCTCCCGCCAAAAATTCAAATTCAAACATAACTAACCCAAGGAGCCCTTAAAAAGGATCCTTCGAACCCTTAGAACATTTTCAACCAAATCACTTCCCATGATCACATAGCATTGAGAGCATAAGTTAGTCTTTTACTCCACCCAATTTCATTGGATTGACCTCCAATGATTTGACATGTTCTTGGAAATATTCTAAATCATTAGAAACCTCAACATTTGTATGGTAGAATATCAAATCCAAACACCCCTTCCAACATCTCTTCGTCTTTATAATTTTGACAATCTTGCAACACTTCAAATCACACCATTACCATCAAAATCCCTTCTCTTAAGCCTCTAAACCACACCTTTGAAATGACTAAATCCAACACCTCATCCGAATCGTCAAGATCCCTTAGAAAAACCGCTAGGATTAGTGTAAAACCTTGTTGCTTCAACAAAACCATCAAATCAAGCTCATCATCATCAAGTGATACATCACTTGACATTTCATCACCTATCCAAATATCCTTAACCTTACTACCTCAACACCATCCTCAACACCTTGCAATACCAATGTGATCACTATACAAGATTTGCTTAATCTTGCTACTCCAACACCCTCTCCAAAACATTGCAACACCAACATAGCCACTATTCCACCACCAACTAGACCTTCAAGTGATTCAACATCACCTTCTCAACAAACTGAACCATCAAAAACTCCATCACCTCAATCACCAACACTTACACCAATGGAACTTTTCCATACACCACCAACATCACCACTACCCTATTTGGAAACTTTAGAAGACCTATCACCTAAATCATCAAGCCCTCCATCATTGTCACTCTTTGACACCATTGCCGAAATGGAAACCCAACAACAACCAATGTTTCAACCAAATGAGTCATTGGATGATGAACCTCATCAACCATCATTGATAGAGGGTTTGGCTTATCGCTATGCTAGACCCTCAATCTTTCCACAAGATCAAGGTCATGCATACCCACAATCATTTGTGTTTCACCCCGTTTACAAATTCATTCATGATCCTTGTGAAGGAGAACCAAGCTTCCGCCATTATACTCAACAACAACAACAACCACCACAAGAGTCTTCCCAACACTTTGATTCAATGTTTCCTTCTCATGAGGAAATAAATGCATCCGTAAGGGCCACATCTCCAACCTCAACAAGTATAGGAAACAAAAACACCTCTCAACCATCCACCCTTGCTCCATCAAGCATAAGTAATCCGCCACCAACAAATGAGATTCCTTTTCCACCAAACTTTCCCTGCCATGGTTGCGGCCATTGTGAAAGGACCGCTCACATTACCGAAAGAAGTCGAACGGAAATCCACGAGCTAACCTATGAAATGAGGTTTATCCTAAACCACATTTTGGACCATCTAGAATCCTTGTCTCACCCACCTCAAGTTTAGAGTCTCCAACAATGATAGAGTCTCATCCGTAGTAGCGTCAAAAACACAACCTAACAAGTCAAAACACTCATCATCACCTACCTTAAAACATTCTTTAGGAGGATGTTTCTCATTAAGGATTATGATGTTTTTCTTTTTATTTTTATTTTTCTTTTATTTTGTTTTAAAGTAGGATGTTATCTTCCTAATTTCTTGTCTTTAATTTTCTAAAAAGTCAAATTTTACATGAAATGAATTTCATTCTACTATAAGGTATGCATTGTTTGTTGACCATTTAGATATTGTGAGTAAACTATGCCTTGCTATGGTAGCATACATATATCTTGTGTTTCAAAAACTAACATTCCTTTTTGTAGGATCATTATCCATGTATTTTTTCCTTGATACTCCATTTAGGGGAGTAATATTCAAGGGGGAGCATGAGAATTGAATTATTCCACTTCGCTACTCTTATTTGTGTTTTAGATAAAAAGAGCTTTCATGACTTGTTCTACACTTGTCTTGTGCGGCAACTAACATTTTTTTTGTAGGTTCAAAATCCATGTTTCCTATCTTGGCACTCCTTTTAGGGGGAGTATAGTCCAAGGGGGAGCACTTGCATCATTTCGCTCCGCTTCTCTTCTTTTTGTTTCGACAAAAAGGGGAAGAATTTATATTAAACTTGTTCTCATCTCTTCTCTAACTCTTGCATATCACATCATTTGAGTAAAACAAGTTTTAATACAAACTTTATAAGACTTAACACTAAAACTAGTGGCTTACTTATAAATAAAGTTTATGTTTTGTCATCAAGAAAAAGGGGGAGATTGTTAATACAAATATCGCCTAAAAACGTTATTTATATTTTACGATCTTTGCTAAGTTTTGTTAATGACAAAGTATAAACTTTAGTTTATAGTAAAAACATCACTTTAGTTTTTGAGTCTTATATAACTAGATTTTACATTTCTTTTTAAACATAACATTGTTTTTATTTCTTAAATAAGCAAGTGTCACATCACATCAATAAGCATTTATGGTAAGTTTATATGTTTGACTATCCATAAAGCTCTTACACATTTTGGAAGCTTTCCATGTTGATGTGATCTCTTGAAAGTTTGTGTGTTTGACTAGAAATAACTTGATGTGATTTCTTGTAAGTTTGACTGTCAGATTTGGCGTAACCCTTGGGGTATATGGGCGGAACCCATTATAAGGTTCCGCCGTATCCGCCAGAAGTCTGGCTTGTTTGGGTATAAATACCAAACCACTTGCAAGAAATCACTCATCACTTTAGGACATATATTTCATATATTCTCTCATCTAACTCAGTAGCAACTCACTTGTGTGGTTGTCTTATGTAGCATAGAAGTTCACAAGTTCATCAAAGAAGTAACAAGTTTCAACTCAAGATTGCAAGACTTGTTAGCTTAGCCTTGCGTAAACTTAGTGTAGTTTATACATCATTTGATTGTGTATATTCAAGAGTGATCGGTTAGTATTTTAGGCCTTAAAATACATAGTGTGACGGGAGTTGCTGTACTCTTGTAAAAGAACTATTGGGAGTGGTTGTACCCTTGTAAAAGAACTCGACATCTAGCTTAGTGTCGGAAATAGTGGATAGGCGACATTAGGTTGGTTCTACCTTGAACTAGGACCCGGTATCTAGCTTTGTACCGGATAAAGTGTAAGCAACGATTGTTAAGGTTTCTCCACCTGTGAAAGGAGCTTGTTGACTAGTGCTTGAAACTCTCGAGTTGGAAACTCGGGGCGTAGATGTAGGGCAAGGAAAAAGAGTCCTTGTAGCCGAACCACGATAAACAATCGTGTTGTGGTTTGATCGTTTCTTACTTTGTCTTTGCATATTACATATTGTCTTTAGTTAGAATCGTTAATTACACGTAAAACTTTTCAAAGATTAACAAGTAATTTGAGTTCATATCTTTAATGAAACGTAAAGTTTTTAAAGGATAATTAAGTGAAACTATTCAACCCTCCTTCTAGTTTTCCACAATTGGTATCAGAGCTACGTTACTCAAGATCTTTGAAATATATTGTATTTTAAAACTTGGATCGATCCATGGATTTTGAAAATCTCAAAGAAGGGCAACCTATTCAAAAGCCACCGCTATTTGAAAAAGAAAACTTCCTTGAATGGAAAAGTAAATTTGAAAACTATGTGAAATCAATTGATCTAGATCTTTGGCATATTATTTCTATTGGTGATTTCAAACCAACAAAAACATGTTTTGAAAATCAAAATGATTATCTCAAGTTTGATAAAAACACTAAAGCTAAGATAATGATTTGTAAAGCTTTTCCGAGAATTGAATATGAAAGAGTGTATTTTTGTCAAACGGCTAATGATATTTGGAAAAATATAATCAACTTTCATCGAAAAATATGTCAAGTCAAAGATGATCAATTCGATCTCACACATGAGTTAGAAGTCTTAGAAAACCTAATAGATAGACACTTAGTTGAAGTAAAGACATGTGCTACTAGTGTAAATGTTTTAAATGAAGGTGTAAGTGAAGATGATTACGTATGTCGAGCTCAAAGTTGCCTTGCTTACGATTCATGGAATGACACAGATGAAGATGAAGCCAACTATCCGGTTTGTGATTCTCAACTAGATAAAACATTAAGCAAGGTACAATTTGAAACCAAACACTTTTGCTTTTGCCGATCAAGGATCGGAAGTAAATCTTATGCCCCTAACTATTTATACCTAACTAACCATAGAAATGCCGGCCACCACCCGGGTTAGGCTATCCTTCGCTGGTCACTCTTATGTATACCCTTTGGGAATTGCAGAGGATGTACTGGTCAACGTTGCAGGGTTCATGTATCCCGTCGATTTCATGATCATCGATGATAAAGGAGGTGGGTGCATGCCAATAATCCTTGGAGCACCATTCCTCACCACCGCTAGAGCTGTCATTGGGTATGAAAAAAGGGAAATTGAACTTAAGTCAGGAAAAAGAAAGATTAGCTTTCCTATGACCCCACGATGTGTGCAAGAAAGCCTGATGAAGAGAAAGCTCGAAAACAACATTGACACATCGCCTAATCATGTTCAAGAAAAAATCTGTTAGGTCCCGACTTTATTGTTAGGTCCCGACTTTTATATATTTTCACACATATGAGATATGTTTAGATCTTGAGAGAGAAAGATGATATGTTTTAGAGAGAGAGAGAGAATTAGAGAGGGAAATAAGAAAAGATTTCTTATTCCTTGGACCAAACAACCAACCAACACCTCTCCTTGGAGGGTTACATCTCTATTTATACTAGTAGTCTAGGGCTTCACATAACTTTCTACTTATGACATAACTAGCCCTTAGACTTTAACAAAACATGAAAACATTAATAAACTAGCATAAAACATATTAAATCTTTAACGTACAAACATAATATTGTACCCTATTACACGACTCATTGACTCGATAATGATCGTCACTTCAAACGTTCCCAACAATCTCCCCCTAAGGGACGATCATTGAGATCTCTCTTTGATTGCATTTATGATCATCACTTTTGCATTTCCAACAATCTCCCCCTAAAGGGGTGATCAGTTGAGATCTCTTTTGCGACCTGTGGGTTATGGGTCCACCAATAGAAATGACTGATCTTTTGTCTTCTTAAATGCTTGTAGTTTTAAACTTTGAGTCTTTGTGTAATGGCTTTGCTAGATTCTTTGTTCCAATCATGCTTTGTGATCTTCGTTCTTCGTTCTTGTTGTTGTGATCAAATGATGGTGTAATCTGCCTTTCGTCACTTTTGTGTCGGTGGTGGTTGTCCGCCATTCCAACATGCTCATACATCTTTGGACTTTGACATTCACATGCACGTAGTTCCCTTTCTTTCACTTTGATCTTTAGTTTCTTTACTTTGTAGATTCTTCTTTTTGGCGTAGAATCTTTCTTTGAACTTTGTGTTGCTTAGATCTTTGAGGGAGCTTTCTTTGACTTCAAGATGTATGTATGAGCATGCGGAATCTATCGCCATGGAGGTGATGTGTAGCTGCAGGTAAACAGTTAGCAATAAACAACCGGTACTTACAGATAAGGAATTAGAGATCGTCAACAGCATAGTGTGAAGACTCCTTCTAACCCTTACCAAGACCGTTCCCATTTCGGATACTCCCGAGGGAGCTTACGAGACCTAATAAGTAGCTCAACGAATGGGTGAGTCGCTAGGGATCACTCCACGACTGTAGACCGTTTTGGAACCACCGCGAACACTAAGCGTAACCCACAAGGAGTTACCGAAGTGACCTGCTGTCAGGGCTGTTTGATGTTGACCCTGGTAGGAGTTTCCATTCAATCATTGAGAAATACATAAGTATATCCTCTCATAAACGTTCTCGGAAGATTGCTAGGATCTGTAAAGAACTCGATAATTTACAGCTGGTGCCCATTGATGTAGAACACCAGATGTAGAAATACTAAGTGTTCCTAAGAGATCTTTGATGTATCTCATGGCTCTAGACTCGATAAGTGCACACTTATGTTTCCTATGCGGAGACTAGGGAGGGGTCTCCTGCTTCAATATCAACCATCTCTAAGAGACAATTTGATCGATTACACTGGTTCCCTGTGAGAATGAAACAAGCTCTTTTAAGAGAACTTGAGTGGCTTAGAAGGTTAAGTGAATTGCGTCACTGGGTCCATGACGTCTTTATCTTCAATACCGGCGTCGCCTTAGCAACAACCAGTAGCCTATGAATTGAACCCGGTGTCTACCCTAAGGTTGAACATATGGAGGGCTATTTCTTTTCACCCTTTTCTTTATTTTTCTTTTTAATTCTTCAACTCCTTCTTTCCCCTTTCATTCTTTTTTTTCTTTTTTCGTATCATACCTAAGGACTTCTAATTCTAACTATTGGTGATGTCCTTGGGAAGATCCCTCCGGCTCTGGCGGATCATAGGACGGTTTTCCCTAACCTTAGTCACCTTATAACTCCATGACTATCCTATAATTGCCATGAAACCTTTGATTGAAAATCTCTCAAAGTGTTTGTGATCATCAAACATTTTGTTTAACACTTTGAGAGTTTTGTGTTTACTTATGAAGGGCTCCCCCTTCACATGTGCTCATGAGTATTTAAGAAATTTGCACATGCGGGAGGAGCAAGCACTTTTTTTGAATTGATCCACTTTCAGTGAACAAGACCGATTCGAGACACGCTTACATCACTAGTTAGACTAGCTTGAAGTTATTACCCAGCCTGATCAAGTCCACAGAAAGTTTCTCGAGACGGTACCTTTCTACTAAGACATATCCTTTTCGAGACACGCTTACATGGCTAGTTAAAGAGTTCCATTGTCAGCTTTTAGGTGACAACTAGCTCTAGTAACTAACTTGATGTTATTACCCGTCGAGGATACGTCCTTTCGATTATTAACTTTTATGTTTCGTCAATTCTTGGGTGAGTCTGAGTCTAGCTCGCATGAGATTTGTCTTTAAGCAACATAGAACTTTTCATATTTTAATCACATTCACTTTTCTCCCCCTCAAAAATAGCATATAAGATGTTGTTTTTGATGAACTTTTGATTAAATATGCTTTTTGAGTCTTATGGGGAGATTCACCAAGAACTTATCATTTTGAACAAAGATCATTTCAAATACCCCACCTCAATAAGTGAAATAACTTTTTGAGGTTTTGATTACGAGAGGGAATACTTGTCCTTTTGAGTAGAATTTAGAAAAAAACTTTGAAAAATTTGAGTAATTCTACACAAAAGTAAGAAGCTTTCGCTCCGTATGTTAGGATTGAGGCACTGAAGCGTACCTCAGGGTCCTTTAATTTTAAAGAACGGGTTGTACACTGCTATATGTGCATAAGCAATTAAGCATGATTTTGACAGAACATTTTGTTTTCGAAATACTCCCCCTCAAAACTCGCATATGTTTTGAGAATTTTAAACTTTTTAAAGTTTGAGGGAAGGAGTCTTCTTGAAGCAAAATTCTGAAAGATTTAGAAATTTCAGTTTGAAAAATTCTTGAATAAATTTTGCTTCAAGGTAACAAAAATTTTTGAAAAACCTTTTGAAAAATTTTGAATAAATTTTGCTCAAGATTAAGAAGTTTTAGATAAGCTTTGCATGAGAACTTGTTCTTGTTTTCAAGGATAAGTGCACGTTTGGTTTTAAAGAATGGTTTAGCAAGGCACTTTCCTTTCTTTGAAACCCGAGTTGTACACTGAAATGTGTGCACAAGTCGTAATTTTTAAGCCCGGGTTGTAAGCTGAAATACTTACAAGCCATTAAAAAATTTAAGATTAGACAACAACCTTGGGAACCCATTTAAGCACGGTGCCAACGGGTTTACCAAATTTTGAAATCCATTTGTAGGTTGTGTCAATCTGATTTAAAGATGTTGAATTCCAACGAGGACTGAAAACCGGTGTTTCATTTTGAAATAACACTCGTGGAATCAATGGTGATTTAAAACTCTTTTTCTGTTGAAAATTGTTTGAGAAACCCGATGTTTCTCTTGGAGTTTTAAAATCCGAAGAAGAAGATTTCCATCTAGAGTTGAACCCCATGGGTTCTCTTTGAAGATTTGTTTTTGTGATAAATGGAAACCTTCCGGTATTTGGAATGTTCAAAGCAGAGTCGTTCTTATGTTGCAGCGAAAGCAATTCTGATATGGAATATTTGAAAGGTTTTGAACGACTTTGCTTTGGTTTCCACACTTGCTTTATCGGTGTAAAACGAGAGTGTGGAGTTTGAAAAACATGATTGTTTACTTTTGAAGCATTAGGGGTTTTCAAAAAACTTTGTTTTGGTCTCCACACTTGCTTTACCGGTGTAAAACGAGAGTGTGGAGTTTGAAGAACTTGTTTCATTTTACTTGAAGCATTTGGATTTGAAAACCTTTTAGAAGTAATTGTTTCGGAAAAACTTGGTCTCTTTGAAAACTTCCTTCCTTTTTGTGAGGAATAGGTTGTAAACTGAGAAACCCTTTTCGAAAATGGTTTTGAAGATTCACCCGTGTAAACCTTCTTCGAAACACTCACTTATGGTGTTGAAACATTTGAAGTTGGAGCTTTACCCTTTGATCGGTTAAGAGTATCAAACTTCATTTTTAAAGCATTGTATGAAGTTCTCAAATCAGTGTATTCTTTTTGAAGAGAAAGATGATCTTGGGATGCCAATTTTGATTCTAAAGAAGCAATTTGTTTCAAAAGTTTATCCTTTTCGGCTTTAGAATCATCCGTTTTACGAGCCAATTTCCGTTCGAACTCAACATTTTCTTTTTTCAAGTCTTTCAAAATAATTTTCAAATTTGGTTACTCTGTTGAAAAAGTTGGTTTTGGCATCCTTAAAATCGTTTGTTTGTTGAGCTAAAAGCGTTTCAAGCTCAACCACTTTCGTTTGAAGCACATGATTTTCAAGTCTTTCAAAATAATTTTCAAATTTGGTTACTTTGTTGAAAAAGTCGGTTTTGGCATCCTCAAAATCGTTTGTTTGTTGAGCTAAAAACGTTTCAAGCTCAACCACTTTCGTTTGAAGCACCTGATTTTCATTTTCAAAAAGATACATTTTCTCCCCCGTTTCCTTTTCAAAATTTGGAGTATTAGAATAGAACAGGGGTTTTGGGAAGGAAACTTTTGTGATTCAAAAATCAACATTTTTCTTTTTCATTGATTCAATCTTTTGCAAAACATTTTCATACTTTTTATCTGCAAATTCATTCAATTGAGACTTCAAATCTTTAGTCTCTTTTTGTTTCAAGTTTAACTTTTGTTTCTGAACTAGTGAACTTTTGATTGAATCAAACAGGTTTTTGTAAATCTGTTTCAAACGCTCAATCTCTTTTTCGTATTTTGAAATTTGACATTTCATTGACACGTTTTCATCTTCAACTTGTTCAAGCTTTGACATCCAGGGGTTTTTAAAAGACTGCTTTTCATGATTGTGTTGTAAAGCTAGCTCAAAGTTAATGCTTTGTGCTTGACATCTTTGAAAATTTTGTTACGTTTAAGTTTCTCTTGGATGTCGCTTGACTCTTTTAAAATCTTCTCATTTTCGTGTCTCAAAATCCCATTTTCCACTCTTAAGTTTTCAGACTCAACACTCAACGATTTATCACAAGCAGTTTTTTTTAAAAACTTTCAATTTAGCTTCTAAATCAATAATGTCGTTAAGATACGAGTCTTCCTTTTTCCTTTTCCGCACTTTATGTTCATAAAATTCCTTTTTGCAAGTTGACAACTCTGTTTGTGTTTTTGAAAGCTCTTTTTGAAGTTGTTCAACTTGTTGTTTGAGTTCACATTTTTCATTTTCGAGTTTTGAAACCAATTTTCCGTTCGACTCAATTAATTCGCGTATTTTGTGTTGAAGATCTTGTTCTTTATTGTAATATTCTTGAAATCCCACTTCAAAACTTTTTTCACGTTTGGCTTTGTTTTCATGATTTGAAAGTTGTATTTTATAGCACTCAATGTCCCTTGTTAGTGACACATTTTTTTCTTTTAGTTCAGAATTGAGCTTGTTACATTGAGTAACTTCGTTTTGCATTTTCTTAATTATCAAAGCAGTTGAAGCACATTCTTGATCATGAGTCACATTGTTATGTTCAACCTTACCTCCATTAGGATCCATATGTGGAGTCTCAGGAGTAATATTTCTATCATCCTGATTCACCACATATGTGTCGTTAATGTACTCAGGTTGTATATGACTTTGTGTCTCATGAGCAAACACATTTTCAAATATATCATCATCATTAGATTGATGTACCTGAACGAGTGCGACTGAACTTTGTGAAGGACTGACAGCAGCTGCATTATTCAAACCATCCTTAAATTTGTGTTTCCCGTCAGCATCTGAATCATTCCCTGAAGTGCTGCTTTCTGTCTGCAGTTCTGATAATGCATTGTTACCTGTGAGTACCAAACGATCATCCAACGTCCCTTCATTGTTGACTGTTCCTTCATGTGTTGCCTTTTACTTCCATTCTCCTGTACATTCAATTCTCTTCCTCGTTTCTGCATCTCCAGTTCTTTGACAACACTCAGATGAAGTGATCTTTCATTAAGCTCATATTCTAAGCGTCTCAGTCGTGAAGCCAGTTGATCTCTAAAAGCTTCAACCTCCATACTAGTCATGTACTCTCTCCATATCTTGCTTTCATATTTATAATGTATAAGAGAAGCTTTAAAATCCATGGTCATGAACCATTTGAACTGTGTCTTGAGCGCTCTAAATTCTACCATACAATCACTTCCCTGTTCAATTTGCTTTTCTAGTTGAACGATGTTTTCTTGGAGTTTCCTTTGGAAGGTTAGACGGTCCATTTCAGTTCCGAAGAATGCAGTAAAGGTACCAGGAAGGAAACCTTGCATCTGAAAGAATCTTGCATTGAATCTTAACTGATTCAAAATGTGCTAAACAATTTTCTGTAGAATTGATGGCTCTTATCTCAAATTCAGTCATCTTTCTCTCTTGTGAACTTGATTGATACATTTTCTCTCCCCCGTGATTGTTTCGATGTATTCGGAATAATCAAACTAAAATGTATAGTCGAAATAGTGATTTCTGATTTTCCCTCCAAAATAAATTTGAAAATTTTTCTCTCCCAAAATTTGAAAATCACTATGAAATGTAATTATAAGGTTGCAAGAAAAATTTGAGTTTCAAAAATTTTGCCGCCAAATTTCACCAAAAAAATTTGAATTTTGGCCTAAAAATTTGAATTTTGGGCCAAAATTTTCACTGTTATACCAAAATTTGAATTTCGCGTAAAAATTGAATGTTTAGTCTCCTGTAAAAAATAAATTTTACTCAAATTTTCCCGCCAAAAAGATGATGAAATGGATCTTGTAAGGATAAACAGAGATTATAGTTAGTTCTAGGTTTTTCTGACTTGCAAACTTGATAATCTTAGATAGGTGCAAACTCGGAATAGCTTAGGTCTTCAAACTCGGTAAATTTGAGATAAGTGCTAACTCGGTATGGATAATGACTTAACTCGCTAAGCTTTTTGAAAAAAGAAAAAAAAACTTTACTCGGTAACAAACTTAAATCTGTAACTCGAAAAACAAGTCTGCTAACTCGGTATAGCACTATAACTCGGTAAGCACTGTAACTCGATAAAACAGATCAAGTCCTTAACTCGGTAAAGATCTAACTCGGTAAATCAACGTCGCAACTTAACTCGGTAAATAGAATCAACTTGGACAGAGTTTCCCCTAGGTATTAGCCACAAAGAACCTTACTCGATATACGATAAGGTAAGGCTAACTCGCCAAATTTTTTCTTAACTCGTAGAAATTGATCTTAACTCGAAATACAAGTTCAAACTCGCAAAAGCTGAAAGACCTAACTCGCTAGAATAGTTCAAACTCGCAAATTTAAAGGACCCAAACTCGATAAAACCAAAATCCTAACTCGACAGAAAACCGATGAACAGTACCCGTAAACCAAGAAATTCAATTTAATACCTAGTTTTTCTACCAAATCAAACCTAAATCAACCTATATTATCCCTTGGCGAATGATACCAATTGTTAGGTCCCGACTTTTATATATTTTCACACATATATCAGATATGTTTAGATCTAGAGAGAGAAAGATGATATGTTTTAGAGAGAGAGAGAGAACTAGAGAGGGAAATAAGAGAAGATTTCTTATTCCTTGGACCAAACAAGCAACCAACACCTCTCCTTGGAGGGTTACATCTCTATTTATACTAGTAGTCTAGGGCTTCACATAACTTTCTACTTATGACATAACTAGCCCTTAGACTTTAACAAAACATGAAAACATTAATAAACTAGCATAAAACATATTAAATCTTTAACGTACAAACATAATATTGTACCCTATTACACAACTCATTGACTCGATAATGATCGTCACTTCAAACGTTCCCAACAAAATCCTTGCATGGGAAACACGAATGAAAAGCTACAAAGAAACTAAGCCTGAGAGAGGCAAAAGCTGCAATAAAGTTCATGTCAAGTTTGAATGTAGTCCACCGACGGAGAATCATGTACCATTTGTAGAAGGAGACTTGGTACTCTTTAGGCATTCAGAGATAAAAGTACCACCCGATGAGCCGAGTCCTTAGTGGTATGGACCATTCACAATTAAAAGCATACGCCAAGATGGGATAGCTACCTTGAGCAGTAAAGGAGGAGGGGAGGTGACTACGAGTGTCGATCAATTGAAACACCACCACCACGATAGTGAGGATCATAATTATATTGGATACGTCATCTCGAGAGACGAGGTCACGTAATAACCCATGACCTTGAGTCTAGCTACAAGACTCGTAAATAAAGAAAAGCGCTTCTTGGGAGGCAACCCATGCTTTGTTTGATTTTTAATTGTTTGATGTTATTTGTTTCTGTATGCATGCTTTATTTTTATTGTTGGTAGATCATGTTTTAAACTAAAATTTTGAAAATGCTTTATTTTGTTGTTTAACTTCATATAAAGGTATTTTGCAAAAGCTAAGTGTAAGGGGAAACCCCAAATTTGTTTCTAAGAACGAAATTGATCATGATTCACCACAATATTAAATGAACATGTATATTAGTATTTGTTAGAGTCAAATGCTTGTATCGAGTCATAATGATGTTTTGCAGGATTTTCCAGGAAGTAGGACATAAGTTTTTCCAGATATTTTCCAGAAACTTAACATAAAGATTTCTGCAGGTCACTTCTGACGGCGTCAGGGTTTAACTCCTGACGGCGTCACGTGTAAAATTCTGGAAATTTTGCAAGTTTTGTTTTTCTAACGGAGTCTTAAAGTTTTTGTTGATTCTTTAGTTTTATAAACTCCAGGAAATCTGCAAACATTCATTCCATAAGCATTATATCTTAAATTATTTTCTAGGATTTGTTAGTATATATAGATTGCCGCCGATTTTATGCGAGGTTGCCTTGTTTGTTTTCTCAGGTTTAACAGGTTATATATGACAAGAAGATGATTTATATTTCTGGAAGGGAAGCTTTGAACGTTCATTTTCTTGGAGGAAGATCTAACCTTGTTGACACACTATCCACACCGAACGAATCAGGGGAGTATTTGTTTTCATTCTTTTACCTATTTTACTTTTACATTCTTTAATTGAACATTGGGGACAATGTTCATCCTAAGTGTAAGGGGAGGGTAAATGATGATACCTTATAGGATTCAATTGCACTTGAGTTTGTTTGTTTGATGGTAGGTGTGTAATAAAACTAAGAGAAATACTTGTTAGTGTAATTTTAGCGCCAAATTTAAAATATTTTACAACATTTAGGAGTGAAACTTTAGCCTTAACAAGCGTCTCATGGATAGGAGTCGTATGACTAGCACAAAACCGTACCATTCAGAAAAATTTGCCACCCAAATATGTGAGGTTCACCTCTAGATTTGATAGGAAAAGCATTCATTATTAGTGCTTATGAGTGTACCGGTAGCATTTAGATTGTAGAACTTGCGTTAGTGATGCATCCCGAGACCGCTAGTGAGACTACATTCGTGTAGTAGGATTTACTACGTGATAAGAGGCATTAGGATCACCCTTGTGTTAAACCCGTATCATAATTACTTGACCATTTAAGTCATATTACTTGACTAGTAAAGTCAATTAATTTTCCCACACCTTAGCGTTGTACTCATTTTTAGTACACGAAACCCCTAGTACACCCCTCTGAGCCTATTTTTTCGTTTCTAACTTTAAGCATCTTACTTAAAGGAAGAATTTGTTACAACCCACCCAAATGTGCAACCAAATCGCCTTAGCCTTCCGTGTATGCACTCAACTTTAGTGCATTATTGTTACATGTTTAAACTCTTAGTTAATTATCTAATTGATTACATGGTTGCTAAGTCGAGTCATATCTTGTACATATTGTTTTGGGACGATTGGGACTCATGGGTAAAGTACTTGTGTTATGGAGTAATGGGGAAGAACATCATATATTACCCCCATATGTGCATTAATCTTAAAAAGTACTCCAAGTGTTTTGATTATCTTGATTCGAGTCATTAGCGTAGGTTATTGTAAAGTATGTAAATATTCAAGTGTAAGGGGAATTTACATTCCCTATTATGTATTATTTTGGATGGTAGGGTATGAGTGTATGCAAAAATAAAAAAAAAATGGAAAAATCAAAAAAAAAGAAAAAAAAAATAGAAAAAGAAAAGAGAAAAAATAACATACGGACTACCATCCCGTTTCATTCTATGTTTGTTTTATGTTTTTATTATTTTTTATTTATTAGCTTAAGTCGAGACGAGTCTTGGCTTAGCAACGCCATATTGTACATGTAATTAACCAAGATGATTAACTCGCCACCAGTAAATATTGCCTTTATCCAACAAAACCGTGTTTTCCATATCCCTACACCTAATGTTATAACCCTTTAAAAGACCTCTTTGATAGTTTATCCTAGGTGCTTACGCCAAGTGGTGGAGGTTTGATCATTTCCAAAGCCTATGGTAATCTATTCACTATGACAGGTAGTGAGAGATGTTTTCCATTTCCTTATTGTGATATTACTTTATTACACCCAAGAGATGTGAGTATCTAAACACTATTTGTGAGGTGCTAGTGTATGACCTCCATGCTTGTTTTTTATTTTTAGTGGAACGATTATTTGTTGTAATTACTTTTATATTAGTGTTAAATGACCCTTAACTTATATTTTGATTAGAATAAAAGCGCATTTGCTTGAGGACAAGCAAATCTCAAGTGTAAAGGTATTTGATGAGGCAAAAAGTGTACCACTTTTAAGGGGTCATTTAAGCCCGAATTCGTGATTATTTGATCAATTATTGCCTTAAATCGTTCCTTTTGTCATTTTAGGTACTTTTGGAGAGAAATCTAGAAAAGAAAGCATTTTGGACGTTTTTGGAGCATAAAAGTGAAGAAAACGGCAAAGTCTCAAATTTTCTTGCTGGAACAGTACCTGACGGCGTCAAGCCTCTACACATGACGGCGTCAAGAGTTACAAAAGAGGTGGATATGGACTCATAACGTGACGGCCCAGAGAAGTTTTCAAGCTTATGGATCTGACGGCGTCACCAAGGCCGTCAGGGTCCAAATACTAGTGACGGCCCAGAGTATTTCTCCACATGACGGCGTCACAAATAGATCTAGGCAATACGATTTTTATAATGGCGGCAAGTTGACGGCGTCACGAGCTAACATATTGTTCGAGCTCGAATAATTTTTTAAAATATAGCTCGAACTCAAGCTCGAATATTTTGTTATTGTTCGAGCTCGAGCTCTATACTCGATTAGTTATTTATGATTTTTGTACTCAAGCCAACAGGGTTCGTTTATAAGCTCGGGCTCGATTACTTTTTTACTTATTCTAAGCTTGATTATGCTCGTTTTTAAGCATAAACCAGTTTTAAACCTTGAGTTAAAAGATCACTGTAATTATTTGACTAAAATTCGAACTATTAGAGAATTAAGAATAAGATTCTCCAAAGTTTCCAAATAAAGTGATCGCTTCCATTCATAGGTTTTTTATTTGTAAAGGCACCCATGGGGGCTATTTTTTCTCCCATCCAATGTGGGTGAAATAACTACTTTGTCTAATGTATATGTCTTTTACTCATAGAAACATATGCAGCATATGTAAATATAGATAAAGATCTTATTTTATTTGTAAGTAATGAATACGAATAAAAAATATATATACCAATGAAATATTTATTTATATGTGATATATGATGGCAAACTATTAATGAATAACGAATAAAAAAATGTATTTGTATTTCTAAACATATACGGAGTATAATTTTAGTTTATATGTTTATGCACGTACAATGTCTTAGTAGCTATATATGTGCATATAAATTATACGGTATATGTTATCTATGTATACGTACACTGTTTTAGTAGCTAGTGTATCTATAAAATATAGTTCTTGTGACAAATTGAGAAATTTGAGAAATTATGAATTTATATGTATTTATGCATGTTCCTTTTCAATTTTTTTTCGTAAAAATATTTGTTTAGTTGATTAGAAACAAATTCATGACTCAAAGTTTTGAAATTTTAACATTTGATTCATATTATTTGCAAAATATCATTTAATTGACAAAGTGTTTGAATCAGTTGACAAATTTTAGTGAATCTGAACTAAAAATGGCTAATTGTGAATCAAACGCTTATTTAATCGGGAAAAAATCTATGCATAAAAACGATGAATTAACATGACTAAATGCATTTCTCACGTTTATTTCACAATTTCTCACGTTGTGAATTTTTTATTTGATCCTTATTTTATACCTATAATCCTATATAGACAAATGAGGCTATACTCAATACAGTTTAGGGTTGAAGTGCTTGTTAATAAACATATAGTTATGTTTAAAAGTCAATGTCATCATGTTTAATGCTTGTTATAGCAAACATATCAATAAATTGCCACTTGACAAAGAGGTTCGCAAGAGACTACAAATTCCTTTTGAATACAACGTTATAAGCTGAATTCAAGCGAAAAACTCACACTTAGAGATTGGAACACATGTTATGCTTTCTCAAGGTATGTGTTAGGACCTGCAAGATGAGAAAGTTGAAGTGCTTGAATCAGCTTGGACTTGGCTTTGCATATACTCATGAATGGATTAGACGCATGACTTGTAGAAACTCGTGTGTATATTATTTTCGAGTATTCAAACGAATTGAAGGGTTCAATCCTTAGCGGAACCCCGATTTTTGAATATCTGGTATGCGTAATATACTAAGTGAAAATTCAATCAATTTATGTAATTATGATTTACCCGAATACCAAAGGAAATTCAAGTTAAACTATAATATGGGTCAGGTGGTGCGGAGTGCATGCTTATATAAGTTAATTTGGCTTCAAACAAAACAAATGGTTGTTATTACCAAAGGGTGTGACCATTCACCAAATGGTGTAACCCCATTCACTAAAGAGTACATATAAATACAATTTGGTCTTTCATATAAACATATTCATATCAACAACATATTCAACAATTTTTCTATGTTTTGCTTTATTTATTTTCTTTTGTATTATCCTTATACAAATTTCTTGTAACACAAGGCTATCAATAGAGTAGAAATATTGTATCAAAAAAGTGACCTTTCACACGATTTAAAAATTATCCAAATAATCTTTAATTATCACACCATAATATACCAACGGTCCATACATTTATTTTATTTCGAGTGCTAATAGTCTAAGTATTTTAAAGTAGTATTTAATTGATATTTAGTACATTTCGTTAGCAAAAAATTGATATCGTAACTTGTTGGGAATTCTGTGAAGTAAGAATTCTGCTGCTGTTTCTGCTGAAAGGATCCTGCTGAAGAGTTGGTTTCTGCTGAAGTAGTGTATCTGCTGAAGACTAGTTTCAGTATTATTAGTTTCTGCGGATATAGTATTTCCGTATTTTATGTAATGTAGTTTGGATATGCATGAGTTTATTTAGGAAGTGATAATGCATATCTTTTAGAAGTTTTAGAATATACGTTTCTTAAGAAACGGTTTAGGGTTCCTTGAGTATAAAAGGAACACACGGTTTATGTATTGAATAACTTTTAGTGAATTCTTTGAATATAATTAAAAGATCCATAGAGGATCAAGAGTTCTTAGTATCAAGCTTGTGTTTTGTTTTCGCTTTATAAATACAAGTTGCGGAGATTGTCTCTTAGTGTGTTATTGATTACAGTGACATTACTAACGATTCTAGAGTGCTCAAGAAGATCTATCAAGGTATAATAGCTCAACAAGTGGTATCAGAGCCTCGAGAGAGTCTCTGCCATACTAAGAAACACAAATCTTACACCTTTACAATCCAAACAAATCACCAAACATGCCTTGATCGGATGATGATGTTGATACAACCCAGAACATTAACACCACTTCTCTTCAACAACTCAACCTCTCCAACAGTAATGCTAAGTTTCCATACTTGAAGAATGCAGAAGATTATCATCTGTGGTCCATGAAGATGCAGAACTGGATCACAAACATTGATTGGAATCTGTGGGAGGTTGTTAAGAAAGGGAATAGTCTGAAGAAGCATGTTACAGATGCTGATGGAGTTGTTACTATTGTAGGACCCAAAACTGCTGAAGAGATTCTGGCTGTGCAGAGGGAAAGTAAAGTCAGAACAATTTTGCTCCAAGCTATACCAGATGACCACATGGGTGACTTTCATTTTATGGAGGATGCCAAGGACATTTGGATGACTATAAAAGCAAGATTTGGTGGGAATGAGGAATCAAGAAGGTTGCAGAAGTCTATGCTGAAGCAAAAGTTCCAAGAATTTCAGATATCTGAAGAAGAAGGAATTCATAAGGGTTATGACAGGTTTCATCGAATATTAAGTCAACTTAATCAGTTGAAGGCTAGACCCGACAATGAAGACTGCAATGCTAAATTTCTGAGATCTCTGCCGCCATCTTGGTTACAAGTTTGTATTGCTCTCAAGACCAAAGGTGGGTTGGACATGATGT
Source organism: Artemisia argyi (assembly GCA_030686995.1). Classification (NCBI taxonomy): domain Eukaryota; kingdom Viridiplantae; phylum Streptophyta; class Magnoliopsida; order Asterales; family Asteraceae; genus Artemisia; species Artemisia argyi. The sequence continues at coordinate 149,749,233 of CM060703.1, read as the reverse complement.
CTTTTGATGACCTCTACAATAGACTTAAATCACTTGAACATGACGTTAGAAGTCCCATTCGTCCATCCACTCATTCTGCATTTGTTGGTGGCTCTACTAAACCTGTGCATCAAGCCTCAAGTTCATATTCATCAGGAGCATCTTCTCAAACTCATAGTCAATCTGCTCCTAAATCAAAATCAAGTAGTTTGTTGGAGGATCTTATTCATTCATTTGTGGCTGAATATGAACCTCAGCAGTTTATTGCTTATGAGTATTTTGAACAGGTAGATCCATTGGAAATGGAGGAGATGCACTTGAAGTGGGAGCTTGCAATGATCTCAATGAACATTAAGAGGTTTGAAGCCAAGTCTGGAAGAAAGTTTGGTTTTAATGGAAGAGAAGCAGCAAGGTTTGATAGAAGGAAGGTTAAATGCTACACTTGTGGTCAAGTGGGACATTTTTCAAGAGAATGCAAGGAAAGAAACGCTGGAGATGAAGTTAGATATGGCTCTTATCCAGTGGAAGCAGGGAATAACAAGACTGTACCTTCAAAGGCTATGGTGACTCTGGATCACCAAATTGATTGGGCTGACCATGAACCTGCTGGAGAGGAAGCTTCTACTTCTTCACAAGTGAATTTGCTGGCATTCACACCTTCAGAAGACAAGAAGGAGCAAGTCTCCTTGATGGGAATCTCTCAGGTAACCAACTGTGTGTTTGGATGTAGTGTAAGGTACAATGAGCTTAAACAAGAATTTGATGAATTGAAACCAAAATACAATGAGTGTTATGTTGAAGTAGAGTCTTATAAAATGGCTTTAAAAACATTAGAGAAACAAAAAGTCTGGTTTCAAAAGAATCAAGTTAAATATGATGAAAAAATAAGAGTTCTAGAAAGTGATTTAGAGGTTGCTAAGATAGACTTAAAACGTACTGAAAAAGAGAAGTCTGATCTAGAAAAGGAAAAACAAGAGATTCAAGATAAATTAGATAAAGAGATAGCTGGTCGTATGAAATGGCAGGAAGGGGCATCTAATTTAAGTAAATTAATTGATGGTCGCCAATCTGTTAGGTCTAGAAAGGCATTAGGATATGAGAAATATATAGACCCTGAAGAGTTAACCTATCCTGATATGTCTAGTGTTTTTGACCCTGAACCACCCTTAGCTTATCAAACACCTGTTAAATATGTTAAGGAAGGGGGAATGAATGCTGTACCTGGACCTATAAGAGGGGAACACATGCCTATAGACTTGTCCAAACCTGTTGACTTTGATGGATCACATCATTCATATGGCAAAAAGTCAACTGACTTGCAAGACCCTATTGAGAAATCTAATGACTCTGTCTCTTGTTGTAACAGTGACAAGTCTTCTGATGAAGGGTCTACCTCATTTGCTAGCTGTGATTCAAGTGAGAAGTCTGACCTGCCCAAGACCATTCCCAAGATCATTCCAAAGACATCACCCAAGACTCCCCACAAGCCTTCTAGAGTTGCTGCTGATAACAAGACAATTTCTACTGAAGACTTGTTTTTAAATTCTTTGCATAATAATACTTTTGGCTTTGTTAAAAACAATTCTGTTTGTCATGGTGATTTGAATACTTTTTCATGTTATGGAAATTCTTTTGGTTTGAATAAATCTTCTAAAAGGAAGAAGTGTTTTGTGTGTGGAAGTAAATATCACTTGATTAAGGATTGTACATATCATGAGCAAAGAATGGGTGCATGTGTTAGTCAAAGAAAATCTAGGCAAATGTGGAAGAATGTTAGTGAAATACCCTCTTTTGTTCCACATCAGCAGAAACCTAATTCTGCTGAATCTCATTCTTCATGGAGAAGAACCAGTACAAGACCATATGTTCGACCCACTAGTTCTTTCTTTTATAATGGTTATTGTCCTAATTACTTGGACTCAGGGTATTATGGTGGTGGGTATGGGAATACTGCTGTGAAGCCCTCAGCAAGTTGTTCTTGGACAAAGAAGGGACCCACTATGCAATACAGGCCCAAGAACAATGGTGGATCTAAAACATCTACATGGCCTGTTACTAATGATACACAAGGCAGGCTCAAGTCAGCAATGACTTGAGTCTCCAATGTGTACTAATATTGTATAATTTTGTTGTTATTGTAGGAACATCCTTTAAAAAGTACTGAAGTTGGTATTGTTGATAGTGGTTGCTCTAGAAGTATGTCAGGGAATAAGGATAAGATGCATGACTTTGAGCCTATAGAAGGAGGAGGCACTGTTACATTTGGTGGTGGAGATGGCAAAATTACAGGGAAAGGAACAATTAAGACACCCTTGTTAGACTTTGAAAATGTGTATTATGTGAAGGAACTGGAGCATTTTAATCTTATCTCTGTATCACAAATTTGTGACACTAAGAATAAGGTTTTCTTCTCTGAAGATGAGTGTCTTGTACTTTCCAAGGATTTCAAACTCCCAGAAGACACAACTGTATTGCTGAGAGTTCCTAGAACCTACAACTTATACACATTCAATCTGAATGATGTTAAGCCAGAAGGAGATCTAACATGTTTGGTAGCCAAAGCTTCCCTGGATGAATCTAATAAATGGCATAGAAGAATGGCACATGTGAATTACAAGACCATCAACAAGTTATCCAAACTTGGTCTTGTTAAGGGCCTTCCTTCTAAACTCTTCACCAATGAACACAATTGTATTGCTTGCAACAAGGGAAAGCAACACAGAGCCTCTTACAAAGCAGTCAAAGCTGTGAGCACCATTTCAGAACCTCTTCAGCTGCTACACATGGATCTTTTTGGTCCAACTCCCATTAGAAGTATTGATCACAAGTACTTCTGCCTGGTTATCACAGATGATTATAGCAGGTTTTGCTGGGTATTCTTTCTCAAAACTAAAGATGAAACAACTCCAATTCTGAAAGACTTCATTATCTTAGTTGAGAACCGGCTGAATAAAAAGGTTAAAGGAATTAGGTGTGACAATGGTACAGAATTCAAAAAAGTTGTCTTCATAGAATTCTGTAAGTCTAAAGGGATTAAAAGGGACTATAGTACTCCAAGAACTCCACAACAAAATGGGGTTGCTGAAAGGAAAAATAGAACCCTCATTGAGGCAGTAAGATCAATGCTTGCAGACTCCAAACTACCCACAATGTTTTGGACTGAAGCAGTAAGTACTGCTTGTCATGTCTTGAACAGGGTATCCATCAATAGACTTCATGTCAAGACACCTTATGAACTTCTCACTGGGAAAGTTCCATACATACATTACCTTAAGCCTTTTGGATGCAAGGTGACTATTTTGAATACTGCTGATATACTGGGTAAGTTTGATGGGAAAGCTGATGAGGGATATATAGTTGGTTATTCAGCTCATAGCATGGCATATAGAGTTTATAATCTGAATGCTAAAAAGATTGAAGAGACCCTTAATCTGAGATTTCTTGAAGATCAGCCTAATATTCAGGGACAAGGCCATTCTTGGCACTTTGACCTAGACTATTTGACTGACTATTTGGGTTATACTAGGCATGCTTCTAATCCTGATGCAGGTTCCAAAGATTCCAATTCTAACCCTGCAGGTTTCATGGATGATGACTCAGAATGTGAATCTGAGCCAGAAGAGAATAACTTTGTTGTACCATCTTTTCCACCTAACCATTTTGTAGGTAATCACTCTGCTGCTGAACAAGATGATGAGTCACATTATGTAGAAGATCTTGCAAGATTGAAGAAGCAAGAACATGCTGCTACTAAGGAAGCTCAGAAACTCAATGACAAGGTTACACAAGAGACTGAAGCTCTCCTCCATCAATCAGCACAAGCAGTCAGTGGAAACAAGGATACTGCTGATGATTCTACTGAAGGCATACCTCTTCCCACTGATAAGATCCCAGATGCTGATTCTGCTGATTCTCACTCTCCCATTTCTAATGAAGTATCAGCAGACTTTGATAAGCCATTTACCAGATTTCCAAGTCCTTCTGATCTTGGGAATTATCAGCCAAAGCCTGGCTTGTTTCACTCAGCTTCATATGATACTGAGTTTGGGCCTACACTCACCAACATTGATGCCAACATTGATGTTCCACCTACAGCTACCAAAAGGATTCACAGTGATCATCCCCTATCAAAGATTATTGGTGATCCTAAAGACCCTGTTAGAACTAAAAGCACTGTCAAGAATACCAAATATGGAGAAGTTGCTTTCATCTCTTATGTCTACAATCAAAAGAGGAACAATCACACAGACTTCAAACATTGTTTGTTTGCATGCTTTCTTTCTCAGATTGAACCAAATAGTGTTCCTCAAGCACTGGCTGGTTCAAGTTGGCTTGAGGCAATGTAAGAGGAGATGCTGCAATTTAAGAATTAGCAGGTTTGGATTTTAGTTCCTCTTCCTGATGGTAAATATGCCATTGGGACAAAATGGATTCTGAAGAATAAAAGAGATGCACGGGGTATTGTGGTGAAGAACAAAGCAAGACTAGTGGCTCAAGGTTTTCGACAAGAGGAAGGCATTGACTATGATGAGGTCTTTGCACCAGTGGCCAGAGTTGAAGCTATACGGATATTTTTGGCCTATGCCTCTTACATGGGATTTATGGTTTATTAGATGGATGTTAAAGGTGCTTTCTTGTATGGTGAGATTGAAGAGGAGGTGTATGTGACTCAACCCAAAGGATTTGAAGACCCTGATCATCCTGAGTATGTGTACAAGGTTGTTAAAGCTCTCTATGGACTTCATCAAGCTCCACGAGCTTGGTATGCTAGACTTTCCTCATTTCTGCTGAAGAATGGTTACAGAAGAGGTGCCATTGACAAGACTCTATTCCTCAAGAAAGATTCAAGGGATATTATTCTTGTGCAAGTATATGTGGATGATATTATCTTTGGTTCAACCAAAGAGGCATGGTGTAGAGAGTTTGAAGATCTCATGAAGGGTGAATTTCAGATGAGTGCCATGGGAGAACTCACTTTCTTTTTGGGCTTACAGGTTCAGCAGAAACCTGATGGTATTTTCATACATCAGGAGAAATATGTAAAAGATATGTTGTCTAAGTTTGCTATGGAAAATGTCAGGACTGCCACTACTCCATATGAGGCTCCAAAACCAAAGAACAATCTTACTCCTGATCTTCCTGTGAATGTTCATTTATACAGGTCTATGATTGGTTCTTTGATGTATTTGACTGCCTCAAGACCTGACATTACATTTGCTGTGAGTGCATGTTCAAGACACCAAGTCACTCCACTTACTTCTCATATGAATGCTGTCAAGAAGATTTTTAAGTATCTTAAAGGCCAACCAACCTTAGGTCTTTGGTATCCCAAAGAGTCTCCATTTCAGCTAGCAGCTTATAGTAACAGTGACTATGCTGGTGCCAATTTGGATAGAAGATCCACAACTGGAGGTTGCCAATTTCTTGGAAGAAGACTGATTTCTTGGCAATGCAAGAAATAGACCATAGTTGCTACCTCTACTACTGAAGCAGAGTATGTTGCTGCTGCCAATTGTTGTGGACAGGTTCTATGGATTCAGAATCAATTACTGGATTATGGGTATAACTTCATGAATACTACCATTTTCATTGACAATCAAAGTACCATTTGTATTGTTAAAAATCTAGTTTTTCATAATAGAACCAAACATATTGAAATTCGACATCACTTTATAAGGGATGCTTATGAGAAACATTTGGTTAAAGTGGTCAAAATTCACACAGATGAAAATGTGGCAAATTTGTTAACCAAGGCATTTGATGGACCAAGGTTTCAATATTTGGTGATCCATATTGGAATGCTAAATCCTTAACTGCAAAGTTTAAGGGGAGGCATAAGCCTCAGGGGAGGCATATGCCTCAGGGGAGAATGATGACTGTAAACTTTGTATAATATTGTATAAGTTGTATAATTTCTGAGTTTTTAACACTAACCCTCTAACAGTTGTGCAAGTTGTTTGGTGTATTTGCTTGTTTGATGTTTGTTTTGCAGATGTTCTGAGAATGAAAGTCCCATGATAAATGTCACCAAGAGCTAAAGTCAAAGGAATGTGGTCAAAGTGCTGAACATAGTTTCTACTGATTAATTGAAACATGCTGAAGGTCTTAAACAATGGATAAATTAAATGAGATCTTTTCATTCATTCAAAGAAACAAGTTACAGCTTACATTCATTGTTACAATTGAGATACAATGACCATTCCTAAACACTTGGCTAATTCAGTACTACTAGCTTCTATCACTTATTACAAAATACTTGAGGCTATGACAAGTACTATGATGAAGCTGAAGATGAAAATGTAAGAAGAAGAGAAGGAAGACTGGGAAGATGCTCATGAATCAAAGTCAAGAAAATACTCAAGAACTTTGTTCCATGGTTACATTCCTCAATCATCTACTTCAGCTTCTCCTTTCCCTTACGTATGATCTCAGCCTTCTTGCTCTATCCAATGTGTTCTTGATGTGGAAGACCAGGTCCTGGAGCAGGAAGATTCAACACCAAATTTTGTGATGTTGGGGAAGATGGATCCCTATTACTTGATCTTGGTTGGGATCTTTCTGGTGTGGAAGGAGGAAGAAAGGTTGGATCTTCATTTTCTTCCTCTGAAGAGTCTTCATCAGAGGTATAGATGAAGGGAGAGACAAGCTCTCTCTCAGCAGGATTGGGTACATTGCTTGGTTCACCCTTCTTATAAGAATTCCATTGTCTTTCTTGTGCACCCCATCGGTTCTCCAATGCTCTTTTATAGTCAGAACCATCAAGCCCCCATGGATATGGTGGTACATCTTTTTCTGATGATGGAGAAGAGGAATTTGGATCTGAGGTTTCTGGGTGTGAAGACATAATTTGGATGGAGAATTGGGGTTAATAAAAATTAGGGTTTGAAAGATGATTTGGTGTACATTGATGACTGAGATGTGTTATCTGGGGTGATTAAATAAGCCAATTTTAGGAGTTATGATATTTAATGCGAGTTGGGTGGCACAGTAAAATCAAGATATTGACCGAAGATATTTTTACTTTTGGTTGATTCTGCTGATGGTTGACTATGCTTCAGCAGATTTGACTTTCATTTCTGCTGAAGGGTAAATTTTCAAATTGTAAGTTTTGTCAGACTTGGTCAATAAGTTGTTCTGATAATTTTGACCACGATTGGGGAACTTCCAAATTTAACCCACTTTGCATATCTTTTCCAATTAAAATTATTCGCTTATCACTCCTAATAAACCCATTATTCTCTGGAGTAATTCATAACCATCTCACACAAGTTCATTCAAATGGCTCAACTTGAATTGAAGGGCGACCATCACAAGTATGCTATTCTGAAAACAGCAACGGGACATGAAGAATTCGACTTGATGGTGGAGTTTCTACAAAGGTCGAAGATTAATTATGCTTTGACGTATAGTCCCAATTTGGTGTGTGAATCCTTGGTGAAGCAATTTTGGGCATCTGCTACTAAGAGATCTGTTACAAAGATTGTAGCTGAAATAGATGGTGTAGAATATGTGGTGACAGAAGGGTTGATAAGGACAAAGCTTCAGTTGGATGATGAAAATGGTGTGTATCATTCCAACACTGCAGAGATTCTTGCTGGGCTGAGAGAAGCTGGATATCAAAGTACGGATACATCCAAGTGGCACAAGAATCAATTTTGTCCTAAGTGGAGGTATTTGGTGCATCTGCTGCTTCAATGTATGAGCAACAAGTGTGGTGGATGGAACCAGCTCTCTCTGCAATTAGGTTGTGGTATTGTTTGTCTTTCTAAGGGTGAAACTTATAATTTTTCTAAGTTTATTTTTGATAATATGCTAGAAAATATAGATAAGCAACAGCATAAGTTTCTAATGTACCCTAGATTCTTACAAATAATTTTAGACATAATCACTGAAGATAGAACCCATATACCCATTAAAAGTCTAGGTTCTAAGTTGTTTGCCTCAATGAAAACTAATTATACTGGGGAACATCATCCTATGTTGGAAGCTATGTTGCCACAAGGCAATGCCAATGTAATTGAGGGTGATGATGCTGGCAATATGCCTGTTCCTAATACTGCTGATGATGGTAATCCATCATCTTCTGGTGTTGCTGCTGATGGTAATCCTTCAGTGGTAATGGAAGAAATGCCAGTTACAACTGCTGAACCAGTACCTGATTCTACTGACTTACCACCACCTACCCCTGTACTAATGTCACCCAGTCATACCATTTCATCAGCTCAGGATGCTCCAGCTGAGCAAATTCATGAGTTTGAAGTTAATTTACAGACTTTTGAACCTGAGAGTACTAGACTACCTTCACCCAGCCGTATAAGTGAGCAAATTAATGAAGGCTTTCCTAATGTTGTACATGAGTCTGTTTCTCCTGCTGGGTTCAATGAAGCTCCATTTACCACTGAGCAATCTGCTGGTAGAGCAGAGGACCCTATTACTCTCACTTTTGTATATGATTCCCTTAGCAGGTACATAAAAATGACTGAAGATCTCCAGAAAGAACTTGTTGAGACCAAGACTACTCTTGGTAATGAAATTAAAAGTTTGAAAAGCAAGGTTCAAGATTTGGAGGCACAGCTAAATCAGCAGATGCAAAGTAAGGATGGATTGGGTTCTGCTGAAGTTGCTAAGGAGGCAAATTTGGATTCACTTGAGATTCTAGCTGAAGTTGCTAGACAGTCTAATGTTGTTCCTCCTAAAGTTGCTGAAGCATCTCAATTTAAACCAAAGATACTAGTCCACAGAAGAAGAAGTACAAGACAATATTTGGCAAGACAAGCTGCTGAAACTTCAAAAGTGACTGGTGGAGATGATGATGTGCTGATGACTGAAGCTATGGATGTACTTCAGGAGAAACAATCAATAATTGGGGTTGCTGCTGATAAATCTGCTGCTAAAGGAAATAAATCAGGAGCAACATATTTTGTAGCAGGGAAAGAATATCTTAGTTCCCTTGTTCATCTTTCATCTGAGAATCTACAAGTTTCTGCTAATAGAGAGGTTCAAGAATTACATGATGAACCTATGGCAGATGTGAATGTTCCTCTTGATGATCTTGTTGAAGGAACAAATGATGATTTGGATGAGCTTGTTGCTGAAGAAAGAGCTGGACAAGAAGAACTACTCGAACAATGGGAAAATTATAAGAAGAATACTGATATGACTGAGGAACAGCAAGAAAAATTTGATGCTACATATGAGTCAGTCAATCAAAGATATGTTTCTACTTTGCCTATTGCCAGACAAAGAGAATTGGATGCAGCTGTTCAAGAATTTGATGAGTCTGATTGGCAACAGATTGGACAACAAATGATTAATAATCCTAATGTAGCTGCAGAAATTATTGGTAAAAAGGTAGAAAAGCAAGACTGGCCTTCTGAAATTGTAAAATTGATGAAGTTGAGAAAGAAGGTAGCAGATGAGTTAAAAGCCAAAGCTAAAAGAGATAAACCTATGACTCAAGCACATCAGAAAGATTATATGAGAACATATGTGAGAAGTCAAAGCAGCTCATTATTTAATTCTGCTTGGTCTAAAGCAAAAGTGTGGGGACTTCCATATGAAAAACTGGTTGAGATTTATAACATGATCAAGACTAGAAATGAGCAGGCTGGAATGGGTGCTTCCAAGAATATTCCTCTCCTCAATGCTGATGCTGTTTCATCTGTTAATGTTCCTCTTGTTGCTGAAAAGGTATCTTTACCTGATCCTTTTGCTGATGTACCACATTCTGCTGCTTCATCTTGTTTGGATAAAGGTAAAGCAAAAATGGTGACATCAGATCCTCCAACTAGAAAGAGAACTAGGAGACAATTGGAGCAAGAAAGAATGGGTGAAGAGACTGCTAGGAGGTTGACTGAGGACCAAGAAGCTGACCAAAGAGCTGAGCTTGCCAAATTTCATGAACTGAAGACAAAAGAAGTTGAAATTCAAGCTGCTAGAAACAAACAAATTAGGAAGGCTATGGATGAACAATATGCCTCTGCTGCACTTGAATCTTCTCAAGATTCTACTGATGAGCAATTGGACACTCCATCAGTGGAAACTGATGCTGCAGAAGGTGATTCTGCTGAAGCAGCAGTTCATGATGCTCTTTATGTTCCAGGAAGAAGAGGCAAGAGAATGGCTAAAGTCAGATCATCACATTCAAAACAAAGTCTAATTAATGTGAATGATTCTGATGCTTCATTTATCAGGGAAGGATCATCTGATGATTGGCCTGAAGGAACTAGGGATGTTTTGGTTAATTGGGAGTTAAGTAAAGATGGTCAAGTGAATACAATTTACAGATTGAATAAAACTTCTGTATCCTTTACATTTCTTCAGCAGATTCTTCATCTTGTGAATTATCAAGATTTAGTCACTCTATATGAGTTGGTTATTAAGTACTATGCAACTCAACTCCTGAAGACTCTAGATTGTATTTGTTGGGTGATCTTCAAGTGTTGTTTGATTCTTCTACTCCCACTGGTGCAAGTTATGATATCTGGAAGAACAATCAGAAATGGAAAGTTTAGAGTTGGAAGTTCTATCCTATGTCTTATGTTCATGTGTTGGAAACTACCACTGGTCTGAGGATTATTATGGATCTTACAAACAGATATCCTCTGAAGGTATCTTTGATGGAGAAAATGTTACAACAGAAGTTGGAGATTCCTCCTGATCCAGTTGGTAATACAAGATTGTTTGCTGAATCTTTGGTGAAGGTTTTCAAACAAAGGATTAAGACTTCCAGAGCAGCATCTGAGTAGGGATATTATGTTGTAATATTTGTATTTAAAAAAAAAAAAAAAAAAAAAAAAACCCTAACATATTGTTGTATATTATTTGTCTGCAGGTTTGGTTGTCAACTTACCTGATGTTGACTATTCCATCATAAAGTTGGCTAGTCCAAAGGGTACAGCTTTGGTAAAGACATATCAAATCTGTTGATAGCTGTAATGGTTTGCTCAAAATCATAGGGTTTTCAACTCACCCATGCTTTGTTGCTGAGTAGTTGAAATGGTTGTCAATTTACCATGGATTTTTCCTTTATGGATTCCAAATAATTGGCTAGCCCACATGTATATGGCTTGTGGTAAAGGCAGTGGAAAACCATATTTGGTAATCAGTTAACCAAGATGATTTTCATCAAAATAATTGGCTAGTCCTGAGCAAACGGCTACAGGTAAAGACATCTCAAATCCGTTTATAGCTGATGATTTGCTAAAAATCATGTGGTTATCAGTGTACCTTTGAACACTTGGCTACTCCAGTAGTGATGGCTATTGGTAAAGAGACATCAAATCCATTATTTTCAATGATTCACCTCTCACAGGAGTTAACACACCTGGAAGTGACGAGAATAGTATGAAACTAATTTATTTTGATGTACATTTGGTCATTTGTTGCTGCAAAGAATGGAGCTTTCAAGTATATGCTGATCATAGAGATTCTGCTGAAGATAATTCTTTGCTGGTGCTATCTTATCACAATCCTCATGGTATGTTATTTTAAAGATCTATCAAGAATCTTGAACTTAACCAGGTCAACTTCATGATTAGGGGAGGATTGTTGGGAATTCTGTGAAGTAAGAATTCTGCTGCTGTTTCTGCTGAAAGGATCCTGCTGAAGAGTTGGTTTCTGCTGAAGCAGTGTATCTGCTGAAGACTAGTTTCAGTATTATTAGTTTCTGCGGATATAGTATTTCCGTATTTTATGTAATGTAGTTTGGATATGCATGAGTTTATTTAGGAAGTGATAATGCATATCTTTTAGAAGTTTTAGAATATACGTTTCTTAAGAAACGGTTTAGGGTTCCTTGAGTATAAAAGGAACACACGGTTTATGTATTGAATAACTTTTAGTGAATTCTTTGAATATAATTAAAAGATCCATAGAGGATCAAGAGTTCTTAGTATCAAGCTTGTGTTTTGTTTCCGCTTTATAAATACAAGTTGCAGAGATTGTCTATTAGTGTGTTATTGATTACAGTGACATTACTAACGATTTTAGAGTGCTCAAGAAGATCTATCAATGTATAATAGCTCAACATAACTTTTTCTTACATAATAGACATATATTTGATAAAAACTTAAAAATTAATGATACTTAATTATAAGGATGTTTAAAGAGCGGAGGAAATTCAAATGCATACTCCTATTTTGATATATACCAAGGGATAAATCCCCACCATCCATCTAATTTGATCTAATAGTGAGGATTAACCTAAGATTTAATATACAACCTAAGTCCATGTTTTTTTTGTCTTTTTCTCATTCTTTTTATTCGCTTCTTTTTTACCTTTTTTTTTGTCTTTTTTTTCCCTATTCATTCACCCGTTTTTTTTCTTCTTTTTTTCTCTTGCTTTGCTTCTTCTTTTTTTCTTTTTTTGTGCCTCCTTTTCTATTCCCTTTTTTTTCAAGCTTTTTTTAATAAATATTTTTTTAATTCATCTTTTTTCTTTTTTTAAAAGCAAACCACGTTTTTTTAATTCACGTGTATTTAAAAAAAAAAATTCACGTTTTTTTTCCATTATTTTACATTTTCGTCCGTTTTCATACGTTTATACATGTTTTCGTCTGTTTTAATACGTTTTCACTCGTTTTCATACATTTTCATCCGTTTTTAGACGTGTTTTTACGCTTTCATACGTTTTGTCCGTTTCATACTTATTCATCCGTTTTCTTGCATTTTCATCCGTTTTCTTGCATTTTTGTTCGTTTTCGTCTATTTTTATCCGTTTTCTTTCGTTTTCGTCCTATTTTTCATACGTTTTCTTCCTCTTTCATACGTGTTTTTACGCTTTCATACGTTTCATCCGTTTTCATACATATTCTTCCGTTTCTTATATTTTCATCGTATTCATTTATTTTCGTCTGTTTTTCAATGTATTTGGCCATTCTCAGACATTTTCATATGTTTTAGAATATCACAAGTGATATTCTGTGATATTCAGAATATCACCCAAGTGATATTCTAAATACCACAAGTATTTTTTGAATATCACAATTGATTTTCTGAATATCACATGTGATATTTTGTGATTTTCTGAATATCACAAGTGATATTCTGAATACCACAAATGATATTCTGAATATCATAAGTGATATTTTGTGATATTCAAAAAATCACAAGTGATAGATATTCAGAAAATCACAAGTGATATTCAGAATATTACCAGTGATATTCAGAAAGTCACAGGTGATATTCTGAGTACCAAAATTGTCTGTTTACTTATGTTTTCGTTCGATTTCATACTTTTTCGTTCATTTTTATATGTTTTTGTCTATTTTCATATGTGTTTTTACGCTTTCATACATATTTGCCTGTTTTCTTACCTTTTTGTACGTTTCTTATGTTTCTGAATATGACAAGTGATATTCAAAATATCACTTGTGATTTTCTTATGTTTTCGTCCGTTTTTATACGTAATTGTCCATTTTCTTACATTTACGTTCATTTTCATACGTTTTTGAATATGACATCTGATATTCAAAATATCACTTGTGATTTTCTGAATATCACTGGTAATATTCTGAATATCACTTGTTATTTTCTGAATATCTATCACTTGTGAATATCACAAGGGATATTCTAAATATCACAAGTGATTTTCTGAATATCACATGTGATATTTTGTGATTTTCTGAATATCATAAGTGATATTCTGAGTACACAAATGATATTCTGAATATCATAAGTGATATTCTGTGATATTCAAAAAATCACAAGTGATAGATATCCAGAAAATCACAAGTGATATTCAGAATATTACCAGTGATATTCAAAAAATCACAAGTGATATTCTGAATATCAAAATTGATATTCTGAGTACCACAATTGTCTGTTTACTTATGTTTTCGTTCGTTTTCGTACGTTCTCGTCCATTTTCATATGTTTTTGTCTATTTTCATATGTGTTTTTACACTTTCATATGTTTTTGTACGTTTTCATTCGTATTCGCCCGTTTTCTAACGTTTTCGTCCGTTTTCTTATGTTTCTAAACAATGTTGCAAAAACGGCCTACAAGGCCTTGTAATCGCCGATTCCAAGCTACAAGGCCCTGGAACTTGGAGACATTTACAAGGAAGTCGGCCGATTAATCGGCGATTACAAGGTTTTGGGCCGATTAATCGGCTAAAAAACGCAACTCGGCCCTCGACCGCCTCAAGACCGATTCATGATTTTTGCAACATTGTTTCTGAATATGACAAGTGATATTCAGAATATCACTTGTGATTTTCTTATGTTTTCGTCCGTTTTCATACGTAATCATCCATTTTCTTACGTTTTCGTCCGTTTTCATACGTTTTTTAATATCACAATTGATATTCAGAATATCACTTGTTATTTTCTGAATATCACTAGTAATATTTTGAATATCACTTGTGATTTTCTGAATATCTATCACTTATGAATATCACAAGTGATATTCTGAATATCACAAGTGATATTTTGAATATCACAGAATGTCACTTGTGATATTCCGAAACATATGAAAACGTCTGAGAATGGCCAAAAACACAGAATATCATTTGTGGTACTCAGAAGAAAATCACAAAATATCACATGTGATATTCAGATAATCACTTGTGATATTCTGAATATCCCTTGTGATATTCAGAATCTCACTGGGGTGATATTCTGAATATCACATAATATCACTTGTGATATTCCGAAACGTATGAAAACATCTGAGAATGGCCAAAAACATTGAACAACGGACGGAAACGAATGAAAACGACAAAAATGTAAGAAAACGGAAAAATATGTATGAAAATGGACGAATATGTATGAAAGCATAAAAACACGTATAAAAAAGGAAGAAAACATATGAAAAATAGGACGAAAATGAAAGAAAACGGATGAAAATGGACGAAAACAAATGAAAATGAACGAAAATGCAAGAAAATGGATGAAAACGCAAGAACACGGATGAATAAGTATTATAATTAGGTCAAATAAGAATATCCAATTACAAGTGGCATGCAGGTAAACGGGCCACAAGCTGCGCCGCTACCCCTTTTTGTATTGCAAAGCCTACTCTATTAAAAATAAAACATTGGCCCTTAGCAGCCGGAGAGTTACTTTGCACAACTTTCTTTACGCGATCGAGGAGCTTGATTGCTTGGGGGGCTATCGCCCCAAAGGTATCAAAAGCGAAGGGCACAAACACATGTTGGTTCTCCAAACAAGCCGCTTCATGTTTATCCACTTTTTTGCTCTCGACTTTCAAAAGTGCCTGCCCCGCCACAAAAACAGAATCCCGGAGTCCCACCAACGGGGATACCCCAGTAAGGTCAATGCACACATGCTTGCCTTGCGCCCATCCAAACAAAAGAATGTCCGCTGGCCTCAAGGTGGACCGCCCGTCCAATGGGTCCATCAAGAAATTCACGGGAGCCTCTTTCTTAGCTGAAATCCTTGCCCTTCGTAGTACATCCCATAGAACATCTCTAACCAGGTCATGTCTGTATTTAAAGCCTGGCAGCTCCTTACAATGTAGGGCGTGTTCTCCAAACTTGTCCAAGCATGCTTTTTTACAAATCGGACACGGTTCATCAACGGGAAACATGGGAATCATAAGCTGGTATTTGAGGACAGCCCGATATTCGATAACCGACATGTGTTGCCCGAGTCCGTCAATTGGGAGGGCACTGAGGAAATCTTGAGCATGGGCCCCTTTGAGGTATTCAAACACCGTTTTACGGCGCGAAGACATGTTAAACTCCTCTATAGTCTGCATGGCTTTATAGTTAAACGCACTCGCCAAGATTTTTTGAGGTTTTTCTGGGGCGGTGTCTTTATCCATAAAACCGCCCAGCTCTACGTTGGGGAGAGAGCTGCAAGTGTTGTCCAGTGCGAGCTTGTAATCATCGTCCATCCCAACCATACCGCTGTTCCTTAGAATGTGTTCTTGTAGCTTCCAGGACTGTGCCCTAGAAGCCACATAAGCATATGCGGACACATCTTCCGCTGAGCACAGGCCCAACCCTCCCGAGCTAATCGGTAGGGAAGCCAGTCGCCATTGAAGATCCCCAAAAAAGGGCCCCCCATGAACAACAATATCCTCAACTGCACCTCGGAGACCCTTGTCAAAAATGGATACTGCTTCCCCGACAAATGTCGGTTGGCACGTTCGAAGCCCAAACAGCAATTTGGCCACACCCATACATGAGCGAAGCAATAAGAGCTCACTTTGGGGGTCCCGTAACTTCTGCAAAATGCCCATCAGGTCAACCGCGCGCTGAGCCCTCTTGACTGCCATAGAGCTAATGTAATCCCCATCACGGCTAACAGCCCCCCCTAGAAGTTTTACCCCTGTCTGTGGTCTTCCAATCTCATCAGGAAAAATACCAGGCTTCACTTTCATACCATTGCATGTTGGCTAAAAGATCTCTGACTTCTTAATATTTAACATAAGCCCAAACTGGGGGCCTTCCGCTCGAATTATGTCAAGGGCCTTCGCTACTTCTTCGGCCCTACCTATAATCGTGCCATCATCCAAATACCACGCATGAAAGGGTACAGAGCAGTGTTCTTCCACCTGTAGCACCAACGGATGCAAGACAAGTGCAAAAAGAAGTGGTCCTAAAGGATCCCTTTGCTGGACCCCTGTGTAGGCCCCGATACAGGTGTCTCGAACGTAGAGCCTGGCAGGCTGGGCGTACAAGAACTGAACCCATTGGTAGATAGACGGGCAGCGGATACTTACTTCGCGTAATAGGATTGTGCGGTCAACCATGTTGAAAGCGTTCGAAAAATCCACAGTGAGCATGGCCAGTGATCCGTCGTCCCGGAACGCATTCAAGAATCTATTCGCACTATGGAGGATAGCCTCTGCTCCATTGGGGACCCCGACCCCATATTGAAAGTCCCCTAAGTAAGCTGACATTTCTTTCCCGATTTTACGCATTGCAACTTTAGAAACCAACCTCCGCCATATACCCCCGACTGCAATGGGCCGGATTCCATTATCAAGTTTTAATAAGGGGTTAGGGGGGCAGAGGCAATGAATTCCGCCAGAATTTTCGGGCACAACCCCCGCAGCCAAATGTTAACCACCTCCGTGATGACCACCAGAAGAGCAGATGGCGGAGAGGACCCCTGTCCACACAACGCGTCCATAATATGTTGTTCTCTCAAACCGTCCCTCCCGCACGAAGTTCCATTAGGGAAGGAGCTGATATTCTCCAACACACATTCAGCGTTAACCTGAAGAGCATCTTTGTTGGGCAAGACACGAGGCAAGTGGGGGGGATCCCTGACCGGGTGCTTATCAACCAAAGCTTTTAAGGTGGAATCCCCACAAGGTGCAACTCCAGAAGAGCACAAAACCTTAACCGCAGCCGTGAAGTGACCATCAGCAACTTTCCTCAAACATTGTTTGACATTAGCCCCATTCTCTGATTCATTTTGGCTGACTGGCCCTCTAGTCAGCTCTTCACCTGATTGGGAAAGAAGGGGGACAACGAGCTCCTCAATACCCGCACCATCTTTCCAAATGGCTAAGGAGCGCATGATGCTACTGCATTGCAATGATTTATGATTCCCGGACCTCCGTTCTTGCCTGGAAGTCAGTCGGATAGTACGTAACGTGCAACGAGGCAACAACAACAATTTAATCCAGGCCTCAACTGATCCAGGGGCAGCCGCCACCTTGCTCAATGTGTTTGATAAAGCCTGTGCAAATGCTAATCGACAAGACGGGGGGATGCTTTTAACCGTAGTTATCGGCATAGCAAAAAACACGTCTAAAACCGGACAAAAACGTCTAAAACCGGATGAAAACGTATGAAAAATGGATGAAAAAAAAAGAAAACAAATGAAAACATATTAAAACGAACGAAGACGTATGAAAACGGATGAAAACGTATAAAAACAAACGAACACGTATGAAAACATAAGAAAACGTGCGAAAATAGGCGAAAACATAAGAAAACGGACGAAAACGTATGAAAACGAACAAAATGTATGAAAACTGACGAAAACGTATGAAAACGGGTGAAAATGGACAAAAACGTATGAAAACGGACGGAAACAGTAAAAAACATATGAAAGCGGGAAAAAATCGTGAACTAAAAAAGATGAACTAAAAGAAAAGTGAATTTAAAAAAAAAAAGAAAAAAAAAGCTACGTGAACTGAAAGAACAACAAAAAAGAAAGAAAAAAAAAGAGAAAAAAAAGAAAACAAAAAAGAGGCTACGTGAAAGAAAAAAAAAAGAATAATAAAAAAGACAAAAAGAAAAAGAAAAAAAAGAAAAAAAAAAACATGAACTTATGTTTTCTCATTTAATTTTTAGATTAATCCTTACCATTATTAAATCAAACTATATGGATGGTGGAACTTATATAATATATTTATTATATATAATACAACTACAAGAGTGAAATTTTGAACATGAATCCCATATCTGAAAGAGGAAGCAAAATAGAGGAAACAAGGGAGTTATAAAATAAAAGACATGCGTGTTTTAGGCATAAACTCCAATGTGTTGAAGTTATCGAATCTACAACTACAAGTGAAGTTTGTCATGAATTTATATAATATATAATAAATATATGGTTTGGAACTGACATTATTACTCCGTAGTTAAAATTATAAATAAATTTTATTTTTTCAGTTAAATGTTTGACTCGATTAGCTCGTTCGACTCGAACGGCTCGTTTAGCTCGTTCGACTCGAGAAACTAAACGAGTTTTCGAACGAGCCGAGCCGAATATTAGTTTTTGAAAGCTCAACTCGTGAAACTAATCGAGCAATATTTCATGTTCGAGCTCGATTCGAGTTTGATTATTTGCAAGCTCGGATCGAGTTAAACGAACTCGAGCTCGAGTAGCTCGATAAAAGCTTGACTCGTTAACACCTCTACTCGAGAGACGACCCGATTGCGTCCCTTTCAATTCTCTCTACGTGACCAAGCTAGTGAATGGCTTGAACGTTTACCCGCGGGATCCATCACCTCTTGGGATGATCTCACATCTCGTTTCCTTGCTCATTTTTTCCCATCGGGAAGAACCACCCAGTTAAGAAATGATATCTTGATGTTCCAACAACATCAAGGCGAGACTCTTTACAAAGCATGTCGTCGATTCAAGGACTTACTTCAAAAAGTCCCTCATCATGGCATAGATCTTTGACTCTTGGTCCAAATCTTCTATGACCATGTCGACTACCTTACCAACCGTGCCATTGATCGAGCAGTAGGTGGTAAATTACGAGAAAAAGATGCCATGGAGTCATGGGAAATCATTGACGAGCTTGCCTTCTTTGGCAGTGACTCTTGGGAAGACTCCCATGATGAAACCACGGTTGTTATGGCAATCTCATCACCTGAAAAAGTCTCTCGTCTATCTGAAGAAAACCTGTGTGAGCTTGAGAAAAGGGTTGATTACCTAATCGAAAAGCGAATGAGGCCTTCGAGTCCCATCCGAGCAACTGTCAACTCCATTTCGAACAACAAACCCACACCTCTATCTGAATCACCTCTCAGAGAAAATGCGGAATCTTTTCCGAAAGGTTGGCAAAATTTGAAGAAGCCGTCTATAGGTAAAGGGAGGAAATGCAAGAGAAAATGGCTGAGATGATGAATCTATTAAAGGAGTACACGAAGGTGAAGACTCGTGAAAAAGTGTTGGTTAGAAAGGAAAATGACACTCCCGTCACCAAGTTTGTCAATTCCATATCCGTTGTCCATAAGAACAATAATAAGGAGGAGAAAACTACCATTAGTACACCAAAAATTGAGGAACCACCTAAGTCTCAACCACTAGGATCCTATCTGAAGCACAATATTAATGAAAAAACTATAATTAATTGGATGAGGAATGATAGACGTAACTATTCATCTAAAAAGATCTCTAATGAAAAAAAGGAAAAATATGAATATGACACGTTACACGGAGGACCTGTGTACGAGAGGTTACTTAAGAGAAGTGTGGCTATGAAACAGGTAGATGTTGGGAACTTTGAAATACCATGTAGCATAGGAGAATTAAAATACGTGGATACTTTAGCCGACCAAGGCTCGGAGGTGAACCTGATGCCTATATCTTCTTATGCTAAGTTAACCAACGAAATACCACCCACTACCCATATTAGACTCTCATTTGTTGGTCACTCTTACGTATATCCCTTAGGAATAGCAGAAGATGTATTAGTTAATGTAGCAGGGTTGATGTTTCCCGTTGACTTCATGATCATTGATGATAGAGAGGATGAGTATGTGCCCATAATTCTTGGAGTTCTTACTACTACAAGAGCACTCATCAATTACGAAAAGGGGGCAATAGAATTCAAATCAGGGCAAAGGAGGATACGTTTCCACATGACCCCGCAAGATACAAGGAAGAATATACTTCAAAGTAAAGATGGGGACAATTGTGATATACCTTGTAATCATGTTCGCGAGAAGATCCTTGCATGGGAGGCAAGGATTAAGAGCTATGATGAAATTGAGATTGGAAATGGTAAGGGGGAGATATGGACTCCATTAAGGGTGAAATTGAATGCAATCAGCAGATTAGGAGCCCTGACAAGTTTCTAAAAGGGGATTTGGTGCTTTTAAGCCATTAAGGGATAAAACTGCACCCTGATAAACCCAAATCTTGGTGTTATGAACCCTTCACAATAGAAAGATTGTGCGAAAACGGAGCTACAATCTTGGTTAATAGAAAAGGAAGGAAGATGACCGTGCGTTCTCAACGGTTGAGATTTTACCATAATGATGATGAGCATTCTACCAACGGATACGTCGTCTTGGGAGATGGAGTCACGTAATAGGGTGTGACTTTGAGTCTAGCTACAAGACTCGTAAATAAAGAAAAGCGCTTCTTGGGAGGCAACGCAAGCTTCTCATTTTGTTTGTGTGCTTGTTTATTTGCTTTTACTTGTTTCCGTATGCATTTCAGTCTCATTATTTATTATTCATGTCTCATAGTAACTTGTAAAAATGCTTTATTTTGTTTTTAACTTCGACTTGATCACATATAAAGGTATTTTACAAAAGATAAGTGTAAGGAAAGCTCATATTTGTTTTAAAGAACGAAGTGAACATGAACGATAATAATGAGATATGAATATACATATTAGTATTTGTTTGAGTCAAATGCTTGTATCGAGTCACAATGGATGTTTTGAAGGAATTCCAGGTCTTAAGACACAGGTTTTTCTAGAAATTTTCCGGAAACAAAAGACAGAAACTATGTCAGGTACATCCTGACGGTGTCAGGAGTTACAACCTGACGGCGTCAGGCTCTATCTCCTGAATTTTTTTTCTAGGTTTTGTTTGGCTGCTGGAATTGAAAAGTTTCATAAAATCTCAATTTTTTGAACTCCAGGAATCCGCAAACATTTATTTTTCAAGCATTATATCTTTACTTGCTTTCCATGATTTAGTTTTATATATAGTATACCGCCAATTTTACGCGAGGTTTTGTGCTTGGTTTTCTTTGTTATTTACAGGTTATATTGGACAAGAAGATGATCTTATTTCAGGAGTGAAGCTTTACATGTACATTTTCTTGGAGGAATATTTAACCATGTTACCACATTTTCCATACCAAGCAAATTAGGAGAGTACTAGTTTCTTTCATTCTCATTTATTTTTACTTCTACATCATTTAAATGAACATTGGGGACAATGTTCGACTTAAGTGTAAGGGGGTAAAATTGGAATACCTTAGAAACTACAACTTCGCTTGATTTTTGTTTTATTTAATAGTAGATGTGTAATAAAACTGAACGAAATACTTGTTAGGGTAATTTTAGCACCAAATTAATTTTTTTTCAACATTTAGGAGAGAAACTCTAGTCTTAATAAGCGTCTCATTGATAGGAGTTATATGACTAGCACAAAAAAAATCGTACCACTAAAAAAAAATTCCACCCCAAATATGTGAGGTTCGCCCATAGATTTGTTAGGAAAAGCATTCATTATTAGTGCTTGTGAGTGTACCGGTAGTATTTAGATTCTAGAACTTGCGTTGGTGATGCATCCCGAGACCGCTAGTGAGACTACATTTGTGTAGTTAGGATTTACTATATGATAAGAGACATTAGGTGATGAGTGCTCAAACACTCATCATTTTTGGTCTAGTCTGAACTGCAAAACATACAAAAACACTCAGAAATGCATCAAAATACTGAAAATATTTCAAAATTGTGTTTTATATGTTTTAGATGCAAAATGAGCAAAAACAAATGAAAAACGCACAAAGTTTGCAAAATTGGCAGTTTTAGTCCCCCAACTTTCATAAAATTACAAAGTTAGTCCCTGGTCATTCAAAATATAGAAAATTATCACCAAAGGTCCTTTTACAATCATAAGTTGTCATATTTTGTCCTTTGGTGAAAAAATTGGAAAAGTTTTGGAAATTTACAAATTAGCCCCTGAAGTTTCAAACTTTGACAGATTTGGTCCCTGGTGGGATAATTTTGAATGAAAAATCAATTTTGGTCCTTGGGAATTCAAAAAAATCACTTTTAATCCCTGGATGAAAAGTTTGGAAAAATTTACAAGATTCGTCCCTCAACTTTGGATTTTGGCAAAATTAGTCCCTTGAAATTCAATTTTGGAAAATATTCAATTGTGGTCCTCATATAATTGAAAATTGGCAAAAAGTGACCATTGGAATAACATTAGAAGGTTGGCAGAACTGGTCCTCCAAAAATTCAGATTTGACATTTATGGTCCATGTGATTATAAAACAAACCAAAGGGACTCCTTTTGTTATTAACCCAAAACAAATCAAACCCAATCCACCCTTCCCCCTTTTCTTGGCCTGATCCAACTTAAACCCCAAGCCCACCACTTCAGGCCCACACCCTAACTAATAAAAATTCCACCCCGTCCATTTTTATTACTTCCCTTCGTTGACCCCCACAAGTCAAACAAACAACACCCTTCACCCCCACCTGAAGCTGCTACCACTGCAACACTCAACCTCAACCATCCCTCCACCTCAATTACCCCAGTCTTTGTTCCCTCCTCCAAACACTACCCTCCAAACCACATTTATTACTTACAAAACCTAACAAGCAAAGCCATAACCTGCCAAAACACTTTTGCCGCAAAAAATGATTTAAACGGCTGGGATTGAATGAAGCTATCCAAGGGCTCTAAGTGAAGTGGGATTCAACCATGGGGCCCACAGGAGTGTGAAAAAGCTATAAAGATGGTAGAAGGAAGAAAATGGAAGGAGTTAGTTTTTTTTAGTTTAATTAGGTTAGAATAGAAATTTGTAGTAGATTGTTGTAAGCCAATCTTTTTCTTATATCTTTCTGTATTGTTAAGTTAATTTACCCTTGTAATTTCAATTCTCAATTTTAATTAAAGTTTCAGTCAAGTTTATTCAAGTTCGAATTTTCATTTAAGAAATTTTAAAATTCTTGTTATTGCTTTAAATTGTTACTAAGTCATCTCAGAATGTTAGTTCAAGTATGTTAAAGCTTATTTAAATCAAAGAAAGCTGAAAATCAGAAAAGAAAAGAAAAAAGAGAAAAATTCAATAAGAAAATCCAAATAAAAAATAGTGAAGAAGAAGAAGGTAGCAATAGCAGCAAAGGATGGAATGGACTTAGGTTTAGAACCTCTTGGGAGGTGCATAGGTGGCTCATGGTTTGAGTTTTCAGAATCTTTCAAGCTAAGGATGTCAAGTAAGGATTTGAATCAAGTTTTTCCTTAATTTCTTAGTTAAATGTTTTCTGTGGTAGTTACTTGTTTTGATTTGCTCATTTAGGTTTAGATTAGATTAGTATAAGGTTAATAATTAAATTTATGCATAACTGTGGTCTATTGTTTCTAATTTTCTCAAAACTGTGCATTAAGGGGTGTTTGGATTAAGGTTTTTGGGCTTGCTATTGGTAGATTTTAGGGATTTGGAAAGTTGGTTTGCTGTTCTTATGTTTAAGTTAGTTGAATTCAGTAGATATCTTGGTCAATTTTAAGGTAAAAGTCAAAATCAAAGAAATCCCTCCCCAACAGTCCACTGTTGGGGATTTGAGACTCATACGACACCATATCATTACATAAGTCAGTCACTTAGCCTAATTTAGATTAATCCTAGCTTAATACAACCTATTTAGTATGTAGGATCAATCCAAAGTTCATGAAAGTCAACATATCAAGTTTTTGAAAAAAGTCAAGTTGCATGGTTTCAGATTTTTCCTAAAATTCAAGGAATTTTATTAAATTTTGTACTTTGAATCAAAGGTTGAAATTTGTTTCATTTGGTAGTCTACCAGCTCATGTTTTAAGTCCTTACTTGTTTACATTTTTGTGAATTTTTTGGTGGGCCCCACAGCCCTCCAAAGTGAGCTGCAGGGCAACCCTTGCCCCTGCATCAGCAGGTCTGCAACTACCACCACCACTTTGGTAGTGGTTTCTGACCTCCATAGTGGGTCCCATGCCCCAATCTTTGCACCTTTCAACCCCCCCTGGTGGGCTTCCTATGTTGACCAGTGTTTTGACCTAGATACCTGTGGACCCCACTTGAATTAAGCCCATAATTTTGTCCCCATTTTCAGTTTCCAAACTAGAATTGGATTGCTTATTGGTGCTTATTAGCTTATCTTGTGAGCTTATTTGGCTTATTTTTGCTTTGAAATGTCCAAATAGCTTATTTGTATCAGTTTTAACCAAAGTGGGTCCCACTGAAGCTGATTTGAGCTTATTTCTTGTTGTGGTCAACAAAAGTCAACTATTGACCCTATAAGCTTGTAATTTGCTTATTTTTGATTTCCAAAAAACTTGTTTTCACAAAAAGTTCATTTTTTTAGTTATAAATTAGTTTTTAAAAAGAAAAATCCAGAAAAGTCAAAGTAATTTTAAGTGATAGTTTCTATTTAATTTTATTTAAATTTAAATTTTCATTTTTATATTTTTATTAAGTAATTAGCTATTTTATACTTTTCTTAAATTCCTCTTATATTAAAGTATTTATAGTAATTTTCTTAGATTTTTATTTTATCATTTAGTATTTATTAGAATTAATCTTAATTTTATTAATTATTAATTAATAGTTAGTTTTAAATAGCATAATTAGTTTTTATTAAGTAAAACCTAGTTTTTATATTTTTTTTATAGCTTTTATATGTTATAAAATAATTTTAGAAAGTTTATTATAATTTTTACTATTCATTTTCTATTTTTATTAATTTAAATAGTTTAATTAGGTAATTAATAATTAATTAGTAATTAATTAATAGAAAAATCACAAAAAGACAAAAATACATACTTTTAGTTTTAAAACTTATTTTTAGTTATTTTATAATTTTAGAAATTTTATTTTCACCTTTTTATTATTTAATTAACATTATATTGTATTTAAGTATTTTAAATATTAATAATTAGTATTAATTAGTATTTAATTAATAATTAATAATTAAATAGTGTAAAAATACTTTTTCTTTTTCTAAAATTTTCTTTTAGCTTTTAGTTTGTAAAAAAGTCATTTTCACCCCCTGGGTGTTTTCAGATTTCCGTTTTCACTTTTTATTTCATACGTTTACGTTTTGTTTAAACGTAACGTACGCGTTTTTAGTTTTAAACGTTTCTGGTTTTTCCTACTTTCCTGTCTTATTCATATAACTTGTTTAAGCTATTTCCTTGTAGATTCCTTAGCTTAATCACACACAAACCCCTTTCTCATCCAAATTCACCCGATCACGAAACCGTTTTATAACCATCCACACCTCGTCGGGACATAACGACCCGGGGAAACACTATATTCCGCGGAGCATTGACTCTAGGCAGTTTGACCCTGTTGACCACATCCGTGGTTGACTTTGGTTGACGGTTTAGCATCAATCAATTTCGTTTTCAGACCCACCTCCACAGTATGATATGATTCACACAACTCCTCAAGAAACCGAGCAAGACCTTTTACTAAAGGCTCTTGATATTTTAAAAGAACTTAAGGAGGAGTTGGTTACTACACCGTTTTGAGACTCTCGTGAGAAATCTATGGCAGAATTACTTGCTGAAGAATGAGAGGCTAAAAACGAATTGAGTATGGAGGAATTACTTGTCTTAGAGCAAGCAGCTATAACTCGTGCCAAATTTCGTCAAGCTGCTCTTCTAGACTGTGATAATGATAGTGATAATAAGGACACCCTTGATATCCTTCAATTTTATAAGGGTTCTTCAGATTCATCAATTGTGATTCCTTCCATTGAAAATCAGGGAGAAAATAATGAGACGTGGAAATTACTAGCAGAAGATCAAATGGAACTTGTACAATCCATGAACGCTAGCTCCTCTCATCTCCCTCAGTCTGTTGTTATCACACCCGAAGTTCACACTCACTCTCTGAACATGGGGGATGAGCATCTTAGCACTGTTCCTAATAAGGAATCGGACGAATTAATAAAGTCTAGTGTTGAGATCCTTGTCCCAATCCCGAGAGAGTCACAGGGGACTTTTGATCAAATGTGTGATATTCCTTCTCACCCTAATAATCCAAATGATCAAATTGAGATTGTCTCTGATTCTAGTGATGATTGTTTATCTCATGGAGATGTTGAGTATGTTGATGCATCTATTCCCCACTCTAATGTTGACTTTCTTCTCGAGGAGTTCACCGATGAACTCACTTACTCCAATCCACTTCCATCGAGAAGTGATGATGATCTCTTTGATTTCAAAGATGATATGGAGGAAGTTGAAGCATTCCTTGCTCTAGATAGTTCAATTTCGTATGAAGTTGATGATAACTATCTTGATTCTGAGGGGGATATTCTTTTCCTTGAAAGCTTATTGAATGATGATTCATCACTCAATTCCTATCTCAATACCGGGCTTAGTGATTCAAACGTTGATGAAATATCTTCTGAGCCCATCATTGATCACCTTATCATGACTCCTCCGGAGTATGATAGCCCGGGGGGAGATGCACTTAATCATGAGGATTTGCAAATTCCCACCCACCCTCCCGGGATGTTTTTGAGCTTAGCCCTTGAAATCCAAACTCAGGCTAATGAGCCTGTTCTCGAGCTTCCTTCCTCTCTTCTTCACTCCTTCGGGAATGAAGACACTATATTTGATCCCGGCATTTTCATGTATCATTATCTTGAGCCGGATACTTATCTCATCGGTGTGGAACTTTCACATGCTTCAAATGTTTGTCCAAACATCTTGAATGAAAGTCCGATTGAGATTGCTTCTTCCACATCATGCTTCCCCAAGGACAAATGAATTCGGGGTGGAGTCAAGCTAGCGACTCGGTAAACAAAAACAGTAGCATGCTTATAGGGTTTTCACCCTAAGTGTGGGGGAGTCCCCCATGCTATGATTACAGAAGTGAAAATACAAAATGGTGTTTTCCACGCTTAGCTTGTAATGTGGCCCTTTTACGTTTAAAATGTCGGCATAATAGCCGGGATTTTGAATATTGAGGACAGTATTCATCCTAAGTGTGGGGGGGGGGGGGGGGGGGGGGGTATTCGCTATTCTAGCGAATTTTACACATTTTACTATCTTATACCCCCGTTTTTAGCCAAAATTTCAAAAATTTTCACTGGTGCTTCAAAATTTTTGTGGTAATCAGTCCGCCTTGTCTAACCGACAAAAGGGATTGGCTAGTCCAGGAGCAAACGGCTCTTGGTAAAGACATCTCAAATCCGTTTACGGCTTGCAATTTGCCCAAAATTGTATGGTTCATCAACTCCCCATATCCCATAAAGCGAATGAGTTGCCTAGCCCGCAAGATTATGGCTTGTGGTAAAGGCAGTGGAAAATCCATAATTGGTAATCAGCTCACCAAGATGTTGACTATTCCATCAAGAGCTGGCTAGTCCAGAAGCAAACGGCTCCTGGTAAAGACAAATCAAATCCGTTGACAGCTGGTGGTTTGCTCAAAATCACACGGTTATCAGGTGTGCCACAGTTCTTACACCTGGCTACTCCAGAAGTGATGGATTTTGGTAAAGAGTTTAAAATCCATCAAGTTTTCAAAACAGTATTGCTAGGGACTAGCTTAGTGTGGGGTATTGATGAGTGCTCAAACATTCATCATTTTTTGTCTAATCTGAACTGCAAAACATACAAAAACACTTAGAAATGCATCAAAATACTGAAAATATTTCAAAATAGTGTTTTATATGTTTTAGATGCAAAATGAGCAAAAACAAATGAAAAACGCACAAAGTTTGCAAAATTAGCAGTTTCAGTCCCCCAACTTTCATAAAATTACAAAGTTAATCCCTGGTCATTCAAAATATAGAAAATTATCACCAAAGGTCCTTTTACAATCATAAGTTGTAATATTTTGTCCTTTGGTGAAAAAATTGGAAAAGTTTTGGAAATTTACAAATTAGCCCCTGAAGTTTCAAACTTTGACAGATTTGGTCCCTGGTGGGATAATTTTGAATGAAAAATCAATTTTGGTCCTTGGGAATTCACAAAAATTACTTTTAATCCCTGGATGAAAAGTTTGGAAAAATTTACAAGATTGGTCCCTCAACTTTGGATTTTGGCAAAATTAGTCCCTTGAAATTCAATTTTGGAAAATATTCAATTGTGGTCCTCATATAATTGAAAATTGGCAAAAGTGACCATTGGAATAACATTAGAAGGTTGGCAGAACTGGTCCTCCAAAAATTCAGATTTGACATTTATGGTCCTTGTGTTTATAAAACAAACCAAAGGGACTCCTTTTGTTATTAACCCAAAACAAATCAAACCCAATCCACCCTTCCCCCTTTTCTTGGCCTGATCCAACTTAAACCCCAAGCCCACCACTTCAGGGCCACACCCTAACTAATAAAAATCCCACCCCGTCCATTTTTATTACTTCCCTTCGTTGACCCCCATAAGTCAAACAAACAACACCCTTCACCCCCACTTGAAGCTGCTACCACTGCAACACTCAACCTCAACCATCCCTCCACCTCAATTACCCCAGTCTTTGTTCCCCCCTCCAAACACTACCCTCCAAGCCACATTTATTACTCACAAAACCTAACAAGCAAAGCCATAACCTGCCAAAACACTTTTGCCGCCAAAAATGGTTTAAACGGCTGGGATTGAATGAAGCCATCCAAGGGCTCTAAGTGAAGTGGGATTCAACCATGGGGCCCACAGGAGTGTGAAAAAGCTATAAAGATGGTAGAAGGAAGAAAATGGAAGGAGTTAGTTTTTTTTAGTTTAATTAGGTTAGAATAGAAATTTGTAGTAGATTGTTGTAAGCCAATCTTTTTCTTATATCTTTCTGTATTGTTAAGTTAATTTACCCTTGTAATTTCAATTCTCAATTTTAATTAAAGTTTCAGTCAAGTTTATTCAAGTTCGAATTTTCATTTAAGAAATTTTAAAATTCTTGTTATTGCTTTAAATTGTTACTAAGTCATCTCAGAATGTTAGTTCAAGTATGTTAAAGCTTATTTAAATCAAAGAAAGCTGAAAATCAGAAAAGAAAAGAAAAAAGAGAAAAATTCAATAAGAAAATCCAAATAAAAAATAGTGAAGAAGAAGAAGGTAGCAATAGCAGCAAAGGATGGAATGGACTTAGGTTTAGAACCTCTTGGGAGGTGCATAGGTGGCTCATGGTTTGAGTTTTCAGAATCTTTCAAGCTAAGGATGTCAAGTAAGGATTTGAATCAAGTTTTTCCTTAATTTCTTAGTTAAATGTTTTCTGTGGTAGTTACTTGTTTTGATTTGCTCATTTAGGTTTAGATTAGATTAGTATAAGGTTAATAATTAAATTTATGCATAACTGTGGTCTATTGTTTCTAATTTTCTCAAAATTGTGCATTAAGGGGTGTTTGGATTAAGGTTTTTGGGCTTGCTATTGGTAGATTTGAGGGTTTAGGAAAGTTGGTTTGCTGTTCTTATGTTTAAGTTAGTTGAATTCAGTAGATATCTTGGTCAATTTTAAGGTAAAAGTCAAAATCAAAGAAATCCCTCCCCAACAGTCCACTGTTGGGGATTTGAGACTCATACCACACCATATCATTACATAAGTCAGTTACTTAGCCTAATTTAGATTAATCTTAGCTTAATACAATCTATTTAGTATGTAGGATCAATCCAAAGTTCATGAAAGTCAACATATCAAGTTTTTGAAAAAAGTCAAGTTGCATGGTTTCAGATTTTTCCTAAAATTCAAGGAATTTTATTAAATTTTGTACTTTGAATCAAAGGTTGAAATTTGTTTCATTTGGTAGTCTACCAGCTCATGTTTTAAGTCCTTGCTTGTTTACATTTTTGTGAATTTTTTGGTAGGCCCCACAACCCTCCAAAGTGAGCTGCAGGGCAACCCTTGCCCCTGCATCAGCAGGTCTGCAACCACCACCACCACTTTGGTGGTGGTTTCTAACCTCCATAGTTGGTCCCATGCCCCAATCTTTGCACCTTTCAACCCCCCCCCCCCTCTGGTGGGCTTCCTATGTTGACCAGTGTTTTGACCTAGATACTTGTGGACCCCACTTGAATTAAGCCCATAATTTTATCCCCATTTTCAGTTTCCAAACTAGAATTGGATTGCTTATTGGTGCTTATTAGCTTATCTTGTGAGCTTACTTGGCTTATTTTTGCTTTAAAATGTCCAAATAGCTTATTTGTATCAGTTTTAACCAAAGTGGGTCCCACTGAAGCTGATTTGAGCTTATTTCTTGTTGTGGTCAACAAAAGTCAACTGTTGACCCTATAAGCTTGTAATTTGCTTATTTTTGATTTCCAAAAAACTTGTTTTCACAAAAAGTTCATGTTTTTAGTTATAAATTAGTTTTTAAAAAGAAAAATCCAGAAAAGTCAAAGTAATTTTAAGTGATAGTTTCTATTTAATTTTATTTAAATTTTAATTTTCATTTTTATATTTTTATTAAGTAATTAGCTATTTTATATTTTTCTTAAATTCCTCTTATATTAGAGTATTTATAGTAATTTTCTCAGATTTTTATTTTATCATTTAGTATTTACTAGAATTAATCTTAATTTTATTAATTATTAATTAATAATTAGTTTTAAATAGCATAATTAGTTTTTATTAAGTAAAACCTAGTTTTTATATTTTTTATAGCTTTTATATGTTATAAAATAATTTTAGAAATTTTATTAGAATTTTTACTATTCATTTTCTATTTTTCTTAATTTAAATAGTTTAATTAGGTAATTAATAATTAATTAGTAATTAATTAATAGAAAAATCACAAAAAGACAAAAATACATATTTTTAGTTTTAAAACTTATTTTTAGTTATTTTATAATTTTAGAAATTTTATTTTCACCTTTTTAGTATTTAATTAATATTATATTGTATTTAAGTATTTTAAATATTAATGATTAGTATTAATTAGTATTTAATTAATAATTAATAATTAAATAGTGTAAAAATACTTTTTCTTTTTCTAAAATTTTATTTTAGCTTTTAGTTTGTAAAATAGTCATTTTCACCCCCTGGGTGTTTTCGGATTTCCGTTTTCACTTTTTATTTCGTACGTTTACGTTTTATTTAAACGTAACGTACGCGTTTTTAGTTTTAAACGTTTCTGGTTTTTCCTACTTTCCTGTCTTATTCATATAGCTTGTTTAAGCTATTTCCCTGTAGATTCCTTAGTTTAACCAATCTCAAACCTTTTCCTGTCCAAATTCACCCGATCACGAAACCGTTTGTTAACCATCCACACCTCGTCGGGACATAACGACCCGGGGAAACACTATATTCCGCGGAGCATTGACTCTAGGCAGTTTGACCCTGTTGACCACATCCGTGGTTGACTTTGGTTGACGGTTTAGCATCAATCATTAGGATAACCCTTGTTTTAAGCCTGTAATATAATTACATTGACTTCATTAGTCAAGTAATTTTCCAACACCTTTGCGATGTACTCATTTTTAGTACACGATACCCCTAGTGCAACCCCCAGAGCCTATCTTTTTTCGTTTCTAACTTTAACCATTTTACTTAAAGGAAGAATTTGTTTACAATCCACCCCTAAATGTACACCCAAATTGCCTTAACCTTCCTTGTATGCGCTCATCTTTAGTGCATTATTTTTAATTGTTTAAACCCTTAGTTAGTTGTCTAATTGGTTACATGGTTGCTAAGTTGAGTCATATCTTGTACATATTGTTTTGAGACGATTGAGACTTATGGGTAAAGTACTAGTGTAATGGAATGATAACGCTCTAATTATACATATTTCTTGAGCATTATTCTATATGTTTTATGATCATTTTACGTGAAATTTTGGTACTTAATATCATAAAATGAATGCATGTTTACTCTTGGATGGTCTGAGAATGAAATACCTAAAAACCTACTATTTCGCCACTTGAAGTGAATAAATAATGAAGTCTTCCATGATTAGCTTTCTATGTAAGCCAAGTGCGCGGGTCACCTTCTCGAACTCTACCACCCACGTAGCATTCCAGACTACGAAAGATTCTCCTCAAATTCAATCTCTTGCGAATACCATGTAGAAATTTGTTGTTCAGCATCAGATCATGATATGTCCAGTGATTGGTGTACCTTCCCGATCTGTGTGAGTAAACTTGATATTCTTTAACTCTAAATTCCAAAGCTTCATCAACCATTTGCAATGTACTGTCACTGAACTTGTATAGTTCCTTGAAGCGCATGACCATAGGAACATTGTACCGATCTCGGAACATCACCGCCATAAGAGATTCAATGACAGTAAAGTCAGCAACTGGTTCCATGCTGGCAACATCCCATTGGGGCCGTGTGAGATTGAGCTGGGATTGATAACTTTCGATGCCAAGTTGGAAATCTTTGACACGTTTTCTGATGACAATACCCCGGATCCATTGAAGAACAACAAACACAAGAGTCTTCTTTTCTTGAGATGGTAGATGATGCAATTTTCCTTGAAGATGTAATAGATACAGGTCTTCGAAGCCATTGAGGGAGAAGATGCTTGAAATCGCCTTCAGAGATGGTATAATCTTTGAAATCAGCTCGTCAGAGAACAATGCTCTTGAGATAGTCATATCCGTGGATGGGGTGTATTTGGATCTGGACGACACTGATGATTTGGAGTGGTGATCGAACAGATTTACGATCATTTTTGAGCTTGAAACCTATCCACATAGAATTGTTGTTTCTTGAGCCACCAGTGAGAGATTCCAAGAGAGGCAGCAACATCATAATCACATTCTTGTGTAATCCACATCCCATCAGGTACAAGCTGTTCCAACCCAATATCTTGATAATGAGCAGCTTTCTTCTTGGTGATAGACAGGGCTGATTTGCATTGCTTGCTGCCGAATCTAAGATACTCGAGATCCTTGTTGAAGAAGAACTCTGCTTGAATAGTGACATGACCTGGAGATCCACCTAGAGGGAGTGGATTGCTGTAGTTGAACTTCATGATCCATTCATCAACGATATCATTGAACATCTTGTGGCATTCCTCCATTTGATATTGTAGATGAGTGACGTCCGGATGAAAGACCTTGACACTTTCGAAGGCTAGTCCTTCCAGATCCTTTTGTGTTAGCTTCGATAATCCTCGCTTCTTACAAAACCACTCAATAACTGTCCCCATATCACCAGTCTGTGCTAGCAGGGAGTCTTCAGAGGGAGGTACGAAGCTGGTGGTGATAGCATTAGCCCAGTTTTTGTCACTAGTCATCTGATCAGAGGAGGAAATAGCCCAGTTTGGCTCAGGAGAGAGTGAATGCTCAACATCGAGTTTCCACCAAGACTCTTTATCTTCCTTGGTCAAGTTGACTGGTGATGGATCTGCAGAGTCACTTCTGGTGAATGATGTCCACCAATGCTTCTTATGAGGGATATGAGAGGTGGAAGCATCATCGTTATCCTCATCAGACGAAACAGTAGGATGAGGCACAATGGACTCTTCATTTATGATAGCATCATCATTGGTTGGTGAAGCGATGGAGGTCGTGCCAGTGTCAATAGCGCTCTATGCAGCATACGTGACCTGCTTGGCTTGTTTGGATGGTGTTGACTTAGAAGATTTGTCGGGTTGTTGCTGATTAGATGATGATGTAGGATGTGATGGCATAGTTCGTGAGTGAGAACCTCCAGGTTGTTCAGGGGTTCCCGATGGTCCTGATGATCCAGAAGGTGGAGGTGGTGGTGGAGGATGAGGTGGTGATCCCGATGGAGGCCTAGGGTGACTCTGACGCCTCCTTTTTCTCTTCAACACAATTTCCATGTCTTTTGTGTGCTGCTTGGCATTATCTTGTTTTATAGAAGCATCTAATGCTTTATATAATTGGATGTGTGCTTCATGCCCTTTGTGTTGGTCTTTCTCGTACATACTTTGTTGCAAGATCACCTTCATGTCGTCAATGGGTAACTTTTTGAATCGAGATCGGAGAGGTGCTTCCAGAGCAATGCTGACAGCTTCAGCGACTTGTTCATTGATAGCATGAGACACTTGTTGCTCGAGGTCGAGGTGTTCTAACTTGTATAACCTTGTGCTGTGATCCTTGATAGTTTGAGGCAACTCAAGATCCACAATTTTCCTTAACAACGATGCATGCTTATCCAACTCCTCATGAATGGTGAGATTGTCTTGTACGATTCCAGCAGTAATACCAACTACATCATCCAGTCCGAGATCCGGTTTCTTCTCAGAGGTGGGCAGAGTTGAGATCTTTGCGGTTTCGGAGGATTTCTCTAGTGTGGCAGTGGCCTGAGTGGTACCAGTAGTGGTTGTTGCTGCAGTAGGAGTTGGTGTAGTCAGGGTAGGAAAAGGAGAAGTTTCCTGCTGGATAGTGACATCTACCATTGAGACGACTTCTTCACGTTCATCACTTGATTTGTCACCTTCTGTTTCATCTGGCTTATCTACTAAGAATTGATCTCCAAATGTGTCAAGATTCTTGAAAGAAGCAAAAGTTCCTGTTGAGCTGTCAGGTTCCACTGCGAGCTTAGGATCATTAGTCTTGAGTTTGAGATTACCTTGTATGTTTGGATAAGCAGTGGACACAAACTCATCATGAAGTGGGTCTAATGGTGTTTCAGTCCCGACTACTTCATCCTGAATGGGCTTGCTACTGGTGACATCTTGTGTTGCTAAGATGGTGTCATCACCTTTGTGTGTTGAACTGGTATCAGTCTCAGACTCACTTGAGCTAGCACATTGCACCAGACTAGGTGAGTGTGACATTGCTTTGTCAGGAGACACTTTGGCAGATGATGGTATAGTAGAGCGTCTTTTGAGGATGAACTTAGTACTTGTAGATTTGGAAGTCGGAGATGAGATTTTTAACAGTGTTTGTGCGGCCTGTTCATCAGTTGCAACTTCCTTACCTCTACCCTCTATATGCTGTAGCTGTTGTAATTTTCCCGATTCAGGTTCTTTGATGCTAACCCCACTGACTGGAGGTATCGGTGGCATGTAAACATCTTTCAGACTTTCTTCTGTTTCCCGTTGAATCATTTCTGCTTCTGATAGTGGTATTTGTACGGTGCTAGGAGTTTCTTCTGGATCACTTTCCATAGACATGGGTTTCTTGGAGCTAGGCTTCTTGCTCCCAGTGGTGCGTTTAACCATTTTGGTACCGCCAGAAGAAGCAGCTAAAGTAGACACTCCCTTACGTTTCTTCGATGGAGTTTTCTTAGACTTGGTGGACTGAGATTGTTCAATAGTAGATGCTTCCTGACTTGCTTTCAGAAGTTTAATATACTCCTCGTAGTATGGAGCAGTGAGTATGTCGCGAGTGAGTAGAGCATCGGGAATTGCCATACCAAAGATTATTTGGGATGTACCTTTAGCAGTATACTTAAGATATCCCCCTGTATTTTCATCAGAGGTTTGATGGAGAGCCGATCCTTCTCTCGGGTGAAAGTGAAGGGATCGTTGGAGACTTAAGATAATTAGTTTGGTGAATCGAATGCTTGGTATAAGAAGTTTGGTGGATCTCTTCTTTCCATTTTTGTTTGCCTCAACATTTGCTTTATCTTCCAGAAATGAGTGGATTGAGTGAGTGAACTCCTCCCAGATTCTTTCAACAAAATCGACATTCTTCCCATTGACTACACCCCAGAGAATATGTAGTGAAAGAGCTCTAAGTCTTTCGTATCCTGAAGTTTTACCAGTTAAACACAAGTTAATGAAACTCGCGATAGCTCTCCATGGTTGGTACATATCGTGAGTGATGACCGAGGATAATGTGGAAGCATGAGTGGGATATCCCACTTTATTGACAAAGCTCAGTAAGGTGGCAGGATTAGGCGGGGGTGTGTACTCCACATTATCACCAGTCGGCATGATTTGAAGTGCACTGCCAAGAGTCTCTTTAGTGATGTTCACCCAGTGTTCATCAAGCTGACATCTGTATGTGTCAGTAGCCCTATCGTAGCTAATGGTGTTCCAGAACTGTTGGATGTAAATGGATGGGATAGTTGCAGATGCAGTGAAAGCTCTGAAGAATGTGGTGCGTTTAAGTACATCCAGAGCAATTTGAAATATAGGGTGGTTATGGGGTTTGTCAGCCTTCACGTAGCAGTTACTTTTCCCGATAGACACCCACTTGTTGAAAGGAAGGATATCAATATCAGAACGAATAGGTGGAGCTGATGATCCTTCAACATTAGAGTCTGCCATTATATCTGCAATTTCCACAAATCACAACAGAAAACAAACACACGGAAGTGAATTTGTCAGTTATAAGTGAATCCCTGATATCACTACACATAGATGACATCAGAAGACACACATGAGAACCGTGTTAAATGGAGAAAAGATAATAAACACATATGTGCACCCATAATTGTCAACACCATCGAACGAGCAAGTCAATGCCAGGCCACTTACAACACAACAGACCAAAGGCATGAGGTATACGGTTATTGATGAGTGCTCAAACACTCATCATTTTTGGTCAAATCTGAGCTGCAAAACATTTAAAAACACTTAGAAATGCATCAAAATATAGAAAATATCCCAAAATTGTGTTTTATATGTTTCAGATACAAAATGAGTAAAAACAGATGAAAAACGAACAAAGTTAGTATAATTGGCAGTTTCAGTCCCCCAACTTTCAAAACTTGTCAAAATTAGTCCATGAGCATTTATTTTGAAAGATAAGTCAACCCAAGTCCTTTAAAAGTCAAATATTATCAAAAATGGTCTTTGGGTAAAAAGTTTTGAGAATTTACAAGTTTAGTCCCTGGAGTTTCACATTTGGCAGATTTGGTCCCTGGTCAAATATTTTTGGAAGAAAAATCATTATTGGTCCTTGGGAAGTCACAAGTTATCACAAATGGTCCTTGGGTGGAAAGTTTGAAGGAATTGCAAGTTTAGCCCCTGAACTTTGGAATTTGGCTTTGGTCCTCGGGTTCTTAATTATGGAAATTATCATCAAAGGTCCTTGTACTATTCATTTATGGCAGAAATTACCCTTGGATTACACTTTGGAAAAATGACAAAATCAGTCCACAAGTTTCAGGAATTACAATTTTTGTCCTTGTCATTTATTCCTAATACTAAACTAATAAAAAAACAAACAAACCCAACCTCCAAATCCAGTCCACCCAACACCCCCAAGCCTAAACCCCACGACCCAATTCCATAATAATATAAGCCAGGGTCAAACAAGTCAACGGGTCAACCCCTCAGTCAAACCCCCAATCGCACCACTGTTCACCCCATCTTCTTCCCCCCAAAACCTGCTTCCATGTCCCCCCTCCTACTCCACCTTTCCCTCACCTTCCCCCACTATTAAACCTCTCAAACCCCTCCTCATTTATTGCACCAACCAACCTCACCAAACCCACTAAAACTTCCAAATTACCATTTCCCGCCAAAATGAAATCAAACGGCCAGGATAGTCTCCCCTCATCCAACGGCTTAGGTAGGAAGTGGGAATGAAAGTGCAACACCCCAGGGCCTATAAAAGTGAAAGAGAATGAAGGAGAGGCAGTTAGTTAATTTTTTTAGTTGTAGTTTAGTTTTAGTTATTTTAGTTAATATAATTTCATTCCCAGTGTTTATTTAAGCCTCCAATTGTACTCTTAAGATTTTTTAATGTAACAAGAATCTATTTCGAGTCAGTTAATCAGTTCAAGCTTTTGTGATTCACAAGTTGCAATTTTTATTTGAAAAATTCATTTTCATCTTTGATGTTATAAAAGTTGTTGGTGAATAGTCATTTTAGCTCACATAAATCATTTATAAGCTTTGATAAGCTCAGCAAGGTTTAAATAGGTTTTAGCTCAAAAATCTTCATTAGTTAACGAAAGTCAACTGTGAGCCATTTGGCTTATTTTGAAGATAGTGCAGACTCATTGGTACTTAGTCCCTGGATTCTGAGCTTACTTAAAAGATAAGCTGTGTTGAAATGTACCTCTTTTCAGCTAAGGTTGCTTTGTAAGTTCCAAATTCAGTTTTTTAGTATACTTTCTAATATTTTCTATTAATCTGTTGTACTTGTTCCTTGTTATTGCTTTGTGCTAATCTGTGCTAACCCTGTACTATTAGGAACTCAAGTGTGGATTTTATGGTTTAGATTTTCATAATGCTTCATTAAATCACCAAAATAGTCTAGTTCAGGGGTGTTTGGCATAAGCTGCTACTTTGTGTCCTTGTGCTTGTGAGTGGTTAGAGACAGTTGAAACAGCTTCCATTAGGTCCATATAGTGTAAGATAAACATAAAATCCAGAGGTTTTAGTGTAAAAAGTCAAAATCAACTCCGATCCCCTCACACTTGTTGATGCGTGGGAATCGCACCTTGCTTTACCTCTCGAGTGATCTCGAGAAGCTTACAACCCCCACCAGGCAGTGTACCTGATCGTTGTAGTATAGTATAGTGACAAGTACCGGGGGATTGATCGTTCAGCTTAGGAATAGTGTCGCTAGGATTAGAAAACCTAATTAATAGTTCTAGAGGTGAGAGATGATTATTTTTGTATTTTTATATTTTTATGAAAGCAATTAAAATCTCGGGTTTTTAGAAGAGTGGGCGGAATTAGTTGCTATTCAACTAACCCAAAGCTATTATATAATTAAAATAAAACAATGAAAATGAAATTAAACTAATTAAACTAAGGTTGTGAGCAGTAATTGGAGAAATTGTGTTTACTTAGACTTCGTTACTCCCTAGATATCTTTTACATGTTAATTACTTGTTACACTTGTATGAATGACGGATTGTATTCCTTAATACCATTCGTGGGGTGGCATACATAACTCCCCAACTCTATGAGCTCTTATCTCCTCCTACACCATGACCCAGCACAACTATAGGGATTGTAAACAGTGGCTCATGCATTAAATACAACCAATAAAGACCTAGTACGCCTCGGTTCTTGTTTCTTAAGACGTTCAAGCATGTTACCATTTGGAGATCTGCCAGTTTTCTTAAGCCTAACATATAAATCATTCATTCAAAACAAGAATAGACAAGTAATCAACACATAATCAACATCTAGGTTTCATTAGATCTAAGCAAACACAAGAGAGATCTAGCCTAGCATAATGGAATTGAGACAAGAACAAGAGATAAACAACCAACACATAGACATATTGATTGAGTTGAAAGTACACTTATCTCAATTACAATGCAAGGTCTCAAGGGTTTGGAACCCTTGAAAAACATGTAAAAGAGGCACCAAAATCGTCTTTAGGGTTTCACCAAAACTTCTCTCCCTTAATGAAAAAACTAGAAAACTATATATAGGAAAAACAGTCTGACGGCGTCAAGAGTTAATTCTGACGCCGTCACCTCGCCGCCATATACTTCCTCAGACGGCCTAGATCCACTTATGACGGCCTATGTGACGCCGTCACCACCCACGGTATAATATTTTTGCCACTTTGACGCCGTCACCAGTCCATCTGACGCCGTCACCAGCTACGATGTTTAATTCTCCATGTCTGACGCCGTCAAGAAGGTAGTCTTGACGCCGTCACCTTGTATCTTCAGCATGGATTTTTGGTACTTTGCCGTTTTCTTCACTTTTATGCTCCAAAAACGTCCAAAATAGCTTCTTTTCCAGAATTCACTCTCCAATCACCTAAAATCACAAAAGGAACGATTTAGGGCAATATTTGATCAAATAAAGTCGGATTCGGGCTTAAATGACCCCCTAAAAACGGATCATTTTTCACCTTATCACTTGTTCACTGTGTAAGATTTAGGTTCTAAGTATCATCATATTATTGCATATCTAGGTAACATAGCTCATTTCAGTTCCCAATTAGCTTATGATAACTTATCAAGCCATTAAGAGTCAGTTTAAATTCATCAAAGTCAATTTAGTAGTTTATATTAAAAAAAAGTCAAAAGATACCTTTGGAAGAAATTCCAAATATTGCATGAATTGTTTTGAATTTTGTGTTTAGAATCAGACCTCAAGCTTTTTACATGTTTAAGTCCCCCACCTAGACTTTAGATTCCCATCATTTTCTTATTTTTTTGATTTTTGTTTGTGGCTTAATTGGGTGATCAAAAAGGCCTGCAGGCCAATGCCTTGCCCTGCACCATGACCCAGTCGAAATCACCCATTTTCAATTGCCTCTATCGTGTTCAGTAGTGGGCCCCACAACCTGTTTCTTGGCTTATTGGATAGCCAATAAGCCAATCTTCAAAGGCCAGTGCTTATTTTCTAGATTGTAGCTTATTCACTAGGGCTGCTACTAGTCTTTAGGTTGTCCCATTTCACACTTATACTGAGAACTCAGCTTTTGTGCACATTTTCCATGCCCTCCCCTGACTACAATAGTGGGACCCATAAGTTGAGCTTTAGCTTTTTGAAAATCCAATAAGCTCAGCTTATTGGTTCCACTTTTTGTGTGGGCTTCCAAGCTCTCATGTGGGCCCCACAAGGCCTTGAAGTTGGCCAAGTTGGCCTGTGTGGTCTGTGGTGGATGTGGATTTGCTTATTGCTTATTTCCAGCTTATTTCTTATGCTTCTTTGTTTCATTTTGCTTAATTCAAGTGTCTCTAGGACTGTATTAGCTTATTTGTCCTTGTGGTAGCTTTATATAAGCTTATTCAAATCTCACAAGTCCTAATAAGCTAATAAGCCTAACCTGTTAAGCATTTTTTATCCCAAAGTGCTTATTTGTGATATTTAGCCAAAGTGCCTTTGTTAAAGTTTGTTATTTTAAGTGTTTAAAGAGTTTTGAAAAAGAAAATCCCAGAAAAATCAAATTTTAAATTAAGTGATAGTTTCTATTTAATATATTTTAGCTTTTTAATTTTCCTTTCTGCTTATTAATAAGTATTTTTACATTTTTATATTTTTCTTAAATTTCTTTTATATTAAGGTAGTTGTATAAAAATTTTCAGATTTTTATCTTTTCATTTAGTATTTTCTATAATTAATATTAGTTTAAATAATAATTAAGTAATATTAGTATAATAAATAGTTTCCTAATGTTTATTTAACAACAGTACCTTTTTATATTTTTCCTAGGTTTTATATATCATAAAATAATTTTAGGAAATTTTTCATAATTTTCACTGTTTATTTTCTATTTTTCTTAATTTAATTTAGTTTTAATTAATTAATAATTAGTTTTTAATTAATAATAATTATTTAAAACGTCTAAAAAAATATATTTTCAGTTTTAAAATTAGTTTTATATTATTTTATATTTTTCCAAATAAAATTTTATTTTTCTAGGTTAAATCCTAATTATTTGTATTTTAGTGTAATTTAAATAATTAAAAAGTAATTAGTAATTAGTAATTAATTAATAATAATTTATTAAATAGTGTAAAAATTATTTTTCTTTTTTCTAAAAATTTTCTTTTATCATTAAGAATGTAAAAATATAATTTTCATATTCGTAGGTACTTTATTTCTCAAAAACTCGCGTTTTATTTTGTACGTTCACGTAAATTTAAACTGAACGTACGCGTTTTTAAGTTTTAAACGTTTATGAGTTTTCTTATTTTACAGTCTTGTTAATATGGCTTATTTAAGCTATTTCCTTTTATATTTATGTAGTGTAATCATTCACAACCCCTTTCTGTCCAAATTCACTCGATCAGAAACCCGTTTTTATACCATCACACCTCGTCGGGACATAACGACCTGGGGAAACACTGTATTCAACGGAGCATTGACTCTAGGCAGTCTAACCTTGTTAACCATTCACTTGGTTAATTTAGGTTGACCGTTTGGAGCCAATCAAATTTTTGGCGCCGCTGCCGGGGAGGTTGTGCGCGTTATTCTAAACGGTTTGCAGATTAGTGAATCTGGATATACACTCATTGTATATTTATCCATCCTTCTTCATATTTTCTTATTATTATCATATAAAAACAAAACGATTCCCGAAAACATTTTACAATTAGTTTTCAACTAACACAAAAACACAAAAAGATTTTCTTTCTTATTTTTATAAAATGTTTTTCAAAAACTCCAAAAATATTCACCTTTACCCTCTCACATCTTTGATTTTTCATCCCTACCCCTCTGTAAACCTTTGATTCTTTCCTATGTCATATCCACACCATTTTGGTTGCCAATGGTGTGGTGGTCCTCATAATGGTGGGAATTGTCCCGGCTGTAGCATGGTAGAGTCAGGAGATTGGTCTGTCTATAACCAAGCTCCTTATCCTTACCATGACACATCTGATTCATTCTACCAGCCACCACATCATGAGATACAAACATATCTGTGTGAGTTTTGTGGAGGTCCTCATCAAGGATTTGAGTGTCAATCCGAAAACACGTTTGTCTATGAACAGTTTTTCGGTGATGCTCAGAATTTTGGTTATGACCAATATCCATATGATTCACCAATCCAGACTCAACAGTTTTACTGTTGTGATTACTGTGGAGGTCCACACTTCAGCCCTGATTGTCAACCAGGGAATCCATTTCCTTGTGACAATTTTGACACATCGTATTATGACCAACCTCCATAGTACCAAATGAATCAAGAAATTCTTCCAGATATTCAAACTACACTAGGGATACTTGATGAGCTTAAGGGTTTAGTTAAAGACCTTGCCCAAAGAGACACTCATCAAAAATCCATGGAAGAATTGCTAGCTGAAGAGCAGGCTGCTAAAATAAATTCCCAAGATGCCTATTAAAAATCTGTTAGGGAATCAATTGCAAAAGAAAAAGCAACCAAATCTAGCTCTCAGTTCCGTTTTATTCCTGATGACAGTGATAATGAAGATACACTTGATATCCTTCAATTTTACAAAACTTCATCAAGTTTATCAGTGGATATCCCAGCAGTTGAGATTCCATCTCAAACAACTGTTATCACACCTGAAGTTCACACTCACTCTCTGAGCATGGGGGATGAGCATCTTCACTGTTCCTGAAAAGGAATCGGACGAATTCATAAAGTCTAGTGTTGAGAACCTTGTCCCAATCCCAACAGAGTCACAGGGAACTTTTGATCATATGTGTGATTTATCTTCCCCTCTTGAGTGTCCAAAAGAT
The DNA here is from genome assembly GCA_030686995.1 of Artemisia argyi. Lineage (NCBI taxonomy): Eukaryota > Viridiplantae > Streptophyta > Magnoliopsida > Asterales > Asteraceae > Artemisia > Artemisia argyi. The sequence goes on along the minus strand of CM060703.1, from coordinate 149,705,921 downwards.
CAATTTGAGACTTTCTCCGATTATAGTGAAGATTGTGCATCTTATGGAGACATCGAGTATGTTGAGGTATCAGTTCCACATTCTGATACTGATCATCTTCTTGAGGAGTTCGCCGATGAACTTACTCACATCAATCCACTTCCAACCGGAAGTGACGATGATCTCTTTGACTTTGAAACCGATCTGGGAGAGATTGAGAGTCTCCTATATCATGACCATTCACTTAGTTCTTATCCCAACAGTCCAGTAGAGAATGTTAATCACCTTGTCCCTGAAGCATTCAAAACTACTATCACCAATCCTCTGTTTGAATTCGAATCTGAATTCACTTTGATTTCTGATAATCCAATCTTTGGTACTCAGATCGAGGATAGTGATGAGTCCACACCGGGACAAGAGTTCACAGATTTACATCTTGTGAGTGATTCTCTTCACGAGGAGTTCTCCGGTGAACTCACTCACGTCATATCTCCACCGGATTATGATAACTTCCACTTTGATCCAGAGACACCCGGGATATGTCTTGATCACGTGAGCTTAAATGATGAGGTTCATAATATAGAAATTATGGATTCTCCTGTGGGTGATGACGAGTTAATCATGATTTTCATCATGGTTTTCTTCCTATTCTTCACCTATCCCGTGACGTCCTCTCTTCTTCACTCCTTCGGGAATGAAGACACTATTTTGACCCCGGCATTTCCATTTACCATTATCGTGAGCCGGGAATATATCTCATCGGTGTGGAACTTTCACGTGCTTCAAATGTTTGTCCAAACATCTTGAATGAAAGTCCGATGGATATTGTCTCTTCCACATGTTGCTTCCCCAAGAACAAATGAATTCGGGATCGAGTCAAGCTAGCAACTCGGTAAACAAAAAACAGTAGCATGTATATGGGTTTTCACCCTAAGTGTGGGGGAGTTACCCCTGCTGTTGTTACCATATATATATATATATATATATATATATATATATATATATATATATATATATATATATATATATATATATATATATATATATATATATATATATATATATATATATAAAACAGTGTTTGTATATATGTCGATATAAATAAAGTGAAAAATGGTATTTCCACATTTGGCTTGTAATGTTGCCTTTTTACGTTCAAAGAGTCGGCATAATAGCCGGGACTTTGAATATTGAGGACTATATTCAATTCTAAGTGTGTGGGGGGGGGGAATTATGGCGAATTTGATCACATTTTACCTTCTAGTACCCCCGTTTTTGGCAAAAAAAATTAATTTTTTTTTTTTCAAAATTTTTATGGTTATCAGTCCACCATATCTAAACCATAAAAGGACTGGCTAATCCAGGAGCAAACGGCTCTTGGTAAAGATATATCAAATCCGTTTATGACTGACCATTTGCCGAAAATTGTATGGTATTCAACTCACCATATCCTAAAAGGTAAAGAGTTGGCTAGCCCACAAGGTTATGGCTTGTGGTAAAGGCAGTGGAAAACCATAATTGGTAATCAACTCACCAAGATGCTAATAATTGCGTCATGAGTTGGCTAGTCCAGAAGCAAACGACTTCTGGTAAAGACAAATAAAATCCGTTGAAAGCTGATGGTTTGCTCAAAATCATATGGTTATCAGTGTACCATAGTTCTTACTTGAACTGAAACATTTGGCTACTCCAAAAGTAATGGCTTTTGGTAAAGAGACTTCAAATCCATTAAATTTTCAAAACAGGTTATTTTTGGATTCTATATTGCTAGGGACCAGCAAAAGTTTAGTGTGAGGGATTGATGAGTGCTCAAACACTCATCATTTTTGGTCAAATCTGAGCTGCAAAACATTTAAAAACACTTAGAAATGCATCAAAATACAGAAAATATCCCAAAATTGTTTATATGTTTCAGATGCAAAATGAGTAAAAACAGATGAAAAATGAATAAAGTTTGCATAATTGGCAGTTTCAGTCCCCCAACTTTCAAAACTTGTCAAAATTAGTCCTTGAGCATTTATTTTGAAAGATAAGTCAACCCAAATCCTTTAAAAGTCAAATATTATCAAAAATGGTCTTTGGGTAAAAAGTTTTGAGAATTTACAAGTTTAGTCCCTGGAGTTTCAAATTTGGCAGATTTGGTCCCTGGTGGAATATTTTTGGAAGAAAAGTCATTATTGGTCCATGGGAAGTCACAAGTTATAACAAATGGTCCTTGGGTGGAAAGTTTTAAGGAATTGCAAGTTTAGCCCCTGAACTTTGGAATTTGGCAATTTTGGTCCTCGGGTACTTAATTATGGAAATTATCATCAAAGATCCTTATACTATTCATTTATGGCAGAAATTACCCTTGGATTACACTTTGGAAAAATGACATAATCAATCCACAAGTTTCAAGAATTACAATTTTAGTCCTTGTCATTTATTCCTAATACTAAACTAATAAAACAACAAACAAACCCAACCTCCAAATCCAGTCCACCCAACACCCCCAAGCCCAAACCCCACGGCCCAATCCCATAATAATATAAGCCAGGGTCAAACAAGTCAATGGGTCAACCCCCCAGTCAAACCCCCAATCGCACCACTGTTCACCCCATCTTCTTCCCCCCAAAACCTGCTTCCATGTCCCCCCTCCTACTCCACCTTTCCCTCACCTTCCCCCACTATTAAACCTCTCAACCCCTCCTTGTTTATTGCACCAACCAACCTCACCAAACCCACTAAAACTTCCAAATTACCATTTCCCGCCAAAATGAAATCAAACGGCCAGGATAGTCTCCCCTCATCCAACGGCTCAGGAAGGAAGTGGGAATGAAAGTGCAACACCCCAGGGCCTATAAAAGTGAAAGAAAATGAAGGAGAGGCAGTTAGTTAATTTTTTTAGCTGTAGTTTAGTTTTAGTTATTTTAGTTAATGTAATTTCATTCCCAATGTTTATTTAAGCTTCCAATTGTACTCTTAAGATTTTTTAATGTAACAAGAATCTATTTCGAGTCAGTTAATCAGTTCAAGCTTTTGTGATTCACAAGTTGCAATTTTTTTTGAAAAATTCATTTTCATCTGTGATGTTATAAAAGTTGTTGTTGAATAGTCATTTTAGCTCACATAAGTCGTTTATAAGCTTTGATAAGCTCAGCAAGGTTTGAATAGCTTTTAGCTCAAAAATCTTCATTAGTCAACGAAAGTCAACTATGAGCCATTTGGCTTATTTTGAAGATAGTGCAGACTCATTGGTACTTAGTCCCTGGATTCTGAGCTTACTTAAAAGATAAGTTGTGTTGAAATGTACCTATTTTCAGCTAAGGTTGTTTTGTAAGTTCCAAATTCAGTTTTTTAGTATACTTTCTAATATTTTGTATTAATCTGTTGTACTTGTTCCTTGTTATTGCTTTGTGATTATTTGTGTTAACCCTGTACTATTAGGGACTCAAGTGTGGATTTTATGGTTTAGATTTTCATAATGCTTCATTAAATCACCATAATAGTCTAGTTCAGGGGGTGTTTGGCATAAGTTGTTACTCTGTGTCCTGGTGCTTTTGAGTGGTTAGAGACAGTTGAAACAGCTTCCATTAGGTCCATATAGTGTAAGATAAACATAAAATCCAGAGGCTTTAGTGTAAAAAGTCAAAATCAACTCCAATCCCCTCACACCTGTTCACTGTGTAAGATTTAGGTTCTAAGTATCATCATATTATTGCTTATCTAGGTAACATAGCTCATTTCAGTTCCCAATTAGCTTATGATAACTTATCAAGCCATTAGGAGTCAGTTTAAATTCATCAAAGTCAATTTAGTAGTTTATATCAAAAAAAGTCAAAAGTTACCTTTGGCAGAAATTTGAAATATTGCATGAATTGTTTTGAATTTTGTGTTTAGAATCAGACCTCAAGCTTTTTACATGTTTAATTCCCCCACCTAGACTTTAGATTCCCATCATTTTCTTATGTTTTTGATTTTTGTTTGTGGCTTAATTGGGTGCTCAAAAAGGCATGCAGGCGAATGCCTTGCCCTGCACCATGACCCAGTCCAAATCACCCATTTTCAATTGCCTCTATCTTGTTCAGTAGTGGGCCCCACAACCTGTTTCTTGGATTATTGGATAGCCAATAAGCCAATCTTCAAAAGCCAGTGCTTATTTTCTAGATTGTAGCTTATTCACTAGGGCTGCTACTAGCTTTTAGGTTGTCCCATTTCACACTTATGCTGAGAACTCAGCTTTTGTGTACATTTTCCATGCCCTCCTAACTTCAATAGTAGGACCCATGAGTTGAGCTTTAGCTTTTTGAAAAGCCAATAAGCTCAGCTTAATGGTTCCACTTTTTGTTTGGGCTTCCAAGCTCTCCTATGGGCCCCACAAGGCCTTGAAGTTGGCCAAGTTGGCTTGTGGGGTCTGTGGTGGATGTGGATTTGCTTATTGCTTATTTCCAGCTTATTTCTTGTGCTTCTTTGTTTCCTTTTGCTTAATTCAAGTGTCTCTAGGTCTGTATTAGCTTATTTGTCATTGTGGTAGCTTTTTATAAGCTTATTCAAATCTCACAAGTCATAATAAGCTAATAAGCCTAACCTGTTAAGCATTTTTGATCCCAAAGTACTTATTTTTTATATTTAGCCAAAGTGCCTTTGTTAAAGTTTGTTATTTTAAGTTTTAAAGAGTTTTGAAAAAGAAAATCCCAGAAAAATCAAATTTTAAATTAAGTGATAGTTTCTATTTAATATATTTTAGCTTTTTAATTTTCCTTTCTACTTATTAATAAGTATTTTTACATTTTTATATGTTTCTTAAATTTCTTTTATATTAAGGTAGTTGTATAAAAATTTTAAGATTTTTATCTTTTCATTTAGTATTTTCTATAATTAATATTAGTTTAAATAATAATTAAGTAATATTAGTATAATAAATAGTTTACTAATTTTTATTGAACAACAGTACTTTTTTATATTTTTCCTAGGTTTTATATATCATAAAATAATTTTAGGAAATTTTTCACAATTTTTACTGTTCATTTTCTATTTTTCTTAATTTAATTTAGTTTTAATTACTTAATAATAATTATTTAAAAAGTCTAAAAAATATATTTTCAGTTTTAAAATTAGTTTTTTATTATTTTAGATTTTTCCAAATTAAAATTTTATTTTTCTAGGTTAAATCCTAATTATTTGTATTTTAATTAATAATAATTAATTAAATAGTGTAAAAATTATTTTTCTTTTTTCTAAAAATTTTCTTTTATCATTTGGAATTTAAAAATGTAATTTTCATATTCGTAGGTATTTTATTTCTCAAAAACTCGCGTTTTATTTTGTACGTTCATGTAAATTTAAACTGAACGTACACTTTTTTAAGTTTTAAACGTTCCTGGGTTTTCTAATTTTACAGTCTTGTTAATATAGCTTATTTAAGCTATTTCCTTTTGTATTTCAGTAGTGTAATCATTCACAACCCCTTTCTGTCCAAATTCACCCGATCACAAACCCGTTTTTATACCATCACACCTCGTCAGGACATAACGACCCGGGGAAACACTGTATTCCACGGAGCATTGACTCTAGGCAGTCTGACCTTATTGACCATTCACTTGGTTAATTTAGGTTGACCGTTTGGTGCCAATCAGTTATCATAACACAATTAAACCAAGAGAGACAGGCAGAAGCCATCAAAAGCAAAGCATGATACTAGATACCTCGTGAGGTAAACCTTAGTGGATCTAACTGGTGTTACACAGATAATCATAGAGAGTGAGGCAAATATAAGGAATCAAACTACTACAATACTGATCAAAGCACAGAGCATCACTTGACAAACTAAATCACTGAACCAGGTACAGAGCATCTCGCAAACTAGATAGCCACTTAAGTGTTAATTGCTAACAGGAATAGATGCTAACCAGAGTTAAATGCAAATCAGATTTAACCACTATCAGAGATACTCGCTAAAACGTTAACCGCTAAAATAGTTAAACGTTATCAGAGTTAAACGCTAACTATAGATAATCGCAAACAGAGTAACTCGCTAACAAGGTAACCACCAATATAGTTAATCGCTATTAAAGTTAACCGCTAACATGTTACTTGCTAAGATGAGTTCATCGCTGTGAAAGATAACCGCTAACAGGGTTAAACGATAACTCAGGCAACCGCTACACAGATTTAAACGCTAACAAGGTTACACTCTACAAAAGATAACCGCTAAACGAGTTAACCACTAACAGATTTAATCGCTAATAAGAATAACAGAGGAAACCGCAATCAAGAATATGCTCTAACCACTATCAGAAACAACACAACACAAGCAGCCACACAATCAATAATCACAATACCATAACATGTATCCAACAAATCATCCACCAGGAAAGGTATAGAGAACAGAACAAGGCATAATTCCAACACATGATCCATAACCATTGCATATCACACCACCAACCAATTCGCTAAGATCAATAAATCATATTACCCACTTAAACACAAACATGTACACTTAAAATCAAATACACGTAAATCGCAATCATGTACACACAATCTCAGTCACAAACAACATCAGGCTAACCTATTGAGATTACTATTAAGTGCGACGCGATCGATGATACCCTCCACCTAAATTAAAGCCATTACGAGACATAAGGTTAGGCATGTAACAAAAGATTTAAGTGAAATCACAGTGATAGCAATCAAACTAACCTAGGTGACTTAATAATGATGATAGAGATCGTGGCAGCGAGGGAGTAGCTTAGAGATTAGGTTGTGAGTTTTGAGAGTAGTGGAAGTATTTTTGCAAAAGTTGTGACTTAACCGCTAGATTGAAACTATATATGATCAAAAAAACTATCTATAAATGGCAGAACTAGTCCTTGTATTAATAACATCCTAGTCGACTATATTCAAAACTACAAAACAGACCCTAGAGTTACAAAAGGATATAGATCACATAGCAACAATAGGGACACGCACTAAGCCAATCAACCAGGCAATAATTAAGACCAGATAGTCATCAAAAAGCATCATCACAACAGTAGCAACATATTTCCACAAGAAAGACACACAAGAAAGATACCATGAATAGCAATAACTGTACATGAGTGGTGGAGCAAAAAAAAATTATATACAAGAATACGGAGAGAATAAACACCGGGGGTTTATTCAATCAGTGACAAGTGAAGACAGAGTCCTGAGTAGAGGTAAACAGGAGTCCAGAAGAGCATACATCACTGGAGAGTGAACAGATCTCCTTCCATGGGAGATTTCAGTGCCTTTGGTTGCCACACTTGAGTTTTCTTAAAACTGTTATTCAAGCCATTTGGAAATTCTATGTCTTTCATGTTAATTGATGTATGCTTACACACATATGACCATTTGTTACCATTCATCATGAATATCCTTTCCGTTGGTACCCATATAAATGAAGATTTAAACCTGTATGGTATTTCATGCATTGTGACATTCTTATGGTGATTGGTTCTGTTATCTGTTCTCCTTTGTCTATATCTTAAAGGCTTTACAGGTTTGTAAGCATTTTGGATCCTTGTAGACTGGGAATTCCCGGCACATGAAGTGACACTTTTACCATTTGATTTATGATTCAGAAACTTAACCTGAGTGTTAACCAATTGATCATGAGATTTAAGTTTTGAAACAACTGATTTAATCAAAGCACGTTTCTCATCAACTTGGGAGACAAACCGAGCTTTTGAGAATTTTGGTCTTTCAGAAGTAAAAGCATTTGGTTGTCTAATGACAAATTGATTTCCAACTGATTTTAAAACTGGTTTTCCCAAGATAGATGGTTTCGTAATGTGGAAAACTAGAAGGGGGGTTGAATAGTTTTACGCCTTTTTCGTTTTATTTGTTTTATAAAAGTTAGTTTCTAAAGAATAGACGTAAATTTCAAAACTCTTTAATGCAAAAATATAGATACTAGTTTATTTATGATTTTGTATAAACACTACTTATATATAATGTTGAGAAAGGATTTACAATTTCATATATCATATATAAGCATATATATGTATAAGAGTTTTAATATAAGTTTATGTACTTGGTTTGTTTTTGTAAAATTAATGTTAAGAATGAATTTTAGTTTGATCTTTATGTGAAATCAATATGTGCACAACACAAGCAATTATAACTATGTATGAAATGCTAACAAATAACTAATCAAAAAGTGAGAGATGGAAAGATCAAACCGAGAGACAAAGGATTTATAGTGGTTCGGCTACAAGGACACCTTCCTTGCCCTACTCCACTCCCCGAGTCACCTACTCGAGAGTTTTCTTCACTAGATAAAAAACCTCCCTTATGGCGGAGAAAACCTTACACACCAAGTTACACACCACAACTTCGTCACAACACAATCACAACTTCTTCATACCAATCTACTTCACACCAATTCTTCCTCACACCTTTCTACTTCACTCCTAGCTTCTTCACAACTTACTACTTCCTAATTTTTTTTTTCTTCACGTCACTTATTTCTTCACACCTTCACTACTAAGTCCTATCCACTACTCCAAGATATATACTACTTCACAACCTCTAGGCTTCAAGGTCTTCTCAACTTCAAAGCTTTAACTTCTTTGTCTTCACAACTATCTCTACTTCAATATACTACCACTTCTTATTTCTTATATCACTAATCCTATCCACCTCTACTTCTTCACTTCTAGTACTACTTCACACCTTCAATAGATCTAGATTATATATCTAAATCTAACTAACCAATGTATACACTATATTCACCAAAGAATGAATGATATACAAGATGAAATGATCAAACAACTTAGATAGCAAGATGATACTAAGTTGTAATACTCCTAGTCTTGATAAATAGAAGTATTATTCTCTTTGCACTTGAATGAATGAGGCTTTGGATCACTTGGAAACAAAGGCTTATGAATTATATGATCAAAGGATTTTTAAGATTGAAATGGAGATTTGAATCAGAAAGATTTTAGTGCAAAAAGGTGAGAAAAATTCCAGATTTAAGGTGGTATTTATAGGCAACAAATTCTGACAAAGGAGCGTGGCCGGTCCCGTTAAATCAAGGCCGGCCCCTTTAAAATTAAGGGTACCGCCCCTTATAATTAAGGGGGCCGCCCAGCTGTAACGACCAGAAAACTTGTCTTTTAGTGGGGAAAGTTTATTTGGTGAAAAACTAACTGATTTTGGTTAAAAATTTGAAATCATATATTTAGTATGATTAAAACATTTTTCTTTATTACCAAAAGTGTTTTTTAAAAATATATAATCTATAATACTATAAGATTCAGTCCCTAAATTTAATGTGGAGTTATGATGATAGAGTTTTTAGAATTAGAAACAAGTTGGAGTCGTTTAGTAGTTGCATAGAGTACAAGATAGCTAATGCTCGAAATTCAATGCAGCCTCATAATAACTATACAATCACGAAAGGAGATGAAGTGCAAGGGTTGCCCGAATTGATCACATGACATTTAGTATAGAATTAAAGTCGGTTAGATGAAGTGCAAAGGTTGCGAAAGGTTGCAAGAATAATTAATGATTTAACCTAATTCATGCCTATATAAACCGGCGAAAATCACATTTAGTATGTACATTTGAAGATGATTCACACATCTTTTAGATCTATGATTGTTGGTAACGGTATGTAAATTCTCTTTTGCAACATTTTGGAGATGATTCACACATCTTTTTAGATCTTTATAATTAACTTGGTCTTTTTTTTTCTTCTTAATTTAGTTATCATACGCAGGTATCATGAAAATCATACAAGATCATGCATGCTCAGATAAATGGAACCAAAGATTGGGATACCAACTATTTTCTTTGTTTCTTACATATTTAGGTGATTGTTATAGATAAGCATATATATAGATATATGTATTATGTTAATGCATTTTCATATACAAGTAATTTATGTGCGTTTTTTTATTGATGTAGCTCACATGTGCTAATTGATTCAAGAAAATGTGCACGAGCATGTATGTAAAACAACATTTAAATGGTTAAATGATACTTTTTAGCGTGATTAGTTTATGTAAGTAGTTGCTTTCGAATGCTCTTTAAGAAATATTAGAATGAATTTATCGTGTGCAATTGAATTATTATTGAAAAGAAGAAGGTCCAAGCATCGCAAAATGTTTTCTTTTTCTATATGTAGAATCATTAGTGAGAAACCAATATAAATGAGTTTGTCATAATAGCAAAATACGACATATTAAAAATATCACATTGAGTAATGAATAGAAAGGAAAAAATACATAATTTTGACTTAAATCCGTTGGTAAATTATAATATCAAATAAAAAAGTTGAGTTTTAAACATAAGCAAAAGTTCAAACTTTTATCGAAAAACAAAATCGGTGCATTTAATGTGAAGTATATACAACATCGAGATGGAAGTGCAAGCCTTGCTAGAATTTATCACGTGATATTTAGTAATTAGTATAGAATTAAAAGTCGGTTATGGATTGAGATGAAGTTGAAAAGGTTGCAAGAATAATTGATGATTTAACCTAATGCAATATATATAGATATATGTATTATGTTAATGCATTTTTATATACCAGTAATTTATGTGTGTTTTCTATTGATTTAGCTCACATGTGCGAATTGATTAAAGAAAATGTGCACGAGCATGTATGTAAAGCAACATTTAAATGGTTAAATGATACTTTTTAGCATGATTAGTTTATGTAAGCATGCAACTTGAATAATGAATATAAAAGAAAAAGTACATAATTTTTGCTCAAACCCATTTGTAAATTAAAAAAATTAAGTTTAAGACATAATAGTGGAGTCCAAAGGTTTTAGGAATTATTAATAGTGTGTTAATTAATATTCATTTAGTTAGCTATTTAGAATTGAGTTTATTAATAAAATTTATTAATATTAGTTAGACTTCAATGTTAATTTTCAATGAAATTAGTTGTATAATAAAATAAGATGAAGCTAAAAAGGTTTGTAACGATTTTTATACAGTTTATGTGGCATTATTATATATACATTATTACACAAACTTTAACTTACAAACTTAATAAAGAAAATATTTAACACACATTAAACTATGACTAATTAGATAGACCCCGTGTGCTTCATATTACCATGCAAAAACCATATAATGGACAAGTATTGTAGGGCTAAGTAATAGACCAAAAGAAATATAGTCATTTTTTTTATCATGCAAATAAGTAATAAGACATAAGAAATAAAGTCATCACAACTTATTAACCAAAAGCTCATATATAAAATACAACACCACACAAGTAAAACAACATCAAACACTTTTAAATTTTTATACAAGAAGGTTAAAACATTTCATACAACATACTAAACAATAATTAAGTATACACTCGCCAATATACAGAAAGAATACACGATTAATAATTAGATTTTTAGCCCGTGCGTAGCACGGGTTCTGCATTCCTCGTAATATATAAGATTGAGTCCCTTAATATAATGCGGAGTAATCAAGATACTTAAGATAGAGTCCCATAATTTAATGTGAAGTATATACAACATCGAGACAAAAGTGCAAGGGTTGCTGGAATTGATCACGTACTTAGTATAGAATTAAAATACGGTTATGGATTGAGATGAAGTTGAAAAAGTTGCAAGAATAATTAATGATTTAACCTAATTCATGCATATATAAACCGACCAAAATCACATTTAGTATGTACATGTTGTAAGCAACATTTAAATGGTTAAATGATAAAGTACATAATTTTTGCTCGAACCCATTTAATAATAAATAAAAAAAATAAAGTTTAGGATATAATAGTGGAGTCCAAAGGTTTTAGGAATTATTAATAGTATGTTAATTAATATTCATATGGTTAGTTATTTAGAATTGAGTTTATTCATAAAATTTATTAATATTAGTTAGATTTCAATGTTAATTTTCAATTGAGTCCCTTAATTTAATGTGGAGTAATCAAGATACTCAAGATGGAGTCCCATAATTTAATGTGAAGTATATACAACATCGAGATGGAAGTGTAAGGGTTGCAGAAATTAATCACGTATTTAGTAAAGAATTAAAAGACGGTTATGGATTGAGATGAAGTTGAAAAGGTTGCAAGAATAATTAATGATTTAACCTAATTCATGCCTATATAAACCTGCCAAAATCACATTTAGTATGTACATGTTGTAAGCAACATTTAAATGGTTAAATGATAAAGTACACAATTTTTGCTCGAACCCATTTGTAAATTATAATAATAAATAAAAAAAATAAAGTTTAAGACATAATAGTGGAGTCCAAAGGTTTTAGGAATTATTAATAGTATGTTAATTAATATTCATATGGTTAGCTATTTAGAATTGAGTTTATTAATAAAATTTAATTAATATTAGTTAGACTTCAATGTTAATTTTCAATTGAGTCCCTTAATTTAATGTGGAGTAATCAAGATACTCAAGATGGAGTCCCATAATTTAATGTGAAGTATATACAACATCGAGATGGAAGTGTAAGGTTTGCAGAAATTAGTCACGTACTTAGTAAAGAATTAAAAGACGGTTATGAACTGAGATGAAATTGAAAAGGCTGCAAGAATAATTAATGATTTAGCCTAATTCATGCATATATAAACCGGCCAAAATTACATTTAGTATGTAAATATTTGTATGTAACATTTAAATGGTTAAATGATAAAATACATAATTTTTGCTCGAACCCATTTGTAAATTATAATAATAAATTAAAAAAATAAAGTTTAAGACATAATAGTGGAGTCCAAAGGTTTTAGGAATTATTAATAGTGTGTTAATTAATATTTATTTGGTTAGCTATTTAGAATTGAGTTTACTGATAAAATTTATTAATATTAGTTAGACTTCAATTTTAATTTTTAATGAAATTAGTTGTACAGTAAAATGAGATGAAGCCAAAAAGGTTTGTAACGATTTTTATACAGTTTATGTGGCATTATTATATATACATTATTACACAAACTTTAACTTACAAACTTAATAAAGAAAATATTTAACGCATATTAAACTATGACCAATTAGATAGACCCCGTGTGCTTCATATTACCATGCAAAAACCATCTAATAGACAAGTATTGTAGGGCTAAGTAATAGACCAAAAGAAACAAAGCCATTTTTTTTATCATGCAAATAAGTAATATGCCAAAAGAAACAAAGCCATCACAACTTAATAACCAAAAGCCCATATATAGAATAAAACACTACAATACCAAAACAACATCAAACACTTTTAAATTTTTATACAAGAAAGTTAAAACATTTCATATAACATACTAAATAATAATTAAGTATACACTCGCCAATATACAGAAAGAATACACGGTTAACAATTAGATTCTTAGCCCGTGCGTAGCACGGGTTCTACCTGCCTCGTATGTTTATATAATTAAATAAACTTTGTATTAGTTAATTAAATACCCCTTTGATCTTATAATGCATTAAACACAATGTTTATTCATACCTTAAGTGATTAGATGGTGAAAGTGATTATTTACTACTAAATACTTGTTTACGTCATGATTTTTAGTTTGATGTGTTTTCGTTTTGTGATTATCAAAACATAGAGATATCGAAAGATATGAATAACGTTTTTAGTCATTTATTTATATCAACAATCTCCCCCTTTTTGATGATTACAAAACCTAAACTCATTAAATCCAAAAATTAATTTTTAGACAAGTATTTAGTGAGTTTATATTCACTTCTCCCCCTTTTTGTAGTATCAAAAAGGTTTAAGCCAATAAAAGAAAAGCTCCCCCTTGATGTATGCTCCCCCTCGTTTGAGGGCACCAAGGGTTCGAGTTATGGAATTCTTGCAAGAAAAATATTAGAAGCACACGCATGGCACAAGCAAATACATATAACATAATACCAACTAATAATAAGCATGGCAAAAGAGAGTTTTAAACATATATTAAATCATTCATTAATAGAAAATGATTATGTCAACCCATAATCATTGTTACATAGGCCATAAAGATAGAATTCTAAACTAAGTAGAACATCCTAATTGACAACAAAGAGTGTAACTAAACTTTCCTGCATCCCAAAATGGTTGAAGTGTTTTATTTGAAAATGAGAAACATAAGCATATAAAATGCTTGGTGGTTTAATGGAGGTAAACTTTTGGTTGCATGGATGTTGGTGAGTTTGGAGATGTGGAGCTTGAAGGTGGTGGATTTGAAGTTGGGTTTTGATTCGTTGTGAAAACCAATTATATTTAATTTAGTATAGTATCGAAGTGATCCGCGTTAAATACGGATCACCCGAGTCGTTTCCCAACGAAGGCGAATGGAATCGAGAATATCGATTCGTGAAATCGTGAATTGAAAAGTGAGAAAGTGAAAATAGAAATCAAATAGTTCACGTATTCACAAACAAATATGAAATATGCAGATAGTACAAGCTAATTATGCACCAAAGTGAAAAACGTAAAAACGGAAACGCAACCGCAAAATTTAAAACGTAACGTATATCGAAAAATGATCCTACGAACTTGAAAATATTTTCTAAAAATCTTAAACTAATAAAATGAATTTTAAGAAAAAGAAAAATATTTTTTTGAGTTTTTATTTATTTTCTAGAATTTATTTTCTATTTTTGGAATTAAAAATGAATTAAAAATTAAGAAAAATAGAAAAATAAAGTAGAAAAATAAAAATTTAATTCTAAAAATTCTAAAATATAATAAAAGAATTTCTAAGAATATTTTTGTATTTTTCCAAGCTTTTTCTAATTTTTTATGGATTTTTGCTATTTAAATCTATTTAAAAATTGAATAAAAATCAAAATAAAATAAGAAAAAAATAGTAAAAAGGGTTGGAAAAATCTGGAAAAATTCCAGAAAATCTAAAATAATAAAAAGAACTAAAAATAAAAATTTGAAGTAAAAATAAAAAGTTGAACTGCTTATTTAAGGAGAACTGCTTATCTCAAGTGCTTATTTTTAAGCACTTGAGATTCAATCAAACTGAAACTTGAGACTCAAGATGAAAATTATGCAGTGAACTCAATGAAGGCAAGAGAAAATCAGTTTCAAGCTCAGAATACCACTAAGTACCACTAACTACTCAAAAAGCAATGAAATAAGTCAATGCAATAAGCAGATTCTCAAACAGATAATTCAGGTAAATAAGATCATTCACAACTCTTATTATTCATCAAACAAATTCAGAAATGCCAATGAGAATCAAGTAAAAGCTAAAAATCGAATAAGCAGGCTAATATACACAAACAAATTACCAACTCAGATGTGCAAATAAACTTGAGCAAACAAGCACTCAAATGAACTCAAATGCAAAAGCCTATTAGAGCAAAAGATCTATAGATATACAGAGATACTAGATCAAGCACTTTAATCACCAAATCCCACTGTATGACACAAAAATTCAAGCTCAGATCAGCAGCTTATGAACTAAAAGCTATTCAACAATTGACTTCATAATGACTTCTTCACTATATTCTACTGATTTAGATGCTAAAATCTAGTTATCTACACCTAATGCAAAATGTTAATTCAGAGATTTGAGTGGTAAAACAATAAAATCAAACAGTACACAAGCAATCCAAACACCCTTAGAGATTACTGATGCACTATTGACACTGTGATAAACTCTACAAATCTCACATCCACAACACTTCACAACTAATTATCTCTATATGAAACTCTATTAGCAACCAATTTCCACTGATTCAATCAGAAATAAACAATCTCAGATCTAACTCAACTATTAATCCACAGTCACACAGATTCAAAACAGTTTGATCAAATACTCAATCTAATTTAGATTCAAACAACTCATGTAAAATGATGACTCAAATACCACTCTGACACTTAATTCAGATCTATACAAACTCAAACAAATTTATATGCAAATAATCCAACTGAAACAGTGATCAGATTCAAATCTCAATTCAACAATACAACTCAGACTCACAAATATTAGTATCTCAGAAAAACAAGTATTACAGATTACTCAATCCAACTTAGATCCACAAACTGATGTGCAATGAAACAAATTATACTCAATCTCAGCTATCAATCTCAATGGAACAATATACAAATGCAATACTCATCAATCTCAGATCCACATATGTTGACAGATAAAAATGAATGGAACAGTAAACAACTTAAAACTCAAATCTAAACAATCTCTAATATTCAATCAAACTCCACAATCAACTACAGAAACAACTATATTAATATCAAATACCAATCTAACAATACAAATACTAACTAAAACAGATCTGATCTAATAATTTTGAGAGGAAGTTTAACTTGAGGAAAACTTACAAAGCTATTCCTCCTCAGCTCAAATTGAGGAGGATTCACTATGCTTGCCTATCTTTAAAGATAGGCATCTCCATCCCTTTTTGACAATGCTTATCCAATAAACCACCTCAACTACCAATTGTCCGAACTTTTGACTTTGATTGACTGACTTAAATAACTTCCACTAATAAGCTAACAAGCTTAAATGGAATGTATGAAAGGAAAATAAGCTCTACTGTGAGCTATAATATCTAATATGTAAACATTTTTATTTATTTTTATATTTTCTGATTTTTTTTTTTTTTTTTTTTTTTTTTTTTTTTTTTTTTTTATGATTTCTGATAAAAGTATAAAGGAGAATATTAGACTAAGGAAGATAGTTAAACTGATTGAACTAAAATAAGCAGAATAAAAGCTGAATGAAAACAGTATAAGCTAAAGTAATTGAACAATAAGCTAAAAATATAAGAAGAAAACTTAGAATTTTATTAAACACTTAATAAAAGTATTACATTATCTAGTCTAAATACAATCTGAAGTAAATTTTGCAGCATAACAATATACTAAAAACTACACAAGAAATGAGCTAAATACGTCCCTATTTATAGCAGAAATGAGGAGGGTTGGGGTCTGATGCCAGGTTGGCGATCCGTGCAACTATTGTGCTTCTTTCTTCTCATCTCAGCCACTTGATCATTTTTGTGCTTCTTTAAACTAATAGCAGCCCTTGGATGAGAATCAATGATGTGGCTTGCCCAATCAATCCATGCCATCTGTCCCTTCCTTGTGTAATACTCTCTGACATATGACTCATCAGGATCCAAGGCTTGGTATGACGCGTCTCACCCAATAGAACCATGCCATGTGTCCACTCAGCGTCAATATTCCTTCACTGACATGTGCTCTGAGCACGTGACAGGCTTCTAGAAACTCTAATTATTAGCTAATGATCGCTAATTATAAAGGGTGTGAGCCAATTGAGACATGGTCATGAACTAGGGTTCATGTTTGGGGATTTCTGGGTTCAGGGAAGATTGGGGATAAAAAAGGGTGCGTGTGTTTATTTTGACCCTGGAAGTTATATTACTTGACCATGGGTACTTGGGCTTAAGTTAAAGATTTTAGTGATGGGCTTGGGTTAATAGATTTGGTCTTGGGCTTGAATGATAACATGGACCAGGCTTGCTTTCATTTAATTAAATATGTAGTAATATGAATTTGCAAGGACCTATTTTGTAATAAATGAAACTTGAAGGACCCAATGTGTAGTATTCTGAAACTTCAAGGGCTGAATTTGACTTTCCTTAAAAATATAATCCAATGACTATTTCTGCCAAATCTGAGTAGATGAAGGACTTAAGTTGACTTTTAGATCCCAGCATTGACTTTTTGACCGTCTTCCACTCTCGTGCCCGTTTTTCCGGTATTTGTCTGATTTTTCGTCCTTTTGTGATTAATCCGTGCTTGCATGTTCACAACATAGAAACACGTGTTTTCTTGGCATTTGTTAGCTCAAATAGTCGTTTTGGGTCGGTATTTGGCCATAAAATGGTGAGTGAATAAGTACTATCCAAAATCCCCCAGACTAAAATATTGTCGTGTCCTCACGCAATGTGATCAATTCACGCTTTTGGGATAAATAATTTCAAAAACTCTTCCTACTAACTTTGTAAAGTAGCAAGGATGTTCGAAAGAAGTAATAAAATCATTTATTCCCGAAAACGCTCCGTTTTCCAAAATTTTCCTTTATTCCTTTATTACACTTACACTTTCTATTTTTTGTACTTTTCCATACTTCACACTTGTGACGGTATGTTGAACTTTCATTATTTTGAAATAATTATTAGGGTCAACGAGTAGAAACACTTCTATTTAAGAAGTGACCATACGGATAAAAATCGTCATCCTTGATTTTTCACAAGTCCCCAAACTAAGCGTACAAACGAGATCACAGCTTATCTACAAATTAGATGCTAACACTACTCATAAAAGTTACTTGTGGAAACTCCTTACTCCCATTTCCTAGGTTTTGTATCTCAATATCTTTATTTTGTTGAGAAATGAATTGCTTCATATTTTCTCATTTCAATAATTTTTAGTCCGATAGTGATACCTAAGTTAAAACGATAAGTAGTTATTCATTTTCTCTTAAGAACCACTGCAATAGAAATTCGGTCCACATCAAGCAATTTTGGTACATACAATATCAGAAATATAAGTTGCGGAGTACTACACGTGCACCTCATGTGTCCAATTCAGAATCATCCACATGCACCTCACGCGCCAACAACTTATTTATACATACAGGCTCTTATTCACACAACTTTCAACTTTCACTTTTCTTCATTTTTCACTTTTTTCATACTTTTGATACTTTTCACTTTGTTTCTTTCTTTCTTGACTTTTTTTCTTACATCAATGGAAGCTTATCGGGTAGCTCCAAAACCACATAGATAATCAACTTTTGACTTTTGATTTTTCACTTTTTTCTCTTATTTTTGATGTTCCTTGATATGTACCCAACTTCTAAAGCAAAAATTCTCTTAAGAAAACAAAGAACTAAATATTATTTAAACCGAAATACCACTAATTAACCTAGAACATCTATTATATATGGGTGACGTTTCTGATGGGAGTAAAAAGCCACAAGTACCTCTCATGAGCTCTAAAGTGAACCACTACTCCACGTTTAGCATCTAAATTCTAAATAAACTCTATCATTTCTCGCTCTTCGCAATTTAAGATTCCAAATAATGAAACCCGCGAATACTTAGCCGATAATCAGCCACGCATATATAAAGTCAGATACGGAAACTTGCAAATTCTTGAAGAAGAATTCGCGTTTTCTAGCTTCTGATGTAAAAGACTAGCGAAAGCTTTTAAGCTGCGCATGTATAAAGTCAAGTACGGGAACTTGCAGATTCTTAAGAAAGAATTCGCATTTTATAGCTCCTTGTGTACAAAACTAGCACAAGATTATGTGATTATCATTGGTTAAAGGAACAAGCTAGGACTCAACACGCCCGGTCAAGTCAAAATATTTATTCCTACTCTCGCCAGCAAGAAAGTCAACAAGGTGTCAAAACACTTATTCAAACTTTATTATATTTTTGCACATCTTTTCAACTTTTTCACATTTTTTTACTTTTTTTTTCATGACTTTTTCTCAAAATTTTTGAAATTTTTCAATTTTTTTAATTTTTTTTATTTTTGGTGGAAAAACGGAGTTGCAAAAGTGCACGACTTGTGAAACATGCAAAGTTAAAATCGAATCGAAGATTCACCCTCCCCAGACTAGAATGAAACATTGTCCTCAATGTTTTTACGGGTTAAGGTAATCCTAACAAAGTTCTAGGCCGTTTATTAATTATGCCAAAGAAAACGTTAGTCGATAAGATTCACGGATATAGGATTTCCAAGTAGCACCGATGAATGAAACTCGAGCGGAGAGAAGATAATGAGCGCGAGAGTCATCATAAATTACGGACAATCCTAACAAACATCACAAACAACCACGGAACACAAGAGAATGGAAGAGGTAGCCCTCCTCACGTCACGTTAGAAAGAAAATAGAAATTAAGAAGATGAAAGGATAAGCATGGGTTGCCACCCACGAAGCGCTTGTTTTTGATAACCGAGTCACATGAGCTTGACTCGATCCCCGAATTCAATTGTCCTTGGGGAAAGTTTCGAGATCCGGGACTACCATAGTCGGTACATCCCCTCCAAAGTAGTGTTTTAAACGGTGACCATTCACCTTAAAATTGGGACCATCTTGTTGAGCTAACTCAATGGTACTGTATGGGAAAACTTGGGTTATTGTGAATGGTCCAGACCAACGGGTTTTAAGCTTACCCGAGAATATCTTTAACCGAGAATTAAAAAGTAGCACTTGATCACCAACATTAAAAATGCGGTCTTTGATCTTGGCATCATGGATTCTTTTTGTTTTCTCTTTATATATCAAAGAATTCTCGTAAGCTTGATCACGGAGTTCTACTAACTCATTCAATTGAATTTTTCTGTGATCACCCACGGTTTTCAAATCAAAGTTGGCATGTTTTAAGGCCCAGTAGGCCTTGTGCTCTAGTTCGATGGGCAAATGACAAGCTTTCCCGTAAACCAGCTTATATGGCGTACACCCAATGGGAGTTTTGTAAGCGGTACAGAAAGCCCAAAGTGCATCTTCTAATTTGTCGGCCTAAGAGGCACGGTGCTCTCCTACTGTCCTTTCAAGTATACGTTTTAAACCACGATTGGAGACTTCAACTTGACCACTCATTTGTGGATGATAAGCCGTGGAAAGACGATGTGTGACACCATATTTAAGCATTACTTTCGCAAATTGATCATTGCAAAAATGGGTCCCACGATCGCTTATAATGGCTCGAGGTGCACCAAATCGGGCAAAGAGACTCTTTAGAAATTTAACAACCACTCGGGCGTCATTTGTGGGGAGCGCCATCGCTTCAACCCATTTTGATAAATAATCGACGGCCACGAGAATGTACTTGTTTCCCCTAGACGACGGGAATGGCCCCATGAAATCGATGCCCCAAACATCAAAAATCTCACAAACTTGAATCGCATTTTGCGGCATTTCATCTTTTTGAGAAATTTTCCCTTGACGTTGGCAAGAATCACATGTTTTCACCAATTCATGGGCATCCCGATATATCGTCGGCCAATAAAAGCCGGAATCGAAAACCTTCTTAGCGGTGAAATTGGCACCATGATGTCCCCCCGTGGGTTCACTATGACATGCCTTTAGAAGTTCAACGGCATCCGTACCGTGAACACACCGCCGGATCACTTGATCCGCACAGACTTTGAACAAGTAGGGGTCGTCCCAAAAATAATGTTGGACATCTTTAAAGAATTTCTTCTTTTGTTGGGACGACATCCCTTTCCTAATGAAATTCCCCGCATGGTAATTCGCAAAATCGGCGAACCATGGGGTACTTTGGTCAATTTTTGGTCACACTCCCAAGTGTCTCGAGAGGAAAAGCATCATTAATTTCCTTTTTCTCGAGAACACTTTGATGGGGGTTCTCAAGTCGTGAAAGGTGATCGGCAGCAAGATTCTCAGCTCCTTTCTTGTCTCGTATTTCGACATTAAATTCTTGGAGCAAAAGAACCCACCGCATTAAACGTGGCTTCGCATCTTGTTTAGCCATTAAGTACTTTAGGGCTGAGTGGTCCGTATACACTATGCATTTTTTTAGTAGCAAATAAGACCTAAATTTCTCAAAAGCATAGACAACCGCTAACATTTCCTTTTCGGTAGTTGTGTAGTGATGTTGGGCGTCATTCATGGTCTTGCTTGCATAGTGTATAGGCTGAAAATACTTGTTCTTACGTTGCCCCAGAACTGCACCAATGGCATAATCACTTGCATCACACATTAGCTCAAATGGTAAGTTCCAATCGGGGGCAACTAAGATTGGTGCCTCCGTTAACTTCTTCTTCAAAACATTAAATGCATCGACGCATTCATTCGTGAAGTTAAACAGAGTGTCTTTTTCTAAAAGATGGGTCAGAGGCCAGGCTATTTTGGAGAAATCTTGAATAAAACGTCGGTAAAAGCCAGCATGACCAAGGAAACTTCGGATTCCTTTGACGGTAGTCGGGTGTGGTAATTTAGCAATAACATCGACTCATTTCCCGCTAAACGTTCAAGCATTTGGTCCATAAAAGGGAGCGCGAAATGGTCTTTACGTGTCGCATCATTCAACTTGCGGTAGTCGATACAAACTCTCCATCCGGTCACAAGTCGAGTCGGTATAAGCTCATTATCGTCATTCTTCACAACAGTGATTCCGCCCTTCTTTGGCACACAATGAACCGGGCTAACCCATGAACTATCCGAGATCGGATAAATCATTCCAGCGTCAAGGAGTTTAATAACTTCCTTTTTGATCACTTCATGGATTTGTGTATTAACCCGTCGTTGTTGCTGGACGGAAGCTTTGTGATTATCCTCAAGAAGAATCTTATGAGTACAAAATCGAGGGTCGATTCCCTTAATGTCAGATATTTGCCAAGCAATCGCACTTTTATGCTTCCGAAGCATATCTAAGAGTCGTGTCTTCTCCTCATCTTTAAGGCCTTTTGATATTATAACCGGTAATTTATAATTTTTTTCCAAGTATGCGTATTCGAGATGAGGAGGCAAATCCTTGAGCTCGAGCTCCAGAGGATTCTCAATAGACGGCTTAACTTCTTTTACGTCTGCCATTTTTAAGTCTACCGGAGGGGAAGAAACAATCGGTTTTTCGTTTAACAATTTTTCAATTAATAAAATGTCCCCCTCCGGATCAAAGTTATTATTATCAATTTCCGGTGAAAATGATTCATTTACAAGACAAGCATTGATTTCTTCCTAAGCGAGATCACTTCCCTCAAACGGAGTGAGGGAAGTGAAAGAATCGGAGACGATCGGTTCAAAAGAAGGAGTGGGATTGCCACTCGAAGCATTATCCGTAAAACCAAGAAGTTCTTGAGCATACTCCTCCATAAGTTCATCAATAACATCAATACGGTTGACGGAAGAAACATCGTAATCGGAGGAGTATCTCGCGGTTTGATCAAGGTTAAAAGTGACGGCTTCGTTTCTAACACGTAAAGTAATCTCCTCGTCATAAACATCAATCAAAGCACGACCGGTCCTTAGGAAACCTCTCCCGAGAATGAGAGGAACCCGTGGATCAGCATCGAAATCAACAACCACAAAATCCGTAGGGAAATGCAATTTCCCAACATTGACAAAAATATCCTCAGCTATGCCAATTGGACGAGTCGTAGATCGGTCGGCAAGCTCGAGGGTTATAAGCGTCGGTGTCAAGTTAGGAAGAGACAACTTTTTCCATATCGACATCGGCATAAGGTTAATGCTAGCACCAATATCGTCCAAGGCGAAGCATTGAACCATACCCGGAAAATTGCACGGTATAAGAAACTTGCCAGGGTCTTCAAGCTTTTCGGGTAGCTTTTTAAGAAGAACCGCTGAGCAATTCTCGTTCATTTGAGTCCTTGACATTTCAAAAAGCTTTTCTTTATTATTCAAAAGACCTTTTAGCATCGAAGCAAATTTGGGCATCAAAAGTATAGCATCCGCGAGACTTATATCAAAGTGTAACTCTTGAAAAATCTGATAAAATTTCTCCATTTGGTTTTTATCCTTCTCGCGGTGCTTTTGTTCATTTAAGCGTGACGGATATGGCAACTTTGTTTTAACGGGTGTTTCATTTTCATTATCATTAACAACCTTTTCTTTTCCTTTAGACGTCGGGACTACCGGAGGTTGGATGTCTTCGGTCCTTCCATTATTAATAGGAATTTCCGTATCCGTTGTCACCTCGGGTTCACGGGCGACTACCTTGGGGGGTAGAGAAGAAGAGGTAGTCGGAGCCGTCGGTCCATCATAAGTAACACCACTCCTTGTTATGATCGCTTTTGCATTGCCCCTCGGGTTAGCGATCGTGTTGCTTGGCAAAGTTCCAGAGCTCGAGGGTCGATCATTTAAAAGCTTGTTAATTTCGTTGATTTGAGTCGCAAACAATCTCGTTGTTTCATCTTGTTTAGCAATTAAAGCTTGTTGACTCTGAATCAATTGTTTAATCAACTCTTCCGTGGGCGACGGATTTGGAATAGCAGCTTGATTTTGATTATTAAAACTTTGCCCACGGTTTTGAAAATTCCTATTGTTTTAAAAATTGTTCCCTTGAGGCGGGCCTTGGTGGTAATTTCCCCGGTTTTGATTTTGTTGAAAATTCTGTTTTTGTCCTTGAAAACCATTATTTCCACGGTTGTGATTTTGATTGTTATTGAATTGATGATTACGGTTTTGCACATTGTTATTCTGATTCACTTGATTAGGTTGATTAAACCCGGGTGGTCCTTGAAAATGGCTCGAACGGTAGCTGAGGAGATTACGGTCTCCTTGAAGAGGTGGGTAACCGTTGCCACCCATATTCGCAGCATACACGTTCTCTTGAGCAAAAGAGCCGGTCGTCGGACATTCATAATACGGGTGTGGACCACCACAAGTAATGCAACCTTGATTAAGGACATTGACTTGTTGACTTGATTTTTCCATAGACATTGCATCAACTTTCTTCGTTAAAGCCACAATCATATTGACCAATTCATCTTTATTTTTACCATTGTTAGACACTTGTGGTTTATTTCTCGACATTCTAACACGAGCCTTATTTTCGATTATCGTGAAAGCATCATTTGTGTTCCTAGCCAACAAGTTACCACCCGCAGCAGAGTTAAGCGAATCTTGATCAGCATGACATAAACCATTATAAAACGTATCAATCTGCTGAAGGTCGGTAAACCCGTGGTTCGGACATTTCTCCTTCAAATCTTTGAATCTGTCCCAAGCTTCACTAAACGTTTCATAAAAAGCTTGTTGGAACCGAAAGATTTGAGAACGTAGGTTAGAAGTTTTAGAGGGAGGATAGAAGTAATTCACAAACTTGGAAGCGAGATCATTCCAAGTGTGAATCGAATTGGGTGGTTCCTTTTCCAGCCAAGTCTGGGTTGCTCCTTTTAAGGAGAAAGGAAATAACTTCAATTTCACCACATCGTGAGGAACTTCGTTCATTCTAATGGTCTCAGCGATGTCGGTGAAATTTCTGATGTGAGCATAGGGGTCTTCGTGATCGAACCCGTGAAAGGATATACTCGTAATCAAATTGAGTAATCCGTGATTGATCTCAAAGTTGGCATTGATGTCCGGAATCACAATAGCTCTCACACCATTGAATGGTGATTGGAGTTGTTCTTCCATCGGACGTGGATCAAATGCCGGTTGTTGTCCCATCGGCGGGATAACAATGTGTTGCGGACCACCCATCGGTGGTCCGTTGTGTTCGTTTTGGTTCATCTCCTCGTCGTCAAGGAAATGAATCTGACTCGTATGTCGTAAAACCCGCTCGGGGTTAGAGAACGGAGACGTAAGACTCTCAAAAGAAGAACGGGTGTGCATACACCACGAGCAAAATCAAAAAGAAAATGAAAAAGAAAAGAGAAAAGAAAATCTTTTTGTTTTTTATATTTTTCACTAAAACTTTTTATTTCTTTTGTTTTTCTTTTCTTAAAACGTAATGTTAATCGAAAACCGTTTCTTTCAAAACCACGCGCGACGGGACGGGAGAGAAGAATGGATCTCTCTTCAGCTAGCAATTTAATGTCTTCGCTATCCGTATTTCCCGCTTATTCGGTTGTAGTAATTGAAATAGTCCGATAAACAACTAAATTACGTTTTCGTTATATTGCGAGACTTTTTTTGGTTTACAACGCCCTTTCTTTCGATCGGGTCGAGGCTGTAACTTTTATTATTTTTTTTGGTATTTTGTAAACACTTTAGGAAAACTGTTTTGAATTTTTCAATTTTTATAGAAATATATATACAAAGTAGAGGAAGGCTTAACAAAACACGATTTTTAAAAACGATATTCAAAAATTCACTTCGGCCTTCCCCGGCAGCGGCGCCAAAAATTGATTCGTCGTGAAATCCAATTATATTTAATTTAGTATAGTATCGAAGTGATCCGCGTTAAATATGGATCACCCGAGTCGTTTCCCAACGAAGGCGAATGGAATCGAGAATATCGATTCGTGAAATCGTGAATTGAAAAGTGAGAAAGTGAAAATAGAAATCAAATAGTTCACGTATTCACAAACAAATATGAAATATGCAGATAGTACAAGCTAATTATGCATCAAAGTGAAAAACGTAAAAACGGAAACGCAACCGCAAAATTTAAAACATAACGTATATCGAAAAATGATCCTACGAACTTGAAAATATTTTCTAAAAATCTTAAACTAATAAAATGAATTTTAAGAAAAAGAAAAATATTTTTTTGAGTTTTTATTTATTTTCTAGAATTTATTTTCTATTTTTGGAATTAAAAATGAATTAAAAATTAAGAAAAATAGAAAAATAAAGTAGAAAAATAAAAATTTAATTCTAAAATTCTAAAATATTATAAAAGAATTTCTAAAAATATTTTTGTATTTTTCAAAGCTTTTTCTAATTTTTTAGGGATTTTTGCTATTTAAATTTATTTAAAAATTGAATAAAAATCAAAATAAAATAAGAAAAAATAGTAAAAAGGGTTGGAAAAATTCCAGAAAATCTAAAATAATAAAAAGAACTAAAAATAAAAAGTGGAACTGCTTATTTAAGGAGAACTGCTTATCTCAAGTGCTTATTTTTAAGCACTTGAGATTCAATCAAACTGAAACTTGAGACTCAAGATGAAAATTATGCAGTGAACTCAATGAAGGCAAGAGAAAATCAGTTTCAAGCTCAGAATACCACTAAGTACCACTAACTACTCAAAAAGCAATGAAATAAGTCAATGCAATAAGCAGATTCTCAAACAGATAATTCAGGTAAATAAGATCATTCACAACTCTTATTATTCATCAAACAAATTCAGAAATGCCAATGAGAATCAAGTAAAAGCTAAAAATCGAATAAGCAGGCTAATATACACAAACAGATTACCAACTCAGATGTGCAAATAAACTTGAGCAAACAAGCACTCAAATGAACTCAAATGCAAAAGCCTATTAGAGCAAAAGATCTATAGATATACAGAGATACTAGATCAAGCACTTTAATCACCAAATCCCACTGTATGACACTAAAATTCAAGCTCAGATCTGCAGCTTATGAACTAAAAGCTATTCAACAATTGACTTCATAATGACTTCTTCACTATATTCTACTGATTTAGATGCTAAAATCTAGTTATCTACACCTAATGCAAAATGTTAATTCAGAGATTTGAGTGGTAAAACAATAAAATCAAACAGTACACAAGCAATCCAAACACCCTTAGAGATTACTGATGCACTATTGACACTGTGATAAACTCTACAAATCTCACATCCACAACACTTCACAACTAATTATCTCTATATGAAACTCTATTAGCAACCAATTTCCACTGATTCAATCAGAAATAAACAATCTCAGATCTAACTCAACTATTAATCCACAGTCACACAGATTCAAAACAGTTTGATCAAATACTCAATCCAATTTAGATTCAAACAACTCATGTAAAATGATGACTCAAATACCACTCTGACACTTAATTCAGATCTACACAAACTCAAACAAATTTATATGCAAATAATCCAACTGAAACAGTGATCAGATTCAAATCTCAATTCAACAATACAACTCAGACTCACAAATATTAGTATCTCAGAAAAACAAGTATTACAGATTACTCAATCCAAGTTAGATCCACAAACTGATGTGCAATGAAACAAATTATACTCAATCTCAGCTATCAATCTCAATGGAACAGTATACAAATGCAATACTCATCAATCTCAGATCCACATATGTTGACAGATAAAAATGAATGGAACAGTAAACAGCTTAAAACTCAAATCTAAACAATCTCTAATATTCAATCAAACTCCACAATCAACTACAGAAACAGCTATATTAATATCAAATACCAATCTAACAATACAAATACTAACTAAAACAGATCTGATCTAATAATTTTGAGAGGAAGTTTAACTTGAGCAAAACTTACAAAGCTATTCCTCCTCAGCTCAAATTGAGGAGGATTCACTATGCTTGCCTATCTTTAAAGATAGGCATGTCCATCCCTTTTTGACAATGCTTATCCAATAAACCACCTCAGCTACCAATTGTCCGAACTTTTGACTTTGATTGATTGACTTAAATAACTTCCACTAATAAGCTAACAAGCTTAAATGGAATGTATGAAAGGAAAATAAGCTCTACTGTGAGCTATAATATCTAATATGTAAACATTTTTATTTATTTTTATATTTTCTGATTTTTTTTTATTTTTTTTTATGATTTCTGATAAAAGTATAAAGGAGAATATTAGACTAAGGAAGATAGTTAAACTGATTGAACTATTATGCTTCTTTCTTCTCATCTCAGCCACTTGATCATTTTTGTGCTTCTTTAAACTAATAGCAGCCCTTGGATGAGAATCAATGATGTGGCTTGCCCAATCAATCCATGCCATCTGTCCCTTCCTTGTGTAATACTCTCTGACATATGACTCATCAGGATCCAAGGCTTGGTATGACGCGTCTCACCCAATAGAACCATGCCATGTGTCTACTCAGCGTCAATATTCCTTCTCTGACATGTGCTCTAAGCACGTGACAGGCTTCTAGAAACTCTAATTATTAGCTAATGATCGCTAATTATAAAGGGTTTGAGCCAATTGAGACATGGTCATGAACTAGGGTTCATGTTTGGGGATTTCTGGGTTCAGGGAAGATTGGGGATAAAAAAGGGTGCGTGTGTTTATTTTGACCCTGGAATTTATATTATTTGACCATGGGTACTTGGGCTTAAGTCAAAGATTTTAGTGATGGGCTTGGGTTAATAGATTTGGTCTTGGGCTTGAATGATAACATGGACCAGGCTTGCTTTCATTTAATTAAATATGTAGTAATATGAATTTGCAAGGACCTATTTTGTAATAAATGAAACTTGAAGGACCCAATGTGTAGTATTCTGAAACTTCAAGGGCTAAATTTGACTTTCCTCAAAAATATAATCCAATGACTATTTCTGCCAAATCTGAGTAGATGAAGGACTTAAGTTGACTTTTAGATCCCAGCATTGACTTTTTGACCGTCTTCCACTCTCGTGCCCGTTTTTCCGGTATTTGTCTGATTTTTCGTCCTTTTTTGATTAATCTGTACCTACATGTTCACAACATAGAAACACATGTTTTCTTGGCATTTGTTAGCTCAAATAGTCGTTTTGGGTCGGTATTTGGCCATAAAATGGTGAGTGAATAAGCACTCACCAGGTTTGTTGATTGAGGGTTTTGATGTTGTTCAAGTGATGATGTTTGTTGAGATCTAGTAAGAAGATACTCAATCCAAGTAAAGTGCTCATTCAATGCAATGGTTTGTTGTTGGAGGAAGATGCAACAAGGACAATTGTTAACATGCTTCTCAATTTGGTTGATGTTGTGTGGTGATGATGGTGAGCTTGATTGAGGTGGATCCAAATTGCGTTGAGCAAGATGTAATGCTAAAAGAGCACTAAGCTCATGAGCCTCTTTTAGCTCCTCAACGAACTTCAAGTGTTCGGAGGAAGGTGATGGTGGTGGAACATGCTAGTTGTCTTGGGTGAAGGTTTGAACATGCAACAAAGGAGTGACATGTGAAGTTGTAGGATGTGGTGGTGGTACTCTTGGTGGTGGAGACATGGTTGAGCTTGGGTAGTCATGAAAACATGAAATGGGTGGAAGAGGTTGTTCATGAGTGGGTGGTGTTTTTGTTGAATGAGCAACATGTGAAGTATTGATTGAGAGATTGGGATTGTTGTTTTGGGATTGAGCATGCTCATCATAATCAGAAGCATTAATGAGGGCATGAGTGGATGATAGGTTGTGAGATGAGTCATTAGTGTGGGTTTGAGGTTTAGTTGTTGGTTGACTTGGAACAACATCACTTGAGTTATGACAAGAATCAAGTTTCCTCCTCCAAACGGATTTGACGGAGATCCTTGCGGTTCTTGAAATCTTTGGTTTTTGGTTGTTAGGAGATGACATGTTTGAGTGTGATGGCATTAATGATGGGAAGAGGGTATTTATAGTGTATGAGAAATGTGGTTTAGGAAGGTAAATTTTGAGGGATAGTATGAGACAAAATATGTTTGTGAATTTTGGGAAGCATAGGGTGAAATGGGTCAAAAAGTGATAAAGAAAACAGTATCCCTGACCATCAGATGGTTGGTCCCCTTAATTAGGGGCCGGTCCCTTTAAAATTAAGGGGGGCGCCTTATATAATTAAGGGGGTCGCCTATCTGCTGATTCCCAGAATGCCAGAAATGGGTTTTTGGCAGAAAATTTTCAAAACGGTTGTGTTTTTGGATTTGGATTCAAGCAAGTTCAACTCTTTGAGGCAATATAGGGCATACTATTCATGAATGTAGAGAGTGTTATAGAAATAAGTAAAGTAGACAATTAATTTCTAATAATCACGCAATCTACTAATTGATCAATTAAGATAGGCAACCAAGGAAGCAATAAGGCAAACTAGTTAAATATGCAACTATATGAAAATGATAATATGTAGGCTAGTGCAAACATATTGATCAGTGCTTACAAGTAACAAGTAGGAAGATATGATTATATGGACTTCAAGTCTTCTTACAAACAAGATCCATATGGGCAAACCATGATTCTCAAGAAATGATTTCATTAAATTGTGAATGTCATTTCCATAGAAGTGTATGACACATGTGAGATGATCAAATATGTTTTTAATAAAACGTTTTTAGTTTTATTCAACAATGCTTTTAAAGTGGATTTAAGTGTGCATTAGAATGAAATAGATTGATTTTTGCTTCATGACATGAAAAAAAAAAAATCAATCTTGATTTTTGATTAAGAGTAGCTTATAGTTAAACATGTTGTCTGAAGAAAAATGATATAGATATTTGAAAGATTATTATTCAAAGAGAGAGGTTTTAAACATGATAATTTAATTTTGATAACAAGAAATTGCAAGTGAAGGATTTGAAATGAAAACTTATCATACTCAAGAGAATCAATTAAGCCCATTGTCATATATAATCATCTTCAATGGTAACTAAAGATATGGAAGAGAGATGGTGGATTATAATGATCTAAATGCAATGTGATAGAGAGGGATAAAGTAAATCATCTATGGATACAAGTTAGACATATGTATATATATATATATATATATATATATATATATATATATATATATATATATATATATATATATATATATATATATATACACACTAAGCACATCATAATATTAAGTTACTAACAAGTCTTAATTAAAGCACGTATTCTACTATAGATAATAGACTTAACAGCAAAAGGGTTAACTAGCCTAATAACATGTATACATATATTAGTATGAATGATCTAAAAGCATGGCAACTTATAAATTATATCATATTAACATACTAATTAAAGCATACTCTAATATAATGTAATATTGACAAGTTTTTGAAAAGAAAACTTACCTCAGGTCCAGCTTTTCATTAAGAGTGGGCATGAGAGTAATAGAAGACATCTTTAAAGTTTGCCCAAAGCATGTTGAAAAAGCAAAGTAAAATCCCAACGCAATAAAGATCAAGGAGGCTTGATCCGAAATACTAAATCGATCACACCAATCATCACAAGTCGTGTAGATCAAGAATGGTGATACAAGAATCCTTCGTCTTGACGTAGTAACGAACACACCATAAGATCAATGCTCCAAAAGTGAAGAACAAACCACCAAAAACAATATATGACCGCAACAACGTCATAGGCACATCGTGTGTAGAATGTGAAATAGAGTAATAGGAACCAATAATCATTAAATGAAAGAAAGCGAAGAGAGCGATCCAAAAAGTAGTAATCCCTTCGTTCGTTAATTACCTAAACATGACAAAGAGCTTGGTACCCAGAGTCTCATGGGTCCGAGATGGTTAGTAGAGAACATCCATTGCATTTGAATGCATATGATGAGGATGTCTCCGAGAAGTACAAGAGTTCATCAATAGTTTGTTTTAACTAACAAACAATGACTTTCTTGACAAGAGTAGTAAACAATGAATGTGAATAATATTAATTCTAAATTTCTCCACTAGATTTAACAAATTTTATTTGTTTTGATATATTTGTTAAAGAATCATTTGCAGTAAATCATAAACCGGTTTTGTCATAAAATGACTTTTTAATGTTAAGTAATATTTTAAAGATCCAGAACTATTTTCAAATTTGGCTAACATTTTTGCTTTTTCATTTTCCATTTTAATTTCATGTTTGTAGTCTTGACAATATTTACATTTAAGATCAATTTCAATATTACTTTCAAGTCTAGACATTTTATCTTCTAAAATTATTTCCTTTTCAAAATTGTTTTCAATGGATATTGAAGATTTATTTTTAAGAATCATTTTTGAGTCAATGTTGCAAAAATGTTTGAAGCTGTTTTCCAATTTTGAGAATTCTAATATAAATTGATCATAGCAAAAATGTTTAGTTTCAGATTGTACCTCATTTGTAGTTGTGCATTCTTCACATGCTATACGATGATCAATTACATCGTTCATGTTGCTCCATGTTTTCTTTGTAGTCTCGCTTAGATCTTGAAGCATGTAGTCCTTGCCATCAATACTTGTATTCACATTTGTTTGAATATTCTCACAAGCCATATTTTCATCATTTTCTTCGTTATTGTTACCTTCAATGATCACATTTGAACTAGTAGTACATGTGTTTATTTCAACTAGATATTTATCTATTAAATTTTCTAGAGTGACTAATTCTTGTGCAACATCAAGTTTATCATATTTGCTTTTACATTTCTCTTGGTGAAACTTTAAAAGACATTTCCAAATATCATTTGCCGTTTTACAAAAGAATAATCTTTCATATTTAACTCTTGGTAGCGTTTTGAAAATAAGTAATTTAGCTTTAGTATTTTTATCAATCTTTGTTTGAAGATTTTTATATTGATTTTCAAAATGTATTTTGGTTGGTTGAAGATCACCAATTGAAATGATATGCCAAAGATCAACATCTATTGATTTCACATAATTTTCAAATTTATTTTTCCATTCAAGAAAATGATCATTTTCAAATAATGGTGGTTTTTGCGTAAATTCCCCTTCTAGATATTTTCGAATTCCATAGATCGTTACAAGTTTTAAAATACAATATATTTTAAAAGTCTTGCTAGACGTGGCTCCTGATACCAATTGTGGAAAACTTGAAGGGGGGGTTGAATAGTTTTACGCCTTTTTTGTTTTATTTGTTTTATAAAAGTTAGTTTCTAAAGAATAGACGTAAATTTCAAAACTCTTTAATGCAAAAATATAGATACTAGTTTATTTATGATTTTGTATAAACACTACTTATATATAATGTTGAGAAAGGATTTACAATTTCATATATCATATATAAGCATATATATGTATAAGAGTTTTAATATAAGTTTATGTACTTGGTTTGTTTTTGTAAAATTAATGTTAAGAATGAATTTTAGTTTGATCTTTATGTGAAATCAATATGTGCACAACACAAGCAATTATAACTATGTATGAAATGCTAACAAATAACTAATCAAAAAGTGAGAGATGGAAAGATCAAACCGAGAGACAAAGGATTTATAGTGGTTCGGCTACAAGGACACCTTCCTTGCCCTACTCCACTCCCCGAGTCACCTACTCGAGAGTTTTCTTCACTAGATCAAAAACCTCCCTTACGGCGGAGAAAACCTTACACACCAAATTATACACCACAACTTCGTCGCAACACAATCACAACTTCTACACAACTTCTTCACACCAATCTACTTCACACCAATTCTTCCTCACACCTTTCTACTTCACTCCTAGCTTCTTCACAACTTACTACTTCCTAAATTTTTTTTCTTCACGCCACTTATTTCTTCACACCTTCACTACTAAGTCCTATCCACTACTCCAAGATATATACTACTTCAAAATTTCTAGGCTTCAAGGTCTTCTCAACTTCAAAGCTTTAACTTCTTTGTCTTCACAACTATCTCTACTTCAATATACTACCACTTCTTATTTCTTCTATCACTAATCCTATCCACCTCTACTTCTTCACTTCTAGTACTACTTCACACCTTCAATAGATCTAGATTCTATATCTAAATCTAACTAACCAATGTATACACTATATTCACCAAAGAATGAATGATATACAAGATGAAATGATCAAACAACTTAGATAGCAAGATGATACTAAGTTGTAATTCTCCTAGTCTTGATAAATAGAAGTATTCTTCTCTTTTTACTTGAATGAATGAGGCTTTGGATCACTTGGAAACAAAGGATTATGAATTATATGATCAAAGGATTTTTAAGATTGAAATGGAGATTTGAATCAGAAAGTTTTTAGTGCAAAAAGGTGAGAAAAATTCCAGATTTAAAGTGGTATTTTTAGGCAACAAATTCTGACAGAGGAGCGTGGCCGGTCCCCTTAAATCAAGGCCGGCCCCCTTAAAATTAAGGGGACCGCCCCTTATAATTAAGGGGGCCGCCCAGCTGTAACGGCCAGAAAACTTGTCTTTTAGTGGGGAAAGTTTATTTGGTGAAAAACTAACTGATTTTGGTTAAAAATTTGAAATCATATATTTAGTATGATTAAAACATTTTTCTTTATTACCAAAAGTGTTTTTCAAAAATGTATAATATGTTTATATAATTAAATAAACTTTGTATTAGTTAATTAAATACCCCTTTGATCTTATAATGCATTAAACACAATGTTTATTCATACCTTAAGTGATTAGATGGTGAAAGTGATTATTTACTACTAAATACTTGTTTACGTCATGATTTTTGGTTTGATGTGTTTTCGTTTTGTGATTATCAAAACATAGAGATATCGAAAGATATGAATAACGTTTTTAGTCATTTATAGAGGTATCAAAAGGTGGAGAAGTGAATATAAACTCACTAAATACTTGTCTAAAAATTAATTTTTGGATTTAATGAGTTTAGGTTTTGTAATCATCAAAAAGGTTGAAATTGTTGATATAAATAAATGACTAAAAACGTTATTCATATCTTTCGATATCTCTATGTTTTGATAATCACAAAACAAAAACACATCAAACCAAAAATCACGACGTAAACAAGTATTTAGTAGTAAATAATCACTTTCACTATCTAATCACATAAGGTATGAATAAACATTGTGTTTAATGCATTATAAGATCAAAGGGGTATTTAATTAACTAATACAAAGTTTATTTAATTATATAAACATGTAAGATTAGAGTTCACACAATTTCCTGTCACATTACTTAGCACATTTTTTAATCCAGTAATTGTGGGACTTTTATTCTGAAGTTGAGCAATGAGATCATTGTTTTTAGTTAACTGAGAGGTTGTTTGATTGACAGTCTTAGCTTTTATTTCTTTGATTGAGTCACGCAGTTCTTTACATTGCACTTTCAAAGTCTCATTCTCCTTAAGTAATTTAGCCATTTTGCATTCAGTTTCATTAATGTCATGTATCCGTTTGGCTTCATTACTTTGCTCATACATATTAATTCGATCTTTCAAGTTGTTGATCGTTAAGTCCTTGGCTTGTAGCTGAGTTTTCAAATCGTTTATCACAAAATATTCACTAAGTTCAGGCAATTCCGGATTCATACAAGGTTTGCAAGATTGAAGACTTTCTTCCTTTTGTTGACTTGAAATTTCAAGTGAAATACAATGTTTTTCGAGTTGTGAAAATCTTTTTAACAGTTGATTAAAAACTTTTTTTTCAACCATGTCCTTGTCCTTAGTTTTTGAAAACTCAGCCTTAAGCGGAGAACTTGAAGCATCAATATGTTCAGCATCATGATCATTTTCTCCCCCTTTATGACACATATTTGTTGAAAAAGAGACGGTAAGTCTGTCAGTCCTTTTTAACAGATTTGCGTCATAAATAGGTTTACTTTGATCAGTATACTGATGTTCATCAGAGAATATATTGTTCTGATTAATTAATGGTACCTCATTACTTGAGCCAGTTTCATAAGTCGATCTGAGCTCTGCATCACTATCATGTGTAGCACATGTCACTAAGTTGTCAGTAGTGTCAATCTTATTAGCTTCAGATCCCTTTTATTCAGTGATGACTGACCCCGCATCGGATGCATTACCCAAATAAGCAATATCATCACTTGATTGTACCCTATGTGCCTTCACTTGGTCTTCATACTCCAGAATCTGCTTTGCCCTTTCCTCAATGTACCCCTTGATCATATCCATGTGTTGGTGTAATGTGTCTCTGAATGTGTCAACATCAATTTCTGTGTGGTCAACAAAACACTTCATAGTTATCTGATTCTCATAATCATATATCATGGCGGATTTTGAATCGATGAACCTGTGCAGTTGTTTGTTGAGCACACAGAGGGCAGCCATGGGTCCAATATTGGAAGATTCTTCTTGGTCCAATTGTTGTCGTAATTGATCCAAATTAAGAATCATTGTGTCTGTGAAAGTCTGGACATCTTGACCGAAGAGAGTCATAAATGCACGTTCAAACCCCATTTTGAATCCATTTCCCTCTAACAGTACCGAGAGGTATGAATGAAGTTGTCGAAAGCATTCTATGTGACATTCCTTTGCATCATCAAGTAATTTA
Source organism: Artemisia argyi (assembly GCA_030686995.1). Classification (NCBI taxonomy): domain Eukaryota; kingdom Viridiplantae; phylum Streptophyta; class Magnoliopsida; order Asterales; family Asteraceae; genus Artemisia; species Artemisia argyi. The sequence continues at coordinate 149,669,505 of CM060703.1, read as the reverse complement.
CTTGGCTGATGAGTCACATTCTCTTGAGAATCCGAGCATGAAGATACCATTGAAGCATTATTAGGCACAAGTACGTTGATTTGTTGTGAAAGGTTAGAGGTCATATGTTCATCAACCATGTCGTATAATTTCAGAATATCAGGTATCACTGACTCTGAAGAGCATGACATGATGTAGGTGGGTCACAATTTGCATAAAGTGTCAAGTCGCGACAAGTCAAGTTACAATATATCCGATTGAAATTAGTCAAGTCGTAAGAATTAACTCACAACGTCAGATCACAATCAGATTAATTGAAACAACTTAAGTTACAACAATTAACCAAATACAAATTATTAACCAATCACAAGAACGTCACTACTAATTTAAATGCTAAAAGAGTAGAGGTACTCGCTAGTAAGAGCAAACCGCTAAGTTCAGGTAATCTCAATCAATAAGTAATCGCTGAGATGAGTTAAACGCAGGATTAGGCAAGGTAACCGCTAGAAGGAGCAAAACGCTGGAATAGGTAATCACAACTGAGTTAACCGCTAATCCTGGAAAACCGAAGACTGAGTTAATCGCTAAATAAGGTAAACGCTGAACAAAGTAAACCGCGGGAGCAAACCGCTAACAACTAACCGCTAGTCACAACAGTCCAAAACCGTCACTCTCTTGCGTTTTGTCCTTATACCCAATAAAGTACTCGCTAACAGGCTAACCACTAAAATCAGAAGCAAACCACTACCAAGAATACTAAAACACAATAGGAAACCGCTAGAATGAAATCGACCCAAAATCAATCACAACTTCAAATAAACGTATGATATAGCATATCCAACTGAAAAACTATGTAGTACTAACACCAATGATCACAAAAGTACACCCATAACATATCAAATAACACTAGAAAGATCAAACCAAGATGTTTTCAAAGAAAACTCTTCTAACTCACAAAAACCACAAAATACCACACCAAATCCGATTCTACAAGGCCCTAAGATGAAACCTTGGCTCTTGATACCAATTGAAAGATAAACACTAAGTTCCAAACACGATGAACAAGGTGATATGTGGCGTTGAGATTAGATGAGGAAGAAGAAGAAAGTTGGAACCTTTGGAGGATGAGAGAAAATAAGAGAATATTAGATTGCAACTAATGAAAGGTCCAACCCTCTCCCTTGGTGGGAGAGGGGTATTTATACAAAGAAATAAAAACGCCCACTAATGCATGGGAATTGCACCAGGCTTTACCTCTCAAGGGATCTCGAGAAGCTTACAACCCCCACCAGGCAGTGTACCTGATCGTTGTAGTATAGTATAGTGACAAGTACCGAGGGATTGATCGTTCAACTTAGGAATAGTGTCGCTAGGATTAGAAAGCCTAAAAATTAAGTCTAGAGGCGAGGGATGATTCTTTTTGTATTTTTATATTTTTATAAAAGCAATTAAAATCTCAGGTTTTGGAAGAGTGGGCGGAATTAGTTGCTAATCAACTAACCCAATAACTAAAGATGCAATCAAAATGAAATAACAAAAATGTAAATAAAACTAATTAAACTAGTGGTATGAACAATAAATGAGAAAATTGTGTTTACTTAGATTTCATTACTCCCCAGATATCTTTTACAGGTTGATAGTTTGTTACAATTGCGTGGATGACGGGTTATATTCCTTAATATGAATCGTGGGGTGGCGTACGTACTTCCCCAACTCTATAAGCTCCTACTTCACTCCTATATCGAACCTGCAAGAAGCTCCTAACATGGGATCATTAGAATTCGCTCATGCATTAAATACAACCATAAAAACCTAGTACGCATTGGTTCATGTTTCTTAAGACGTTCAAGTAAGTTACCCTATGGAAGTCTGCCAGTTTTCTTAAGCCTAACATTGAAATCATTCATCCGTAACAACTATAAACAAGCAATCAACCCATAATTAACATCTAGGTTTCACTACATCTAAGCAAACACACAAGAGATCTAGCCTAGCATGTTAAAATCAAGACAAGTGTAAGATATATTCAAACAACACATAGACATATTGAATGAATTGAAAGGATACTTATCTTAATTGAACATGAAAGGTTTCAAAGGGTAAAAACCCTTGAAAATACTGATAAAATCGTGCTAGGGTTTCTCCAAGTTATCCCTCTAATTATCATCTCTTAATGAATGAAAATTACAAAACTATATATAGATTTTCCAACGAGACGGCGTCAAGAAGAGAAATCTGACGCCATCAACTCGCCGCCCATAATAATATCGGATTGCCTAGAGCCAGATCTGACGCCGTCAAGAGCAATTTTCCTCTGGCCGTCATGTGTAATGGGACCATGATGGCCTATGGTGACGCCGTCATGCCCCATAGTGTAAAACTCTCTGGACCGTCACGGACTCTATCCACTTCACCTCTTGTAATACTCTTGACACCGTCATGTAGAGCTTGGTGACGCCGTCAGGTACTGTTCCCAGCAAGGAAAATTAAGACTTTGCCATTTTCTTCACTTTTATGCTCCAAAAACGTCCAAAATGCTTCATTTTCCAGAATTCACTCCAAAAGTACCTAAAATCACAAAAGGAACGATTTAGGGCAATAGTTGATCAAATAAATTCAATTCTGGGCTTAAATGACCCCCTAAAAACGGATCATTTTTCGCTCATCACCCACACCCGAGCTGTGGATCAGGCATACAGTGGGTAAAGACCCGTCCTTCTTCAACGGTGTTACTTAAACTAAACTAATATCTAATTAACTAACTAAATGATAACCTAACTACGAGCTATCTTAATGCTATTACATCATTAAGATGACCGAGTCTTTTATAGGTATAATTGTATTCCTAACAAATTCTGGAAAATGGAGCATTTTGGACGTTTTTATGCTCAATTATGAAGAAAACAAGAAAAGTCAGGAAATTACACCAGACGGCATCAGGGTTTACATGTTGATGTCGTCACCTTATACTGGAATGATGGTGGATTTTACAAGTGCTGCCCTAGAAACCAAAATTAGGTTAACACCTGACGGCGTCAGGTGTTCCAGGACCAAGGCCGCCCCTCTTGGCTCTACAAGAGACGGCCCAAAACCCCTATTCTAATCAAAATACAAGTTAGGGGTCATTTAACACTAATATAAAAGTAATTACGACAAATGATCGTTCCACTAAAGACCAAAGACAAGCACGGAGGTCATACACTAGCACCTCATAAATAGTGTTTAGATACTCATATCTCTCGGGTGTAATAAAGTATATATCACAATATGGAAATGGAAAACATCTCTCACTACCTGTCATAGCAAAATAGATTACCATAGGCTTGGGAAAGGATCAAACCTCCACCACATGTTGTAAGCACCTAGGATAAACTATCAAAGAGGTCTTTCAAAGTGTCATAACGTTAATTGTAGGGATATGGAAAACACGGTTTTGTTGGATAAAGGCAATCTTTACTGGTGGCGAGTTAATAATCTTGGTTAATTACATGTACAATATGGCATTGCTAAGCCAAGACTAGACTCGACTTAAGCTAATAAATCAAAAATAACAAAAACATAAAACAAACATAGAATGAAACGGGGTGGTAGTCTGTATGTTTTTCTCTTTTCCTTTTTTCTATTTTTTTTCTCTTTTTCTTGATTTTTGGATTTTTTTTTTTTTTGATACACTCTTACCCTACCAACCAAAATAATACATCATAGGGAATGAACATTTCCCTTACACTTGAATTTTTACATACTTTACAATAAACTAATCTAATGACTCGAATTAAGATAATCAAAACACTTGGAGTACTTTTTAAGATAAACGCACATATGGGGGTAATAATAAGATGTTCTTCCCCATTACTCCATAACATAAGTACTTTACCCATGAGTCCCAATCGTCCCAAAACAATATGTACAAGGATATGACTCGACTTAGCAACCATGTAATCAATTAGATAATTAACTAAGGGTTCAAACAAATAACAATAATGCACTAAAGATGAGTGCATACACAGAAGGCTAAGGCGATTTGGGTGTACATTTAAGTGGGTTGTAACAAATTCTTCCTTTAAGTAACATGCTTAAAGTTAGAAACGAAAAGATAGGCTCGGAGGGGTGTATTAGGGGTTTCGTGTACTAAAAATGAGTACAACGCTAAGGTGTGGGGAAAAATTAGTTGACTTTACTAGCCAAATAATATGACTTAAATGGTCAAGTAATTATGATACGGGTTTAACACAAGGGTGATCCTAATGCCTCTTATCATGTAGTAAATCCTACTACACGAATGTAGTCTCACTAGCGGTCTCGGGATGCATCACTAACGCAAGTTCTAGAATCTAAATGCTACCGGTACACTCATAAGCACTAATAGTAAATGCTTTTCCTATCAAATCTAAAGGCGAACCTCAAATATTTGGGTGGAAAATTTTTCTGAATGGTACGGTTTTGTGCTAGTCATACAACTCCTATCTATGAGACGCTTGCTAAGGCTAAAGCTTCACTCCTAAATGTTGTAAAAAATTTTAAATTTTGCGCTAAAATTACACTAACAAGTATTTTTCATAGTTTTATTACACACCTACCATCAAACAAACAAACTCAAGTGCAATTGTATCCTATAAGGTATCATCATTTACCCTCCTCTTACACTTAGGATGAACATTGTCCCCAATGTTCAACTAAAGAACGTAAAAGTGAAATAGGTAAAAGAATGAAATCAAATACTCCTCTGATTCGTTCGGTGTGGATAGTGTGGTAACAAGGTTAGATCTTCCTCCAAGAAAATGAACAATCAAAGCTTCCCTTCCAGAAATATAAATCATCTTCTTGTCATATGTAACCTGTTAAACCTGAGAAAACAAACAAGGCAACCTCGCGTAAAATCGACGGCAATCTATATATACTAATAAATCCTAGAAAACAATGTAAGATATAATGCTTGTGGAATGAATGTTTTCAGATTTCTTGGAGTTTATAAAACTAAAGAATTAACAAAAACTTTAAGACTCCGTTAAAAAAAACTAGCAAAATTTCTAGAATTTTACACATGACGCCATCAGGAGTTAATTCCTGACACCGTCAGAAGTGATCTGCAGAAATCCTTACGTTAAGTTTCTGGAAAATTTCTGGAAAAATTATGTCCTACTTCCTGGAAAATCCTGCAAAACATCATTATGACTCGATACAAGCATTTGACTCTAACAAATACGAATATACATGTCCATTTAATATTGTGGAGAATCATGATCGATTTCGTTCTTAAAAACAAATTTGGGGTTTCCCCTTACACTTATCTTTTGCGAAATACCTTTGAATGAAGTTAAGACTAAGTCAAACGACAAAATAAAGCATTTTCACCATTTAGTTTTGAAACATGATCTACCAACAATAAAAATAAAGCATGCATACGGAAACAAATAACAATCAAACAAATAAAAATCACACAAAGCATGGGTTGCCTCTTAAGAAGCGCTTTTCTTTATTTACGAGTCTTGTAGCTAGACTCAAGGTCATGGGTAATTACGTGACCTCATTGTTGGTCTCACTTTCTAGGTCATCTCCTATATTAGTTTTGTACTCCGGACCTAGTTGCAAGCATTCTTTGTAGAAACCAAGTATTCTATTCATAACATACTCTACTCCTCTACGTCTATCCTCATCATTCCTATAGTAAACCGCTTGTTTGTGTTCCTTTTCTATGTTTGATAGGAGGTGGTATTTTTCAATCTTATAGGGCATTTGGTAAGCAATCTCATCATTCTCTTCCTTGAATTTAACTATCTCTAGAGTCAGATCATAATTCATTTTAGAGGCCTCAACGAATGATTTTCCGAACACTACTTGACTTAGGTAGTCGTCTATCATCGGACGAGTATCCTCCACTATCACAAAGTCGGTCTCATAAGTGAAGTTTCCAATAATCACATGCAATCCTTTCACTCTTCCTACAAAATTACTTATCAAATTCTTGTTGGGCATCATCCTATAACCAAGTTGCTTCTTCATTACCCAATTATAATAAGTCATAGTCATGATGTTTATAAGAGACTTAGGATTGATATAAGCTTTCCATACATGCATATGCCCAATGTTGCATGGTATATTGATGTTAGAGGGATCACCTACTTTAATAAGGGGTGAACCAAGGATATATGGTGTCTCGGGATCATCAAACAAATCCTTGTGATATTCCCGTTCTTCCTTGGTGGGCAACTTATCAAAGTACTCTTCTACATTTTCTACTTCCTCTAACTTTTCTCCCTTATTAACCTCAACTTCCTTAATTTCATCCCTAGTCTCGGTTTCTATTCCCACTTCATCCTTGTCACTTTCTTATATATCCTTATCTTTTGGCCTAATAGTGACAACATTAACAAAGTGGACATGTTTGGATGACGAGGGGTCCTTAATTTGGATTCCGCTATTTGCGTCCTTAGTGTCCTTCCTAGGTGTAGTTAGCGCTTGGTTGTTGAGGGCTTTCAACAGGTTGTCAATCTTATTGTTCATCTCCGTTTCTTGTTGATTAAATTCAGTTTCAAACTTAGCTATGCGAGCTTCTTGAGATGCCATAAACTTGGACATCAATCCTTCAAGATTATTGGTACTACCATAGTTATTAGAAGGATTGTTGTTGAAAGTGCGGTTGGAGGTTGGACCGTTTGGTTGGTAACGATTAGGCGGATTGGAAGAATTGCTTTGGTTTTGTTTCCACCTAAGGTTCGGGTGATTTTTCCAAGAAGGGTTGTAGGAATCACCGTAAGGGTTTGGCTACCACTTGTCTCCCATTTTGTTGGTACGCGAGGATGCGTAGTCCGCAAAAGCTGTTCCGGGGAGTTCCACGCAATCACGAGTGTCATGGGGACCACTACATAATTCGCATGAAGAAGTGATTTTGTTCACTTGGCTTGAAAGTTTAGGAGCTTCGTAAGATTTCATGAGAAACTTGACTTGGTCCTCAAGTTCCATGATCCTACGGTCGGGAGTGCTAGAATTGTTTAAAGCAAAGATATTGCTTTGACCGTTTTGTTCAAATCACGGGGATCATTCCAACTTTCGTTGTCATAGAGAGCAAGATCTTCTATGAGTTCCCATGATTCTTCCGCACTTAGATCACATAGCTTACGACCGGCCGATTGGTCAATGGTTCGCCTTGTGGAGAGATCGATATAGTCATAGAAGATTTGGACTTGGAGCCAAAGATCTATGCCATGATGAGGGACTTTTTGGAGTAAGTCCTTGAAACGAGTCCATGCTTCATATAGAGTTTCACCTTGACGTTGTTGGAACATCAAGATATCATTTCTAAGCTTGGTAGTTCTCCCCGGTGGGAAAAATTGAGCAAGGAAACGAGTGGTGAGATCATCCCATGAGGTGATGGATCCCGCGGGTAAACGTTCAAGCCATTGACTAGCTTGATCACATAGAGAGAATTGGAATAGGCATAATCATGTCGACTCTCTAGTTGTAACATCAAGGTCTATAGAATCTACGATTTTAAGGAAGTCCTTGAGATGTTGATTAGGATCTTCGGAACGAAGTCCATGGAATGCACATCCGCTTTGCACCAACCGGATGGTGTCGGATCGCAAGGGGGACACATTGGCTCCTTGGGTGAGCTCAATGGTGTTTCGATAGCCTTGGCGGCTAGGACGGGAATACTCTCCTAGGGTTTGGGGCCTAAGAGGTTGGTTTACTAGTGGTGGGTTTTGTTGGTGGTTTTGTTGTGGTGGATTGATGGGTTTAAAGATGTTACCACCTTCCATGAGGTCGGATGGTAAAGGTTACGAACAAAGACACGAAGAAATAGATAGACTAAAGAAAACCTAAAAAATAAAAATAAAATCTTACTAGAAAGGAATCTAGCAAGTAGACCTAATTAAAAGAAATCCTAACCTAGACAATAACTATTCCCCGGGCTGCGACGCCAAAAACTTGATGCGTGGAAATTGCACCAGGCTTTACCTCTCAAGGGATCTCGAGAAGCTTACAACCCCCACCAGGCAGTGTACCTAATCGTTGTAGTATAGTATAGTGACAAGTACAGGGGGATTGATCGTTTAACTCAGGAATAGTGTCGCTAGGATTAGAAAGCCTAAAAATTAAGTCTAGAGGTGAGGGATGATTCTTTTTGTATTTTTATATTTTTATAAAAGCAATTAAAATCTCGGGTTTTGGAAGAGTGGGCGGAATTAGTTGCTAATCAACAAACCCAATAACTAAAGATGCAATCAAAATGAAATAACCAAAAATGTAAATAAAACTAATTAAACTAGTGGTGTGAACAATAAATGAGAAAATTGTGTTTACTTAGATTTCATTACTCCCTAGATATCTTTTACAGGTTGATAGTTTGTTACAATTGCGTGGATGACGGGTTATATTCCTTAATACCAATCGTGGGGTGGCGTACGTACTTCCCCAACTCTATAAGCTCCTACTTCACTCCTATTTCGAGCCTGCAAGAAGCTCCTAACATGGGATCATTAGAATTCGCTCATGCATTAAATACAACCATAAAAACCTAGTACGCATTGGTTCGTGTATCTTAAGACGTTCAAGCAAGTTACCCTATGGAAGTCTGCCAGTGTTCTTAAGCCTAACATCGAAATCATTCATCTGTAACAACTATAAACAAGCAATCAACCCATAATCAACATCTAGGTTTCACTACATCTAAGCAAACACACAAGAGATCTATCCTAGCATGTTAAAATCAAGACAAGCGTAAGATATATTCAAACAACACATAGATATATTGAATGAATTGAAAGGATACTTATCTTAATTGAACATGAAAGGTTTCAAAGGGTAAAAACCTTTGAAAAGACTGATAAAATCGTGCTAGGGTTTCTCCAAGTTATCCCTCTAATTGTCCTTTATTAATGAATGAAAATTACAAAACTATATATAGATTTTCCAACGTGACGGCGTCAAGTAGAGAAATCTGATGCAGTCAACTCGCCGCCCATAATAATATCGGATTGCCTGGATCCAGATCTGACGCCGTCAAGTGCAATTTTCCTCTGGCCGTCATGTGTAATGGGACCATGACGGCCTATGGTGACGCCGTCATGCCTCTTAGTGTAAAACTCTCTGGACCGTCACAGACTCTATCCACTTCACCTCTTGTAATACTCTTGACGCCGTCATGTAGAGCTTGGTGACGCCGTCAAGTACTGTTCCCAGCAAGGAAAATTAAGACTTTGCCGTTTTCTTCACTTTTATGCTCCAAAAACGTCCAAAATGCTTCCTTTTCCAGAATTCACTCCAAAAGTACCTAAAATCACAAAAGGATTGATTTTGGGCAATATTTGATCAAATAAATTCAATTCCGGGCTTAAATGACCCCCTAAAAACGGATCATTTTTCGCCTCATCACCCACACCCGGGATGTGGATCAGGCATACAGTAGGTAAAGAACCGTCCTTCTTCAACGGTGTTACTTAAACTAAACTAATATCTAATTAACTAAATAAATAATAAACTAACTACGAGCTATCTTAATGCTATTACATCATTAAGGTGACCGAGTCTTTTATAGGAGTAATTGTATTCCTAACAGATTCTGGAAAATGGAGCATTTTGGACGTTTTTATGCTCAAGTATGAAAAAAACAAGAAAAAACAAGAAAAGTCAAGAAAAGTCAGGAAATCACACCTGACGGCGTCAGGCTTTACATGCTGATGCCGTCACCTTATACTGGAATGATGGTGGATTTTACAAGTGCCGCCCTAGAAACCAAAGTCAGGTTAACACCTGACGGCGTCAGGTGTTCCAGGACATAGGTCGCCCTTCTTGTCTCTACAAGAGACAGCCCAGAATCCCTATAAAGGGAAGGCATCAGAAGTGGATCTAGGTGATCTAAGAACCCTAAACACGGCGATCTGATAGCATCAGAGGCCAAAGCCTGACGCCGTCTGAGTTGTATATCTGTATATACTTTTTGATTTTTCAATCATTTAGTGGTGTAACTTTTGGGAGATAAAACCCTAGACGAATTTTACTATAACTTTAGGGTTTCCAAGCCCTCTTTTCCTTCATGTTCAATTGAAGATAAGTTTTCTTTTTAATCATTCAATATGTCTATGTGTTGTTTGATTAATTGTTTATCTTGTCTTTCTTTTAACATGTTAGCTTAATTCTCTTTGTGTTTACTTAGATCTAATGAAACTTAGTTGTTGATTATTGGTTGTTGCTTTGTTATTAGTTGATTTGGTTGATTGATTTTCGCGTTAGGCTTAAGAAAACTGGCATACTCCTACATGGTAATAGGCTTGAACGTCTTAAGAAACGTAATCAGATGTGTACTATGATGTTATTGGTTGTATTTAATGCATAAGTAACTGTTTACGAGGCCTGGATAGAAAGAGATAGAAGCTTATAGAATGGGGAAGGACGTACACAACCCTATGACTGGTATTAAAGAATACAACCCTTCATCCAAACAACTATAACAAATCAATTAATCAGTAAGAGATAACTAGGGAGTAGTGAAATTTAAGTAAATACATTTTTCCCATTATAAGAAGTTCACCAATTTACTTTTCTGTTATTTTATTTTATTTTGCAATTGTAGTAACTTTGGATTAGTTGACTAGCAACTAATTTCGCCCACTCTTCCAAAAAAACCAAGATTTTTACTTGCTTTCATAAAAATATAAAAAATACAAAATGAATCATCCCTCACCTCTAGACCTAGTTTAAGTAGTTTTTAATCCTAACGACACTATTCCCCTAGAGAACGATCAATCCCCCGGTACTTGCCACTCACTATACTACATCGGTCAGGTACACTGTCTGGTGGGGATTGCAAGCTTCTCAAGATTCCTTGAGAAGTAAAACCTTTTGCAAGGTTGCAAAACCATGCATCAGTGATGTGGTGATGTGCTGTCGTATACCTGCATAGTAAAATCAGTTAATGAGAGATGTGGCCAGGTGTGAGGTCTTACAGAAGGACCCGGCTGATTAGGAACTAAAGGTACGTTTTTCTATGGTACTGTTGTTTTTCTTTAGACCATTTTTTGGTGAATGTAATTTGTGGATGTTGAAGTTGATTGGTTATGTTCATAATTATGTAGGTATTAACAAAATTAAGTTGTTTGGTGGTGGGTTGAATGAAGCTCACAGTGTGTTTGACGAAATGTTATGGGACTAAAAAACAAGAAACAAGCAAGCCAAAAGATATATGTTTGGTTGAAAGGTAATAAATTATTAGTTTTGGTTTGTTTTTACCATCTTTTAGTTTACCTTTAAGATATTGACCGCAAAATGTAACTGAGGATGTTCTTGCCTTAGATCCTAATGGCAAGCGATTAATAAATCAATAAACGGATCGTTGTGGGACTTCAGGTGCTATTGATCAAACGTTTGTTGGGAACCGTTAGATTGGAACATAATTAACAGTGACATAACTGATTAAATGATATGTGATATATAGATATATATAAATACCAACAACGAAGCTTTATTAATTTGGTATAATATCTTTGTTTTTGTTTGTTGTATCTGTTGAATGGTTGTATAAAGGTTGATTTAATTAATGTTGTTGTATGTTTTGAATTAATGAGGTTTTATGTTTTGAGTGTTTGTAATTAGTGATTTGATTAGAGTTGGTATCTGTTTGCAGTTGAGTTTACTAGAATTGAAGATCTTTTTGTAGATAAGATCATAAAGTTATTGAGGTTAGTGTTCTTCTTATCAAATGTTCACAGATTTCATATTGAAAATCTATTAGATGTGCCTATAAGAATTAGGCGTTGTTTGTGACTGGATATGTGTGTTATTGTTTACATGATTGCTAATTAGAAATAAGTAAATACTGTAAGTAGAAAAGATATGCATTCCCAAACACACTCTGAATGTGATTATTGTTGGAAATGGTTTCAGGTTGACTTTTGGTAGCAACAAACGTACAAGCGAGTTGATATCTGGGGTGAAAGTGCCTATGTCGTTGTTAATAATGGATGCTATCTAATTAATTATTAAAGTGGTATTTTGAGATCGCTGATTTAAATAACAGGTGTCTTTTTTTCTCAGGAAAAATCACCCAAACTGATGGTCATTGTTGCTACCGATGTTACCCAAGAAAGTGCCCATATACGACTATACATAAGTGCAATACTCCTTCGGTATATTGATTTTGAATAGCAGTTCAACGATGCTAATTCTTGCTATCTTATGTGTGTTGCAGCCGATACTCATACAATGACACAAACTTTAGCCCCGACTTTGGTCCTTCTACGCAAACGCCTGAGCATGGCAACAGAAATTGGCAAATGATTCCTATCAATAGTTTGTCAAACACACACACAAGCAGTGAATGATATGGCTGTCTTCTTGGTGTTGCTTTGAACAATACATAGTACAACATGTGCAAGTGTATGTTTAATTACTGTTAATAACGAAAACTTTATTTTTGATTTGCTAGGCCGTGGATGCTATCTAATTAATTATTAAAGTGCCTATACGGTAACTCTTGCAATCCTTCAGTATTACAGGTATGCAAAAAGAAATAGCAGCCACTTCAAAGGCCGTAGATGCAAGCAGTAGATTGGATCATCTTACCCGTCAAGGTTCGCGAACTTATTTGTGTATGCTTTGTAATTGTCATTTTTTAATTATACTGAACAATGATGATTATACAAATTTTTTATACCCGCCTATTGTCTTTTGGTAATAGATGCTGGTAGGAAACAACTAAAAAGTACTTGCTGCTCCCAAGGAATACCGCCCGTGTAAACTCTGTGGCTAAAGGTAAATTTTTTCTTTAGCTGATTTGCTAGGCCGCCACGTCAGTGATTACTTACATTATATTCATCCATAGCAGTTTCCTATTGTAACACATCTTGCTCAAACCTTAGAAAGGGGACGTCCTATGCTGGCAACGAACAACAAACAAACGCTTTTGTTGGGCGAAGGTATGTTAGATTATGAACTCATATCAGTATTCTACTAACGATTTAAGTTATAGTATATTTATAACTTACTGTTGGAACAGGTGTTACTACGGATCTATGCAATATTACCTGCATTTTACATGAAAATAGTACACGTACATGTTCTCTGAACCAAGGTAACACAATATTAATAATATGACGAGGCTGTTTAAAATTGTGCTTAATAATGATATAATCGGTTGATTAGGAGTTCCTTCGGTGGCTTATTTGAGCAGCTGATTAACCTTTAGTCGTGCTTATAGGGACTATTTAGAACATGTTGTTAATAGAGGTTGTTTAGATAGCTCATTTCAATACCTAATTAGCCTTGACTTGCTGTTGCACGTATTGTTTTAAAACCTTATTTTAGCATATCATAAACCTGACCCATCCAACCTCTCTAAAATGTGTTTAATTAGGGATCTTTGGTCAGCTTATTTTAGTATTTTATTATCCATGATCTGTTAGATTCAGGAGAATTCAGTGGTAGAGTTTAGATAACTTACATAAGGGTAATAAAGGGCCACCCATGTTCAATTTCTCTTTTGCTGTACCGTTTAATGCACTGATGGGGTGTTGTTCAACTCTTTTGCTTGGCCGTGGTTGCAAATTTTAAGAAAAGAACAGCTAGCGTAAGAAAAATGCAAAAATCAGTCAAATTTCAGCATCCTGTTCCATCATTCAAGTCATTACCGTGTTTGTTTTTGTTTTTCATATTGTTGTTTGCGTCATGTTTTAGGTTGTTTTGATATGCTTTGTTTAATGAAGTCTTATTGTGTAGTATGTTGTAGCTTTGTAATTATAAGAGATGATCGCAAACATAAGGAAAAACAATCAACATGGACAAAATGTATCAGGTGATAATCAAATTATTCGCTTTGCCCTTTTTTTTTTTTTTTAATTATTATGGTTTATATGATGATTTGAGGTCATGATACGATTACTTTATGCGAATTTTAGTAAAGTTTTTTTATTAGAATTGTGATATGATATGCAAGGTGTTTTTGACTTTTGGATTATACTTATGGTGCTAAACACGATAACCAGATAACCACATTTAAACACAATGCCATTTGCTAAACACCCCCTTGAATTTCAAAAGTAGATTGTGATTGTTGTATTTGGAATTTCCAGGTTATTGTGTGGTTGCTAAAGAATCTGTTGCATTTATAGAACATGTAAAGGCAGATTTTAAGAAACAACACAATGGCGGTAAAGCATAAACAACGGTCGCTCACTCTGTTCCCGAGTTTCTTTTTGGAAAGTAAAGAAGAGAAGGAGAGAGGAAATTGAAAAATAATCATGTTCCCGAGATTTTTTTGAAGAGAAGAGAAGAGAAGAGGAAAGGAAATTATGCCAAATTCCCCTCCTAATCTTCTTCCCAAATTGGGATGATTTGGAGAGAAGTGGAATTTTAGGCTTAATTTGGTACCATTTCTTCTTTCTTCTTTCCAACTTGGGAACACACAACTAAAAATCAAAACCTTTTCTCTCTTTTTTATCACCTTCATTTCTCTCTTTTTTATCCCCTTCATTTCTCTTCTTTTCATTTTATACTCGGGAACATAGTGTAAAAGTTTTAACAAAGAATTTGGGTATGTATAGGCGACTGATTATCTTATATAACAGTGTGTTTTACTTATTTAATTCCACAATTGATACCGAAACAAGTTGTACATGCAGCCCAGCAATGAAAGAACATAAGTAATACATAACCACAAGGTATGTTCCTATGGTTGCGATCTCATTTACAGTTGTTTGGATATGTATCTAAAGTGATTTTATACAACCGGAATAAAATAATTTAACTAAGTATTTTTATGCAATTAAACACATTGGGGATGACTTTCAACCCCATTTGTGATTTGAAGATAAAAACATGATCTAAAATGACCCATTTTTCCCATGGATGGGTCAAAATTGTAACCTATAACTTCAGTTGTATAAAGGTCAACGTATACGTAGTCACTTTTTATTTATGAATTATTTATGGGCAAAGTAACTATTGCAAATTCATGCAGTGTATTGGGCCACAACCCTTGATAAGTACATGAAGCATATCGATAACGACCCAACTATTGAGAGACGTATTCAGTCAGTAAACTACCTGAGCCAACAAGAATGATACGGGATTAACCACAAACTCCGTGTAATTACACTAATGAAGCACTCATAGCTGCTACCCAGTTGCATATCAATACATTAGGTAATATCATGGGTAAAAGCTAATCTTTGTGATTTTATTTACTTAGAGTTCCTTAGTTCCTTAATTGGTATTCAAGGAAAATTCCCAACTCCTATATTGATTCAAATGCTAACCTGTAAAGTTAATATCATATTTTAGTAAGGATTAGCTTGACATTTGATCCAAGTTAGGTTTAAGTGTTTAGTGGAAAATAGCCTGCAATATGTCATACTTGCATTGAGTAGTAAGTAATCATTGATTGGCTCATTAATTATACATATTACAGCAACTTTTTGTAAAAAAAATAAATAATGGTCGAAAAATAACATTGCGTGTTATTGCAGCGGTTGGAATTATTGACACGAGTGGTATTACAATCCTTGGAGAAGTTAAAAGGCCAATGGAAAGAAGACGACTAAAGGTAAACTATCGTAACACGTAATCCGAACAGCCCATAATAGCCACAATTTGATAGTAATCAGCTACTGACTCAGCTATCCAAACAACCCTTACTTAACCTATATACTATCATTAGGAATTTACTATGCACACGATTTAAATAGAGTTATCGTATCTTTTGGTAGAATAATACCACAATTATTCATCTCAGATTTACATGAACATAATGCATTAGAAACTACCTTTTGTCTTCCGCCATATTTGTTCATTCTTAGTTAGGTAAATTTTTTATGATTTCCATTTTGTAGGTGAGTCGATTAATAGGAATCGGTGAAAACTCATGGTAGGTTTGTTAATGAATGCCGTCAAAGATCCAACGAAGGTATATGAGACACATGGCTGACGTGTCACCAAAGACAAGGGAAACTATTGTTTTAAATTTCTGGTAATCATTTGATTATTTTACTATCATTTGTGTCAAGTTTACCGAATTAATCGTGTTATTTTGATCTATGGTTTTGTATGATTTTTGTATTCAGTTGCAAACCATGTGGCTGCTTCTGTGCAAAAGCCTGCAAAACAAGGTAGTGGGAGTTTGGGTGTGTATATATCAAATGAAAGGGTGGCCAAACAGTTGACAACAAGTCGCGAATTGAGAATTATGCAAATTTTATTTGTATGGTATAGCAAAAAATATTTACATGAT
The DNA here is from genome assembly GCA_030686995.1 of Artemisia argyi. Lineage (NCBI taxonomy): Eukaryota > Viridiplantae > Streptophyta > Magnoliopsida > Asterales > Asteraceae > Artemisia > Artemisia argyi. The sequence continues at coordinate 149,653,307 of CM060703.1, read as the reverse complement.
GAGCGTGTGGGTTTACAGTTAGAGCATGTTTGGATTTTGTTATTTTGTAGCGGATGAAAGTGGCTTAAGAGAGTTGGCAAGGTACTAAATGCATACCGTTCATTATATGTTTTAAGATTATTATTAAACATATACTGAGGTTTTTTTGAGATGGACATTAGGAGTTATAACCACTGTTGTTATCAATGGTTATTCAATTGATACTTTAAATGACAATAATAAGTATCAAATAAGAGCTCTATATTACATGAGACTTTTATTTGTTGTTGTATGGTGTATAAGACACATTAGCTTAGTACTACAAGTATTATGCATCTTTTTATGCTTTAAACATAGATAAACCGTAAGAACTTTCAGGTTTAAATGAACACATCATAAGAATTGCAATGATCAACGCGTGAAACGACGCCCAGCCGCAACTGGTAATTTTGTGCGGTATTTCTTATAGAACTGCTTATAGGGAAATTTCTTCTTAGAATACGTATCAAAGAAAAAAAATTTCTACTTTATTTCTATAAAATCAGCCCGCCCAAAAAACAAACTATGAAAAAAATGCCCGCCCGCAACGCGGCGGTCGGTGTCGTTCTCGTTTTAGATTAAAATGTATAACAAAGTAAAAACATAGGCAAAGTATTGCAAAACATTTTAATTAGCAAAAATAATTTAGACCAAACATTAGACTTAAATTATCAGATATTAATATGCACCATTTCAAAAAAAGAAATAAAAAAGGCCCGTCGCGGAAGCCTATTAACTCGTTTTATATAAAGTATGTGATTTTTGTTTTATTGTATTTCGAAAATAATGAAAATATGTATTTAAAAAAGTGAAAATTAAAATAAAATGATGGGTTTTGAAAGGGTGGTTTTGACTTCGGTCTTCAGCTATGCTATGATGAAGTAGTTTTTATTTATTATTATTTTTTTTTTTTTTTTTTTTTTTTTTTTTTTTTTTTTTTTATAATATTTTGTGAGTAAAAAGCAAAGTAAAAATTAAAAATAGTGATGTGTTGCACTTACGTGATACTAAAAACTGTTATGGCTGTGCTCTATTGGGTGTGCAAACTGCAAAGTGTAAGCCCGCCTCACCTAAGTTGGAATCAAACTTCATAAAATTCTGCCATCTTTATAAATATATTTAGTAAAATAAGTTCAATGAGCATATTCTATTGAATATACTATTATGCATACCGTACATATATATATAGTCACAAACACACATAAAATCAGATTCGATTGAAATACCATCGGCCAATTTTGTCTCAGCCCTTGGGCATAGGCTGCAACTAGCCAACTAGGTGTAGTACAATAAAAAGAAGCCAAAGCAAAAAAGCATATTTAACTTATTATGTTGTTTTGATTGATGATAATATGATATTAAGGTTATAAATGACATTGTTGTTGTTTAGCTTGATGCTCTTGTTTGTTTCAGTTCCTCATAGTTTTTGTGTTTTGGTTTTTAGTTGGTTGCTTTCTATTTAGAACGACTATATATGACCATATCCATTGTTCTGGTAGGGCAAGTCTAGCAATTATAATGTTATAGGTTTAGCATAACATGCGTTATTTATAACATGCAATTATAGTGTTCAAGTTTTAAGATCCATTGTTTTTGTAGGGCAAGGCTAGCAATTACTGTATATCTTTTTAAGAATTTCAAATTAAACATTTTTTTAAGAAACAATGATGCTTGATTATGGACAGACTAATAAAACAACAGTAATAGTTAGCTTACAAGCTTTGTAGCTCCCACCAATGTTGTATTTAGAGTTCAAAAGAAATCAAACTTATAGAAATTGTCGACTAACATTGCTTTGGTCTCTTATTATTTCTGATATTTCCAATAGATGTAAAAAAAAAAATAAATAAATAAATAAAATAAAAAGTTTTTACAATTGAAATTGGACAATTTATTTGAAATGTTTTTACAATTGAAATTGGACAATTTATTAAGAAAATTGAGCAATCTTAATAGTCAATGGTAAGTCAAAACTGAATCGAGTTTTGCATTGATCTTGATGATGCCTTCATGTAATGAATGTTGAATGATGTTAACATCGTAGGTTACATTTTATTATTGACCACTATAAATGGAGTAAAAAGCAATATTGAAAACCTTATGGACCCTAAGCCCACAAGCAGGCTTGGGCGAACTAGTCTAATTATCATCTAATACTCTCCCGCTGTCTGAGCGGCGAAATTGCGAAAACTCGAGACTGTAAGATAATACTCTAAATATTATCGATAAAGCTAATTTTGTTGATGGAGATGTCTTGTAGCAAGCGGAAGCACATAAAAATCTTCAAAGTCTTCATCATGCATAACTTGAAAACATTTGTAACCATGTTGATAAACTGATTTGCTTTTTAGTGGATATATGGTTTTTAGTGGATATATGGTACTGTTGTGAAGGATGTATGACGTAGTGAATATTGAAATGTGAATGGATACAATTAATGGATATATGGTACTGTTGACAAACAATCATTTACAAACAATAAGGGATATAGTGAATATTGAGATGTGAATGGAGACAATGGATAGAGTACTCTTCACCGATTGTCCCTGAAGTTGTCCATATTCGCCCGTTTGGTCCCCGTTTGGGTTTAGTGGCGAACGGGGTCTCTAAAGTTCCTGAACGGTGCACATTTGGTCCCTGGGACCCCGTTATTGCTAACGGGCATTATCTTGGCTCGTTATCTGATGTGGCGAGGATTTTTTTCGTCTTTTCACCACTTGTGCACGTTTGGTACCTAACACCTTTCCATAAGTACAACTTTGCCTTTCCCCTAGTACTGACATTTGGTATTTCCCATATTTCCTTTCCCACTTTCCCGCCCAATCACATCAACCATTACATCTCAAAACTCTCGAGCCTCGTCCTTAATTTTGCAATCTGAGTAAAAGTTTGGCACAAATCTGTGTCAACAATGGCGTTACCAACATGGAAGATGTGGGAAAAAGGAGCAAGGGTTACAACTGAACAGTTGGAAATGGAGTGCGAAAATGAATATAGTAATGACTTCAAATCCTATTGCTTTGAGATAAATTTTGATATGAACTTGTGTTAATATATGTTGATTTACTAAGTAACTGACTTTTTGTTGCAAAATATGCACATAATTTATTTAACATACAAATACACCATGGTGGGTCATTCATGTGTTTTCCTGATAGAGAATACATTGGTGGTGATGAAGACATCTTCGATAGGGTTGATGCTGATGTTTTCTCAGTGTTTGACCTAGACTAGATATGGTTACACAACTAGGCTACACAGGTAAGTATGAGCCTCTGTTTTATCACTATTTAAGTCCAATGAGTACTCTAGATGACGGGTTGTTTCCACTGTTATGTGATTTTGTTTCAAGTTGATTGAGGTGTACATAGAGCATGGTTCTACTAGGCTTACTGGACAAATAAGGGCAAGAATAGAGGAAGATGTGTCAAGTGAACCTTGTACTAGTGCCTCTAAGGGAAAAAACCTGGTAAAATGTTGTACTTGACATGGCATCAGAATACTGATAATTGTGCACCTTCAGATAAGTCACCTCAAGGTCTGACATTTACACAATTGACTAACAATGAATGTGGTGAAAACTAAAACAATGACCTTCCACACATAGATTCACAGTTTTGCAGTTTAAACCTTAGTTTCACCCTAGTGGAACCAACTGTTAATAATGTGGTAGGTGAAAGAATAACTAATGTTGTTAGGTTAATGGAGTTTGAGGAGAATGAATTGGATAAGGGTCCAGAGTTTAGTTATTTGGATGCTATGAATGTTGACAGTACTTCTGGTTTAAGTCATGACGAACATTTTGGAATTGATGACTTGGACTTAAACGTAGGCTTGGATGTTGACCTAAATGTTCCCCAAACTGAATTGCATGTAGATGGTATAACTGAGGAACATGTTCATGTACAAGCTGCATTCGTAGAGCGTAAAGGTGAGGAAGTTGGTGTGCAGGGTAACTATGAACAAGCACAACATGATGAACAGGATGGCATTGATAGTGTTCATGATAGTCAATGTGAAGGAGACTCCAGTGACAATGCTGATTAAAATAATGAAGAAGAGGTTGTTATGGGTGACGAAGGACACCGTGGAGACGAGCCTGAGGTTCAAGTAAATATGTTTCAACTAGCTGGGAATAAAGCTTTTGATAGCATTGGCAACAGCAGTAAATTGGAGATGTTGTAAAAGGAATAGAAGCCGTAAGTGTAGAAGGTTTTGATAGTGAAACAGGTTCTCAGGATGAATCAGGTTTTAGTAGAGGCAATGAGTTAAGGGAAATAATAAGAGGTACGGAAAATAACTTGTTACAGAATCCTGTTGTGGAGAAGTACTTTTTTTTAGTGGCCAAGAGTTTTCTACTCCAAAAGTGGTGAAGGAAAGAGTATATTTACATGCCATTGAGACTAGAAGAAATTTGAAGCTGATAAAGAATGATGCTGTTAGGATAAGAGTTATATGTGATAACTAAATACCTGTCTTTATAGAGTCACAATCTAGAGGACCAACAGGCCCAATTGAAATAAGAGGTGTTGGGCCTAGTTGATCAAGTGGCCCAGTTGGTAGAGGTACTAAAAGGAAGAAGAAGATGTAGGAAGTTCTGGTGATGAAATTAAAGGCAATCAATGCCATGGGTCATGTATGCTAGCAAAGACAAAGTAACAAAAAATTAGATTGTGAAGACACACATAAACACACACACTTGCCTTCAATCAAGGGATATAAAATACTGCACTTATAAAATTTTGGCAAGTAAGATCTTTGACCTAGTTAAGGTTAATCCACATATCCCAGGAAAGGCAGTTCATGACTAGCTCCAACGTGAATTACAGCTTCAGGTATCTATGATGAAATCATTCATAGCAAAAGATAAAGTGGAAAGAGAGGTTGCATGTGATCACACGCTGCAATATGCAATGCTAAGAGACTATATTGGTGAATTGCTGTCTACAAACCCTATTACCAGTTTGAAGCTTGCAATTGATAGAGATACTGATCCTGAGTTGTCTACAAGGGTGTTTAAAAGAGTATATGTTTGTTTGGGAGCATTGAAGGAAGGGTACAGGGCTTGCTATAACACCCCCATTTTTGGAACGCAGCGGAATACAACATGGGTGCTATTTATTAGCTACATAGTAAAAGTCATAGTAAATGTACTCAAAAGTAGAGACATTTATAATAAGTTTTCACATTTGATAACATCAGAGTCTAGCAAAAGAAGGTCCCAAAAGTTTTACATGACACAAACGTTTAAAAACAACATAAGTGATGAGGCGAAAAATGAACCACTTTTAGGGGGTCATTTAAGCCCAAAATTGAATTTATTTGATCAAATATTACCCTAAATCGTTCCTTTTGTGATTTTAGGTACTTTGGGAGTGAATTCTGGAAAAGAAGGCATTTTGGACGTTTTTAGAGCATAAAAGTGAAGAAAACGGCAAAGTCTTAATTTTCCTTGCTGGGAACAGTACCTGACGGCGTCAAGAGGCTTTTCATGACGGCGTCAAGAGTAAAAGTGGTGATGGCCCAGAAGAAACGTGAAGGCATCACCCAAGGCCGTCACATGTTAACTTGTCAAAACTTGCGCGCGTGGTAGCTGACACCGTTTTGGCCATAACTTTTGCATACGAACTCGGATTTGAGCGACTCAAAAAAGGAAACGAAGAGGACGAAGAGATCTACAATTCGGTGAAAAAATGGTCATGACGGTGTCAAGAGTAATGGGCTGATGTCGTCAAGAAGGGCCGACAGAAAACATGCCTATAAATATAACATCATAACTTCACTTTTTGTAAGCCCTAAACCCTAAGGTCGATTCCTGGGTTTAGGTGGGTGTTTTTATAGCAACTTAGAGGGTTTCAATCACTCCATAAACATCATGTATTGGTTTGATGATTCTATCTCAACTATGTCTTTCATTATTCTTGTTGATTGTCCTTCTTTGATTATGTTTTGTTAATTCACCTTGTGTCTACTTATGATTATGTGAAACTTGTATATAATTGATTAGATCTCATTGATTTCTTGTTAATGGTTGTGTCTATCTCCATCAATGAGGGCTTGTTGATGTGTGTGTCTATCTCCGTCAATTAAGGCGTAACAACTTCAATAGATCTAGTTGGTTTAGTTTATAATTCTTGTTTCCTATTGATTCTTGTTTTGATTGAATGAATTCAATGTGCTTGAACGTCTTAAGAAACATGTAGCCAAGGCATACTAGGCTATTAAGGTAGTATTTAACGCATGAGCCACTGTTTACAATCCCTATGGTTGTGCCGGGCATGGCATAGGAGGAGATAAGAGCTCATAGAATTGGAGAGATATGTATGCCACTCCATGAGTTATTAGGAATACACCCGTCAATTAAAATAAGGTTTACAGTCAATAGGTAGAATTGGATAGCTAGCAAGGAGTAACATATCATGGGTAGACATGCTTCACTTATCTTGTAGAATCCTAGTTTACTTTTCTTGCACATTAGTTTAATTAGTTACTTTTGGGTTAGTTGATTAGCAACTAATTCCGCCCCTTCTTCCAAAACCCGAGATTTTCAATTGCTTTTCATAAAATATAAAAACACAAAAAGAATCATCCTTCACCTTTAGACCTAATTAGATCAATTTCAATCCTAACGACACTATTCCTAGCTGAACGATCAATCCCACGGTACTTGTCACTATACTATACTACAACGATCAGGTACACTGCCTGGTGGGGGTTGTAAGCTTCTCAAGATCCCTTGAGAGGTAAAGCCTGATGCGATTCCCATGTATCAAGTTTTTGGCGCCGCAGCCCGGGGAATAGTTATTGTTTAGGTTGAATTTGATTTTTATTAGGTCTACTCATTAGATTCCTATCAAGTGAGATTTTTTTCTTTTTACTTTGTAGCTTTCTCGTAGTCTATCTTTTCTTTGTGATTTTGTATGTAATTTGCTTCAAATGGACACTTCACTTAGACTTCGAAGATTGCAATATATGGTTGAGTGGCTAGAACACCAAGAAGTGCAAAATACCTCATTTAGAGACACCTATGAAACATATGAGCCTTCACCTAGGATAGATTCTTATGAACAACCTCCATGTTTAGGATCTCGTTTTAGTGAGGCTAATAGAAAAAGTGACCTAGTTTGCCAAGAAATTATGGATAGAGCCGTATCAATAAACCATAAGTTGGATGAAGCACTAGGTTTGTTATTATCACTACCTAAGGATATAGGTGATCGTGACACATGGAATGATGAGGTAAGTAACATAAGCCCACAAAATACTCAACCATCATTTGAGGCACACACACCGCCCGTGACTTACCCGGAGGAAGTAGAAGAAACTTTAGGAATTCCGATGGAGGTAGAACCCTTGGACCAGGCACCACTTGAGGATATAGGTTTGAATACTTGTAGTGATAACCTTACTCCTAGTTCTAGGGAATTTCCTAGTGTTGATGAACCGGAACCTCAATCTTTACACACCTTTCCATCCTTAGATATATTTCTAGGAGACAAAAGAGGAACCGACCCAACCATCAACCGATATTATCCGGGTAGTTTTAGGATGAAGGAAGCCATTCACACACCCCCTTCACCTCACGTGGCATATTCACACCCTAAGGGTGTGTATCGCTACTTTCACCCACACTTAATCCTAAGTGTAGGGAGAACCTCCCCTATTTCCGTTAAATAAGGGTAGAGTCAGGCTCGTGACTCGAACAAAAACAAGCGCTTCTTGGGAGGCAACCCATGTTTTGTGTGTTTTTATTTGTTTGTTTGTTTGTTTGATTGATTTTATTTGTTTCCGTATGCATGTTTTATTTTTGTTGTTTGTGCCTCATGTTTCAAAGTAAATTGTGAAAATGCTTTATTTTGTTTTTAACTTCGTCTTAATTACATATAAAGGTATTTTGCAAAAGATAAGTGTAAGGGAGATCCAAATTTGTTTATAAGAACGAAATTGAGCATGAACCACAACAATATTAAATGAACATGTGTATTAGTACTTGTTAGAGTCAAATGCTTGTATCGAGTCATAATGATGTTTTGCAGGATTTTCCAGGAAGTAGGACTTAAGTTTTTCCAGAAATTTTCCGAAAACTTAACATAAAGATTTCTGCAGGTCACTTCTGATGGCGTCATGTGTAAAATTCTGAAAATTTTGCTAGTTTTGTTTATACCGGAGTCTTAAAGTTTTTGTTAATTCTTTAGTTTTATAAACTCCAGGAAATCTGCAAACATTCATTCCACAAGCATTATATCCTTAATTGTTTTGTTTCTATTCCTAAGTCTGGAATTACATCTAGTTGTGAGTTTTCCTTGTTCGGATTGATGCTTTGGGTTGTTGTGTTTGTTTTCTCAGGATTTACAGGTTATGTATGACAAGAAGATGATTTATATTCGGGAAGGGAAGCTTTGATTGTTCATTTTCTTGGAGGAAGATCTAACCTGGCTACCTTATTATCCATACCGTGCGAATCAGGGGAGTATTTGATTTCATTCTTTTTACTTTTTCACTTTTACATTCTTTACTTGAACATTGGGGACAATGTTCATCTTAAGTGTAAGGGGAGGGTAAAATGATGATACCTTACAAATACACTTTCACTTGAGTTTGCTTTGTTTAATAGTAGATGTGTAATAAAACTATGAGAAACACTTGTTAGTGCAATTTTAGCGCCAAATTTAAAATTTTTTACAACATTTAGGAGTGAAACTTTAGCCATAGCAAGCGTCTCATGGATAGGAGATTGTATGACTAGCACATAACCATATATTCAGAAAAATTTTCCACCCAAATATGTGAGGTTCGCCTTTAGATTTGATAGGAAAAACATTCATTATTAGTGCTTATGAGTGTACCGGTAGCATTTAGATTCTAGAACTTGCGTTAGTGATGCATCCCGAGACCGCTAGTGAGACTACATTCGTGTAGTAGGATTTAATACATGATAAGAGGCATTAGGATCACCCTTGTGTTAAACCCGTATCATAATTACTTGACCATTTAAGTCATATTACTTGGCTACTTAAGTCAACTAATTTTTCCCACACCATTAGCGTTGTACTCATTTTTAGTACACGAAACCCCTAGTACACCCCTCCGAGCCTATCTTTTCGTTTCTAACTTTAAGCATCTTACTTAAAGGAAGAATTTGTTACACCCCACTTAAATGTATACCCAAATCGCCTTAGCCTTCCGTGTATGCGCTCATTTTTAGTGCATTATTGTTATTTGTTAAACCCTAAGTTAACTATCTAATTGATTACATGGTTGCTAAGTCGAGTCATATCCTTGTACATATTGTTTTGGGATGATTGGGACTCATGGGTAAAGTACTTATTTTATGGAGTAATGGGGAAGAACATCATTTATTACCCCCATATGTACGTTAATCTTAAAAGTGCTCCAAGTGTTTTGATTTTTTTAATTCGAGTCATTAGATTAGTTTATTGTAAAGTATGTAAAAATTCAAGTGTAAGGGGAATGTTCATTCCCTATGATGTATTATTTTGGATGGTAAGGTAAGAGTGTATGAAAAAAAAATCGAAAAAATAAAGAAAAAGAAAAAAAAATATAGAAAAAGAGAAAAGAGAAAAAAACATACGGACTACCATCCCTTTCTATTCTATGTTCATTTTATGTTTTTGTTATTTTTCATTTATTAGCTTAAGTCGAGTCTAGTCTTGGCTTAGCAACGCCATATTGTATGTGTAATTAACTAAGATGGTTAACTCGCCACCAGTAAAGACTGCCTTTATCCAACAAAACAGTGTATTTCATATCCCTACACCTAACGTTACAACCCTTTAAAAGACCTCTTTGATAGTTTATCCTAGGTGCTAACGCCATGTGGTGGAGGTTTGATCCTTTCCCAAGCCTATGGTAATCTATTTTGTTATGACAGGTAGTGAGAGATATCTTCCGTTTCTATATTGTAATTTATACTTTATTACACCCGAGAGATGTGAGTATCTAAACACTATTTGTGAGGTGCTTGTGTATAACCTCCGTGCTTGTCTTTGGTCTTTAGTGGAATGATTATTTGTTGTAATTACTTTTATGTTAGTGTTAAATGACCCCTAACTTGTATTTTGACTAGAATAAAAGCGCATTTGCTTGAGGACAAGCAAATCTCAAGTGTAAGGGTATATGATGAGGCGAAAAATGAACCACTTTTACAGGGTCATTTAAGCCCAAAATTGAATTTATTTGATCAAATACTACCCTAAATCGTTCCTTTTGTGATTTTAGGTACTTTGGGAGTGAATTCTGGAAAAGAAGGCATTTTGGACGTTTTTGGAGCATAAAAGTGAAGAAAACGGCAAAGTCTTAATTTTCCTTGCTGGGAACAGTACCTGACGGCGTCAAGAGGCTTTTCATGACGGCGTCAAGAGTAAAAGTGGTGACGGCCCAGAAGAAACGTGAAGGCGTCACCCAAGGCCGTCACATGTTAACTTGTCAAAACTTGCGCGCATGGTAGCTGACACCGTTTTGGCCATAACTTTTGCATACGAACTCGGATTTGAGCGACTCAAAAAAGGAAATGAAGAGGACGAAGAGATCTACAATTCGGTGAAAAAATGGTCTTGACGGCGTCAAGAGTAATGGGCTGATGCCGTCAAGAAGGGCCGACAGAAAACATGCCTATAAATATAACATCATAACTTTACTTTTTGTAAGCCCTAAACCCTAAGGTCGATTCCTGGGTTTAGGTGGGTGTTTTTTCAGCAACTTAGAGGGTTTCAATCACTCCATAAACATCATGTATTGGTTTGATGATTCTATCTCAACTATGTCTTTCATTATTCTTGTTGATTGTCCTTCTTTGATTATGTTTTGTTAATTCACCTTGTGTCTACTTATGATTATGTGAAACTTGTATATAATTGATTAGATCTCATTGATTTCTTGTTAATGGTTGTGTTTATCTCCATCAATGAGGGCTTGTTGATGTGTGTGTCTATCTCCGTCAATTAAGGCGTGACAACTTCAACAGATCTAGTTGGTTTAGTTTATAATTCTTGTTTCCTATTGATTCTTGTTTTGATTGAATGAATTCGATGTTAGGCTTAAGAAAACTGGCAGATCTCCATCGTGTAATGTGCTTGAATGTCTTAAGAAACATGTAGCCAAGGCATACTAGGCTATTAAGGTAGTATTTAACGCATGAGCCACTGTTTACAATCCCTATGGTTGTGCCGGGCATGGCTTAGGAGGAGATAAGAGCTCATAGAATTGGAGAGATATGTATGCCACTCCATGAGTTATTAGGAATACACCCATCAATTAAAATAAGGTTTACAGTCAATAGGTAGAATTGGATAGCTAGCAAGGAGTAACATATCATGGGTAGACATGTTTCACTTATCTTGTAGAATCCTAGTTTACTTTTCTTGCACATTAGTTTAATTAGTTGCTTTTGGGTTAGTTGATTAGCAACTAATTCCGCCCCTTCTTCTAAAACCCGAGATTTTCACTTGCTTTTCATAAAATATAAAAACACAAAAAGAATCATCCTTCACCTTTAGACCTAGTTAGATCAATTTCAATCCTAACGACACTATTCCTAGTTGAACGATCAATCCCCCGGTACTTGTCACTATACTATACTACAACGATCAGGTACACTGCCTGGTGGGGGTTGTAAGCTTCTCAAGATCCCTTGAGAGGTAAAGCCTGGTGCGATTCCCATGTATCAATAAGTTTAGACATAACGTAAGTTTTTAAACATAACATAAGTTTATAAATTTAGATTTTCGTCGAATGTGGGTTTAAAACATGATCCATTCTTGTCATAAAGTTTAATAAGTAATAAGTTGAATACAAGATAATTCAGTTTAAAATACGATGGGCTACGTTGTTATACGCCCATAATTCAAATGACATGTAATGCACATACAAGTCAGGAAATCAGATTTTATAGCATCGAGCTCATGACACCGAACCTTGACCTAGTTTAAATGCCCCTCATAAGGTATTATTGCCATTTACCTCAATTCTCAATATTATATGTCCGTTTGATAATATTGGCTTCAAGTGAGCGCTGCTCACCCAGACAGGCCCGCCTAGCCCAATATGCATATTCATAATATTATCGTTTACTCACGTAATTAACGATTTATGAAATTAGGGACTTTGATGGCAAAGGTACTCGATGTATATAATCATGTAATCGGGTCAAGCATACCAAAAACTACTTCTATTCAGTTTTTAAAACTAGCATGTATCCCCTCGCGAGGTTTATAATACATTTAAATGAGTAAGGCGAGGCTATAAACTCACCTTAGGTAGTAGAGTGGAAGAGCACGAATGAAAACAAATGAAGGACCGAAGCGAAACTAGAAAGGACCTATAACAAGAAACGTGTCTAAGTGAATGCTAACTGAATAATAGAGTGAATGCACATTATTATACTGGATTCATACAGCCAAGACATTGTTCTAAGGGTTTTCCCAAGTCATATGGTCATGGTTTCAAAAAATAGTAAGTTCCCGAGTTGTTTACCCATTACATTTCCTTAGTTTTACTAGTGGCTGAAAACTTTCCCCGACTTCCAAAAAGCACTACCTGCAAAAAGTAAGTCTAAATCTTAAGTTCTTTATATCCCTAGTTTCCTATATGTTCTAGTATACTTTAAAAATAAGTTTACTCAAAAATTTGCAGGTCTATCCACTTTTTATAAATTTTCTTTACAGACCTGTCCTAAAGAAAAGTGCGATTGAAATTTACGGCTTACCGTATTGGCCGTCATGTAAAATCTACAGGTCCTATGAAGGTGAGGCCAATTGGAGGTGGTAGCCTTATTTATCTAGTATAGGTTACATATTTAGTTTTCAAAAAATTATGGAATAAATCTTGACTTAAGCCTGTTCTACCAACAGTATACAGATTCTGACCTTTTTTTTTACCACAAAAATCACATTTTAATCATCCTAGCACTTCTAATAGTGAGCCTTTTTGAAAAATGACCCTAAGAAATTTATCTAGGTCTGTGTATTTTTCTAAAATTTTATAACCCAATGTATCAAGGTCGTTTCACTCCAACAATGCAGATCTAAAATTTCTGCATCACAAATCCTATATAACCTAACCCTAACTTATCCCAAATCTTAATAACCATCAACCAATAGCCCTAATGAATCAAGTATCATATGTACATTCAATAGAAAGTTTATTTACAATAGAGAAACCAATATTTCATTGCAAAACAAAAACCAATTTGCATGAGCAAAAATCAAAAAGGAAAAGATGGAATTAACTTACTAGAAGTGAAAATCACAAACAACATAATTAGGGCTTGATTAATTTCGACAAAGAGAAACCCAAATAAAATAAATCTTCACTTCTAAACCAACTTCAAAATATGATTACCCAGTTGATTAAACCAAGCCCTAATCACCTTGAAGGAAAAACACCAAGAAACTCCAAGAAAATCTTCAATACTAAGTTTCAAAGTGTCATTTTCTTCAAGGGTCTTCAAGAGGGTGTTGTGATTATGATTTTGTGATCAAATGATGGCTGAGATGATGGTGTTTTGATGGTGATTCATGGCAGCAACAATGGAGGAGAGGTTGGATGGTTTACTTAGGTGTGCATGTATGAGAGAGAATTATGAGTAACTTTCTTGAAAATGAAAGAAAATTGGTGGAGTATGTATGGGTTTATTATGGCCGGTTTGGGGGGGGGGGGGGGGGTTGTTCAAGGAGGGGATTTAATTATTTATTTTGTAAACAATAAGTAAATATGTTGGGTAATGTATATATAAAAGGTGGTGTAATAAGGTTAGACTTAAAAACGTAAAAACGCGAAAGTGTTATAAAAATATTATGAGATTGTTAGGAAGTGTTAAAATTGCTAATTTTAATATTTCATAGGATCCATGGGTTTACCGGAGTGTTAAGACGAAATTAAAAATCAAAAATGCAGACTGAAAACGCGAATTGTTATCAAAATTTGACAAAATCGTGAAACGAAGAAGAAAATGTGAAACATAGAAATTTTTAAATATTAGGAGTATATAATGGAATATTAAATCACTTATGACATGAAAACGGATAAGAATCCTAAACACGGCTCATGAATAGCTAGGAACGCGAAAATCGCTAAATCGGGTGAAAAGTAAAAAATAATTTTTTTACTCAGGTGGAAATAGAAATAGAATATGAATTCGATATTTACCTTGAAATTATGAAATATTACACTTGCAAAAGAGAATTGTTGGGGCTAGATGGTGCTTTCATGAAAGATCCATTTCCAGGCCAAGTGTTGGTGGTTGTTGGACTTGATCCAAACAATGGTATTTACCCATTGGCTTACGCCTTGGTAGAAGCTGAAAATAAGAGTTCATGGTCTTGATTCTTAATGTGCTTGGGTGATGACATAGATCTAAACCTTAGTTCAAATTTCACATTCATCAGTGATAGACAAAAGGTTAGTAACATGCTTCCCTAGTTGAATTCTTAAATACAACATAATATGAGTTATTGTTTGCTTAGTGAATTGGTTTATGTAGGGACTCATTCCAGCCATAAAATCTGTGTTCATAAATGCAAAACACAGATTTTGCTTGAGACACATTGTTAGCGCAAACGTTACGTCATTTAATCTGTACAGTGTCTTCATGTTTTAATGATGACAAACACGTAACTTGTAATACATAACATAAGTGCACAAGTTACTCGTTTACTCAAATCATCAATGCATGCACACATCAACATCTCTCGACGGCTCAAGTCTGAATCACTTAAGTATGTACAAACAATACTTCAAACTTGTTAAGTGATCAAAGAATTATTTTTGTCCTTAAACCCCACATTTTTATAAATGTGCAAAACCTTTATACAAAAATAAATTATACAAATTATTTTTGTATTTATAAAGAAATATTTTAATAATAAAAGTAAATTTGAAATTTGAAATTCAAATCCCAAACAGCCATTTTCCCGCCCAAATCAGATAAAATCTCACCAGATAACATTTCAAAACTAAATGACAAAAATTGTCGGGGAGGTACCTTAAATAGGTGACAGTCCCTTATATATAAAGGACTATCCAAGGTTTAAGGGACCGTCCCCCGCTCTGTAACCACCCGTAATTTTCCAGACTAATTTTAAATAATGAATTATACTTACTATTTCCTAAGTTTCATTTTTGACCTTTCTGAACTTATTTGAATTGAAAACAAGGAGTTATCTCGTGAAATGCGAAAACTCACACACAACGCGTACTGGCACAACCATAACTCACATAAATAGGTTTATAAAACGGGTTTATAACCCATACGGGTTTGGTCCCTTGACCAACTTATGCGTTAGTTGACCGTTAAATCACATAAATAGGTTTATAAAACGGAGGTATTTTTGGTACTTCACATATGGCGCGAAATTAGGGGTTCTTTATCAAACCCTAACCCATCATTTTTCATCCCCATGGTTCCAAATCTGAAATGCACACATAATTCTCGATCTAATTGGATGAAACCCTAGAGTAATTACACAATGTTGTGTGATTGGATGGTGCGTAAAAAGGGCTCAGCTTCAAATCCCTATCATGATTATCGTAAGTAAACACTAACAATGGAATTACTCAGTTTTTGATGAAAATAAGAGCTTGTAATGTAAATCATTTTTTTGTGTTCAGGTAAGTTTCCAACAGTGTTTTGCCTAAAGATTAACCATGGAGGTGCATTCACAAGCCATCCTAAGGTACCTTACTGTTGACATAAATAATGTATGAAAACGTTATTTATTTTTTTCGATATCTCTATATTTTGACGATCACAAAATGTAAACTCGTCAATCGTAAGATTACTACGTAAACAAGTATTAAGCAAGTTTATATCACTATATCCAACTTAATCACTTAAGGTATGGATAAACAAGTGCTTAATACATCTCATGATCAAAGGGATATTTAATTAACTAATACAAAGTTTATTTAAATATATAAACTTATTATATATTTTTGAAAAACACTTTTGGTAATAAAGAAAAATGTTTTAATCATACTAAATATATGATTTCAAATATTTAACCAAAATCAGTTAGTTTTTCACCAAATAAACTTTCCCCACTAAAAGACAAGTTTTCTGGCCGTTACAGTTGGGCGGCCCCCTTAATTATAAGGGGCGGTCCCCTTAATTTTAAGGGGGCCGACCACGATTTAAGGGGACCGGCCAGGCTCCCCTGTCAGAAACTGTCAGAATTCTTCTCCTATAAATACCACCTTAATTCTGGAATTTTTCCCCACCTTTTGCACGAAATTTTCAGATCTATAACTCTCTAAAAATCCTCCAAAACCCTTTGATCATTTGTATATTAATCCTTGTTTCAAGTGATTCAATCCCTCATCATCCATTCTCATCCAAAGTGCAAAAGAAGAACACTCTTTCTACAACCAAGTTCAAGAAGTGTTGAAGAGTAGTTGTGCATAGTGTGTATATATATATATATATATATATATATATATATATATATATATATATATATATATATATATATATATATATATATATATATATATATATATATATTCATTTGTGAATATTATGTTGTGCTTGTGATTAATTGTGTAGTAGATATAGAAGTTGTGTAGATAATAGAAGTTGATAAGTAGTGAAGTAGGCTAGTTGTGAAGATAGGTGTGAAGTAGAAGATTGGTGTGTAGAAGATAGTTGTGAAGAAGATTGGTGTGTAGAATATTGGTGTGAAGAAGGTGTGTAGAAGTTGTGATCAAGTTGTGAAGTTGTGTGGTGTGTAAATTGGTGTGTAAGGTTTTCTCCGCCAAAAGGGAGTTTGTTGACATAGTGAAGAAAACTCTCGAGTAGGTGACTCGGGGAGTGGAGTAGGAACAAGGAAGGTGTCCTTGTAGCCGAACCACTATAAATCCTTGTGTTGTGGTTTGATCTTTCTAACTCTTCTCATTACTCATTTATTTATTTTACTATATTAGCTTTGTTAGTTAGTTACCATACAATTGTTCATATAGTGCAAGTATTGAGTTCACATAAACTAGAATCGAACTTTTTAAAACAAACTTGTGTTTATAAATTTAAAAGGACGTAAAACTATTCAACCCCCCCTTCTAGTTTTCCACAATTGGTATCAAGAGCCACGTCTAGCAAGGTTTTTAAAATATATTGTATTTTAAAACTTGTAACGATCTATGGAATCTGAAAAATATTTAGAAGGGCAATCTATGCAAAGACCACCACTATTTGAAAGTGATGGATTTTTATATTGGAAAAATCGATTCGAAACTTATGTGAAATCAAAAGATCTAGATCTTTGGCATATTATTACCAATGGTGATTTTTTACCTATTCAAAATAACCCCGAAACTAAGAAAGATGAAATCGTACCTTTTGAAAAATAAAATGATGATTTAAAAAGAAAACTTGCTAAAAACAATGAAGCAAAAATGGTTATTTACAATGCGCTACCACGTAAAGAGTACGAAAGGATCTTTATGTGTGAAACCGCAAAAGAAATTTGGAACTCTTTATTAATAACCCACCAAGGTAATAATCAAGTCAAAGATAACAAAATAGATCTACTTGTTCAACAATATGAGCAATTCACGATTCCGGAAGAGGAATCAATTGATAATGCTTTTGCTAGATTTAACACCATAATCACAAGTTTAAAAGCACTTGATGAGAATTTCTCTAGTAAGAATTTTGTTAGGAAGTTTCTTAGAGCTCATCACCCAAAATGGCGAGCTAAGGTGACGGCTATTGAAGAATCGAAGAATTTGTCAACGCTACAACTTGATGAATTAATTGGTAATCTAAAAGTCTACGAAGCAATAATAAAGAAGGACTCCGAAATGGTTAAAGGGAAACGAGAGCAAAGCAAGTCAATCGCCTTGAAAGCTAGAAAGGAATCCAACAACGAAGATAGCTCATCTTCCGAAAGCGAAGACGAAGAATATGCTATGCCGTAAGAAATTTCAAGAAATTCTTCAAAAGGCGAGGAAGATTCGTTAGACAACCACACGATGAAAGGAAAACATCTCAAAAGAATAACGATGACAAGTATAATAAGAATGAGAGAAAATGTTTCAAGTGTGGTGATCCGAATCACCTTATTGGAAAATGTCCAATGATGACAAGAGATCAAAATCAAAGAGCGTTTGTTGGAGGAGCATGGAGTGATCGCGATGAAGATGAGAAAGAAACAACAAAGGAAGAAAAGTGTCTCATGGCTAAAACGTCAAGTGAGGTACGTTCTGAAACCGAATATTTTAGTGATGAAAATCTATCATTAGATGAAAAAGATTTAGATAGTGAATACAATAGATTATGCAAACTAGGACAACAAGTAATGGCTAAAAACAAATCACTAAAATACATAAACAACCAATTAGAAAATGAAGTACTTGAACTAAAAATTAAAATACATCAACTTGAAAAAGGCAAAGAAACTTTTGAAAATGTAAATCATGTCAAGAACTTAAAAGTGAAAACTACAAACTTAAAGAAAAAATTTGTAAACTTGATAAATTTGAAAATAATAGTAACTCACTTAGTAAAATTATAAGTATTCAAAAAATATCCGGAGATAAAACCGGTCTAGGTTTTAACTCAACCAAAGCCTCAACAAGTGATGTTAAAAATGTTAAATTTGAAAGCAAACTTAAAGAACTAAAACCTTCAAAATCTAATCCTGAGTATATACTCATAAATGATAAGAAAATACAACTAGCTAGTAATGAAGAAATAAAACCGTTTTATAAACCATCTTTAAAAACCGAAGTAGGATCGTCCAAAACTAAAACAAGATCTAAAACTCCACCACCTAGGAAACCGAATAATTCTTACCCTAGACCTAAAACACCTCAACCAAGAGTAAACCAAAGTAGACAAAACTTTAACAATAATCAACAAATGTGGAACTTCAATCCATGGGGAATGTTTCCACCATATATGCACCCAAGTCAAATACATAACATGTTCGGGACAAACAACTTTGGTCAAATGAGACCATGGGGACCAACGTGAGAACTTTCGCCATTCATATATGGAAATCTTTGATGTCACCCCGTGTTCGGACTTTCCTATGAAGATTTTAAAGTTTAACGCATTGAAGACGAAAGGTACACATTTCCTTTTATTTTCTTGTAAACAAATGCATGCTTAGTTTAGTATCTAGCTTTTATGTGATTTTGATTGGTTCATTATTCTCTCTAGTCTTTACTTCCATACATATATATACTTATTTACTTATACTATATCTAAATATATATAAATATATATATATATATATATATATATATATATATATATATATATATATATATATATATATACACACACTTAGCTATATCTAGGATCTTATAACCTAGAAAACTCATTTGTTGATTTTCTAGAACTAGAAATTGTTCGTTTACGAACCTTTTCTTTTCCCCATTTGCCTTTTTTGAACTTTAATGTTCAACAACACTCATGCTGATGAAGAGAGACGAGTCGAAAAATCTATGGATGAAACAAACTCCCGGCTTCCGTTGCATCCGTCTCCTTCCTTTATTCTCGTCTTATAAGCCCATACTACATACATATATATATATATATATATATATATATATATATATATATATATATATATATATATATATATATATATACATATACTTACGAACATTCCACAACGTTCTCGTGTACTTGACAACTTGATAAATTTCATCCGAAATGATCAAGAAAATTTAATTGGCAAATTGTCAAGTAATTCCTTTCGTGCGAATACCCTCCAACGTATTTTTAATTATATATAAATCTAATACATACATATAAATAATTTCTTGTTCTTTCCAGAAATCAAAATCAAAAATATCAAATTTTGGAGGGCGGCCCCCTTAATGTTTAAGGGGACCGGCAGCCAAATGAAGGGCGGCCCCCTTAATGTTTAAGGGGGCCGGCCATCTGATAGCTCAAATTCGTTTTTCTCCTTTTTCCTTTTGCCAAACACTCCACTTTTTCATACTTCCCTTCCCTTGCTTCTGCTGTGACTAAAACCAAAACCCAAAAACCTCTCAAATCACTTCCAAATCACATAATTCGGGTTAATTCGCAAAGGGAAAATTCATCTAACACAATCACCATTACATATTGTAAGTTTTTCATAACACATTTCATCTAATTTCATCTTATTAGATCATACTCATGATTATGCATGTTTTATAGAATTCATCAAATTTCATAATTTCTTTCGAATTAAGCCTTAAAAATTCATAACCAATGCTTCCCCTAGGATTAGGATGATTGAACAACACTAGAAACTAGTTATTATATACTATCATGTCGAAAATTTTTGAAAAATTTCATACACTCCTTTTCAAAATTTTTAGTAAACTTATTGTTGAATAATGAGTTGAAAACGTGTTAAAACTAATCACGTTATACTTGTGTAACTTGTAAAACTTGAAATTACATTTTTCGACTAAGAAAAATTATTTTGGTTCACAATATAGGGGTGTTTGGATTATGTCCAAATAATATCGAAACATAGTCATTATAATTTTTATAAAACTTTGTTATAATTATAAACCTTAAAATTGCTAATCGAACTCGTCAAGATATATAATTCATATATATATATATATTGACATACTAGGGGTATAAGTCAATAGTTAAG
Organism: Artemisia argyi; assembly: GCA_030686995.1. Taxonomy (NCBI): domain Eukaryota; kingdom Viridiplantae; phylum Streptophyta; class Magnoliopsida; order Asterales; family Asteraceae; genus Artemisia; species Artemisia argyi. The sequence continues at coordinate 149,632,671 of CM060703.1, read as the reverse complement.
GAAGCGTTTGGTTTATTACTAAAAATGACATTTTTAAGTAAAAATACAAACCATTTTTTTTAAAAAACAAATCACATGCATAAGAAACTCGCAAGAAATAGCTAGTTTTACAATCTAATGTAAATCTAGTAAATTTCATGATATATTAAGATGTTTAAAGGGGCGTTTGGATTTGTCCATAACTACTCATTAAACATCGTAAAGTATATCTAGAACGAGTTAAAAACAATATTAAGGAACATGGTAATCTACTTCTTAGGATTAGTAATGAAGTATGTTTACGTTCCAACATAAGCCTTAACAATAAACATATACTTTTATCTTTCTTTATATTTATTTTGGTTCTTTTTGTATTGTTGATGTGTTTAGGTGAAAATGCCCAAAGCAACTACCGAAGATCTTTCTCACACTAAAAACTACATTCCCAAAGTTTCCCAACTCCCAACCACATCTCCTTCCATTGGACTTATCTATCGACAAATTGAAGATAGAAATGTTCATGAGGGACGTGTAGTAGATCTTGCTTTTGCTCAATCCGAGTACATAAATCGCTTGTTTTCAAGCATCAACTTCAATTGTCTTTATGAAATAAATGAACCTATCATTCCTCGCTTCATAATGGATTTCTATAGCCAAGTCACCGTCCAAGCCAATGATCTTGGTTTCATCACCATCTCTTTCATGATTCAAAATGAATTTATCACCCTAACTCTCGAACAATCTGGTCATATCCTCCAAATTCCATTTAGAGGTCAAGCCGTTTTCTCAAACGAGTGGGACCTCGAATCTCTTAATCGCTATCGACTAACCTTCGGTCCCCATCTCGACGAAATTCCTCATCCCGACGAAATTCGTTAAGTCCTTGGTATAGATCGTGCCACCACAAGTCGAAAAATAAAATCCAAAAATGTTCAAATCTCTCCATACCAACTTCTCCTTAAGGAATTAAGCCCTCACATGAAGCGTTGGGAAGAACTCATTCGTGAGAATGCGTTTGGTACTGGAGGTCATCGGGACCATCTCCCGGCGAGCCTTGCTCACATGTTGTATTGTATTGCTGTCGAAAAGCCGTACAATTTGGCCTACTTCTTTATCAAACGGATTGAGTGTGCTAGAAAAACTCCCAAAGCCAACCTTCCATATGGAATGCTCCTTACTCGTCTCTATCGTCATGTTATCGAGTACTACCCCGATCTTGACAATAGTATCTATGAGTCCATCTACCCCACTCTACGTTCTCTCGCTCTAAAACAAGCTCGACGAACTCGAAGTGACAAGGGTAAACCTCGTCGTCATAGCTTTCATGGATCATCTTCAAGGCAAGACGATGACGATGAGGAGGAAAACATCCATGATGCTAGTACCCCTTCGTTTTCTGAGTTCGTTGACGATTTAGAGGATCTTGACTATCCCAACTATTCTACCCCATCTCCAAGTGATCAAACTGAAGAAGTGCTTCATGAACGAACTACCGAGATGCTTAAAAGACAAAAGAGCTTACACGAAGAAGTTAGAGGTGGCTTCAAATCTATCGGGAAGACTTTGAAGGGTATCTTCGGGAAGAAAAAGAAATAATATGCTTGGATTATGTTTGTTAAACAATATTTATCTTGTGTGCTATTTGTCCGAAGTATATTCGGAAGTACTTGTTATTTGGATATTTGTTTAGGATGCTAACTTGATTGTCTTTGATATGTACTTTTTAATGGATATATATATATATATATATATATATATATATATATATATATATATATATATGTTTGCATGATTAGTTAATGTTTATATAACTATATGACATGTATGCTTTCTAATAGACCAAAACAAATGTGAAATGTCCAAATAGAGCTTGCTGCAAATACAAAACAGAACATAACATTTTTCCAGAAAATTTTTGAAAATTTTGGTTTCTGGGTCGTCAGATAGGCGGCCCCCTTAAATCATAAAGGGCGGCCCCCTTAAAATTAAGGGGACCGGCCTCCATTTAAGGGGACCGGCCATCTGGAACAGTTTTTACACTGTTTTCTTTTGCATCTTGTGATCCCTTTTGCTAGTCCCAGCTACCATTTCCCTTAAAAACTAAACTGATTTTGGAATATAACATTACAATTTCAAATTAATTCCACTTCTAAACATGTTTTCCCACTATATAATCTCCATGCATGTTTAATTCACATTCCATCATCCTCAAACATTCATCAAACATCATCATGTCATCACCAAGAACCACCTATTCAAACAATGCCAAGAAACAAAAACTTGTCATCATTCCACCCAAAAAACTCTTCATTGATCTTACAAGTGAAGACAACACCACTCCATCTCCACCACCTCAATGTTTATCTCCTAGTGCACCAAATGCACCCTCCAAAACACCTTCAACAAATGGAAACTCCACTTCCTCCATACCATCCACTTCATCCATAAATGACTACATCAACACCCACTTATCTCCTCCAACAATTGATCAACCATCCCAACCTACCAATGAAAACACAACTCTTGCACTCACTCTCTCATTATCACCAATAACACCTCTTGATGCACATTTCTCATCATCTCCTATCAACCCACCAACCTATAACCCCGTCCCATGGAGCTTACTTGAAGCTCATGGAGACACTTGCCTTTGTTGCATTCACAACCGAACAATTGTGTTCGGTTTAAGAGATGAGATCCAATACATGTTTTCTCATATTGAAAACATGTTGCATCAACCACCAACAACAAACACAACACCTCCACCACCATCAACAAACACACCTCCACCATCACCATCCCCATGTTCACCATCCATTCCTCCCAATTAAACATGCTTGGTGTTTTACAAATAAAATTGTGTTAAAACTTTTTGGATGGCAAGCTCAAGAGAAGGACTCTCATGTTTAAGACTTGGTCTTTTATTTTAATGATGATTCTAAGCCTTTAAGGCTTTTGTTAGTTGCATTACTTGTTATGGTTGTAATGCTTGATGTATTTTTTTTATATTATTAATGTTATGCTTATGTTTAGTCTCTACTCTTGCATGCTATATACATATATATGTTGCTTGCCACTAAATATTTTTGCAAGATATCCATATCTCGGTTCCTTTTGGCCTCAAAACGAGGGGGAGTACACTTCGAGGGGGAGTTTACATTAACATGGGATAACCTTTTTGATGCTAACAAAAAGGGGGAGAAGTGATATAAACTCACAATAATACTTGAATATATACTAATTTTAGATTAATGAGTTTAAATTTTGTAATCATCAAAAAGGGGGAGATTGTTGACATAAATAATGTATGAAAACGTTATTTATATTTTTCGATGTCTCTATATTTTGACGATCACAAAATGTAAACTCGTCAATCGTAAGATTACTACATAAACAAGTATTAAGCAAGTTTATATCACTATATCCAACTTAATCACTTAAGGTATGGATAAACAAGTGCTTAATACATCTCATGATCAAAGGGATATTTAATTAACTAATACAAAGTTTATTTAAATATATAAATTTATTATATATTTTTGAAAAACACTTTTGGTAATAAAGAAAAATGTTTTAATCATACTAAATATATAATTTCAAATATTTAATCAAAATCAGTTAGTTTTTCACCAAATAAACTTTCCCCACTAAAAGACAAGTTTTCTGGCCGTTACAGTTGGGCGGCCCCCTTAATTATAAGGGGCGGTCCCCTTAATTTTAAGGGGGCCGGCCACGATTTAAGGGGACCGGCCAGGCTCCCCTGTCAGAAACTGTCAGAATTCTTCTCCTATAAATACCACCTTAATTCTGGAATTTTTCCCCACCTTTTGCACGAAATTTTCAGATCTATAACTCTCTAAAAATCCTCCAAAACCCTTTGATCATTTGTATATTAATCCTTGTTTCAAGTGATGCAATCCCTCATCATCCATTCTCATCCAAAGTGCAAAAGAAGAACACTCTTTCTACAACCAAGGTCAAGAAGTGTTGAAGAGTAGTTATGCATAGTGTATATATATATATATATATTCATTTGTGAATATTGTGTTGTGCTTGTGATTAATTGTGTAGTAGATATAGAAGTTGTGTAGATAATAGAAGTTGATAAGTAGTGAAGTAGGCTAGTTGTGAAGATAGGTGTGAAGTAGAAGATTGGTGTGTAGAAGATAGTTGTGAAGAAGATTGGTGTGTAGAATATTGGTGTGAAGAAGGTGTGTAGAAGTTGTGATCAAGTTGTGAAGTTGTGTGGTGTGTAAATTGGTGTGTAAGGTTTTCTCCGCCAAAAGGGAGTTTGTTGACATAGTGAAGAAAACTCTCGAGTAGGTGACTCGGGGAGTGGAGTAGGAACAAGGAAGGTGTCCTTGTAACCGAACCACTACAAATCCTTGTGTTGTGGTTTGATCTTTCTAACTCTTCTCATTACTCATTTATTTATCTTTACTATATTAGCTTTGTTAGTTAGTTACCATACAATTGTTCATATAGTGCAAGTATTGAGTTCACATAAACTAGAATCGAACTTTTTAAAACAAACTTGTGTTTATAAATTTAAAAGGACGTAAAACTATTCATCCCCCTTCTAGTTTTCCACAGTTACAAAGGTGGGAAGGTGAATTGGATAGATATAATTGACTCAGAGAGGTTCTCTGTTGTTAAGGTTGCCACAATGATGAAAGAGTTAGGGTATGAAAATGGAAGTTCAGGTATGGACTTTTTTTTACAAGTTACCTAACTCAGATTTAGATAATGGTTTAAGAAAATTAGAGACTGATAAAGATGTGTTGGAATTGATGACCCATGTATCTAAGTATAAGGTTATTGATTTATATGTTGATCACTGTGTTTCTAAGAATATTAAGAATGTAGAACCTGCTTTGCTAGAAAATGTGGCTGATGATAGTCAAGATGTACTAGAAAATGCTAATAATGATGTAGTTGATGATGTAAGTGAGGATGAGTGGTTGAGGAATTTCTTAAGCAAGGTTGGAAGGTTGAATAAGAATGTAGGCCAGTCTAGTAGGAATGAAAGCACAAATGTAGATGTTGGTTCCGAACATGGTTCAAATAGTGAACATGGTTCAGCTAGTGGGGAGACTGAAAATGGTTCAGGTAGTTAACATGGTTCAGATAGTGATAGTGAATCAAACATTGATGATAGTGATGATCGTGATTTTGTAGTTGATGAAGAGCAGATGATGAACATTGTAGATGTTGATATGGCTGAATTTAAGAAGAACATAGACAAAAATTCAGAATAGATAGGATGTGCAGAGACTGTAGAAGAAGTTAATGAAGTGGTTCAGGAGGATGAGGTTAATAATGAAGAGTTATGTAGTAGGACTGACTCAGATGATGAAGGTGAGAGGAGAAAAGCATTAAGGAAGTTGGCTAGGATGAATAAGCTTAATGAGGAGAAAAGCATATGGAAAGAAAATTTCTTCATTGGTCAACAGTTTGCTAATAGCAAACTCATAAAGGAGATGGTCACAAGGGTAGCTGTTGAACAAAGAAGACAGTTGTGGTTAAAGACGAATGACAAGGTTAAGGTGAGAGTAGTTCGTAGAGGAAAGACACCAACTTTTACATCTAATATGGATCCTGTGGTTGATAGTGGGCTAGCTGATGGGCCACAAGTAAAGGGTAAGCCCATTAAGTCAAAAACAGCTAGTGGATCTAAAATTAGGTCAAAAGGTGTGTCTATAAAAGATAGTGAAACTCAATACCCTTGATTTTTGCAGTGCTCAAAGTTACCAAATGAGGATACATGGCAAGTGAAAGCTTTTGAGGATGTTCACAAATGTTTACAGTCAAGAACTGTGAAGAAATGCACAACAACATTCTTGTCAAAAGAAGTAGAGGCAACCATTAAACCAAATCCTAAAATTCCATTGAGTGCTCTTAAAGATCAATTACAGAGAAAACTTGAAATTGGTATGTGTTATGACCAAGAAACACATTCCGGAGGTCGCGGTTGATCGAAATACATCATTGTTCTAGAGAGAGAAAGTAGAGAGAGAAAGGTGAAGAAAAGGTGGTTTATTAAAATGACAAAGGTTTGGTTACACACACTATTTTCCCACACCCCTCATGGAGAGTCATGAGGGGTATTTATAGGCTCATTACATCACATGTTTGCCTATATTACAATAATAGTCCCTAAAGTACTATTTGTATGATATCTAGTCCATTTCTTTATGTGTGACGTTATCTTTTTATAAAATAGCAAGGCTAACAATCTCCCTCCAAGATATCGTCACACATGAATGGATACAATGAGACCTATAAACACATAAACATGTATATTACAACAATAGTAAACTATGTTGACGTTGTTGAAGCGCAGAGTCTCTGTAGTCTAGATACTGAGGCAGACTTGAAGTTCTCTCTTCCGACGATCTCGGTGTATGATCTTTGACACTGATGGCAAAGGTCTTTGTAGCTCTGAACTTCAACTGTAATGGTTTAGTTAGGTTATTACTCCCTCCTAACTAGTGAGCCTTTATTCTTTTACTTCAGCTCCCTCCTGAACTGACAACTCTCTTCTCATCTCGCAGCGGATAAGGTAGATACTAATGAGTTTGCACCGTGGTTGTCGTTCTGGGAGCATCATAGCATAACTTACATAGTATTGCACAGAAGGTTGGTAATACGCTCCGATATACACATCATTAGTACTTCTTCGGTTCTAGTGTAAGCACAATTCCCTTGATCAACCAACGTACTAGAGATGAAACACTACTTCTTTTGGCATGTTCTTCTCCCTCCTGATGGTTGCGATGTATCGAAATCATCATACTATTGTGTGTACATGCCAAAATTACCCGTACTTTACACTTCTGATGCAATATAGATAGACCATGAAAGCATATTTTGTGAGAATATGCTGATAGGATATGACTCTCTTTATTCTACAATCTATTCTCTTCTCTTCAACCTATAAACGACCTCTTCAAATTCCAACTAGCTAGTAAATGACCACTGTATGGAGAGAACCCAATATAACCAATTTGAGAATGAAGTAAACATCTCATAGATATGTGACTTAATCTTGTACGAAGGTGTGACTAAGAACCTATACTGAGCACTACAATGTAACTCCTTTAAGCATAGGTAGTGCCATATACCCAAACCAACAAACAGTATATGAAATATCCACCTCTTGGAATCTCCACAACTTCATGTGACACTGAGCACTACAACGTAACTCCTTAAAGTGATAGCTATAACCCGTGAGTACTACAATGTAACTCCTTACATTGGGTATAACTAGATAATCCAAGTCTTAATCACTATCTCTACCAGTGTTTGCACAAACAAGTATCTTCGAAAGTCATGCATCCATCCACCCCTAGACTTTGAGATAAATAAGTACACATGCCCTTGAAATGAACTTTAAACCCAAATAAGGAATATCGTACAAAAACTCCGTAGTCACAAAAATCTGATACTAGCCGTTGTCATTTGAATGTGATTCTTGATCAGGATCGTTTAAGCAATCCGTGGTGTGTTTTGGTGAAGCTTGAAATTCTATTTCGGGTGATTCGTAGTGATTTCGTATTTTCCCTCCAAAAATAAAATTGGAAAATTTTCTCGCCCATAATTTGGAAATCACTATGAAATGCAATTCTAAGATTACCAGAAAAATTTGAGTTTTGAAAATTTTTACGCAAAATTTCACCGAAGAAATTTGGATTTTGGCCTAAAAATTTGAATTTCGGGCCAAAATTTTCAACGTTATACCAAATTTTGAATTTCGCGTAAAAATTGAACGTTTAGTCTCCTCTCAAAAATAAATTTTACTCAAATTTTCCCGCCAAACTCGATAGTTGTCCCTAACTTGGTAACATTTCCAAACTCGGTAACCTTGCAAACGATAACCTTATTCAAACTCGGTAAGTCTGTCAAACTCGGTAAGGATTTCAAATTCTCTAACTCGGTAAAAACTTAGTAACTCGATGAGAAACTCAAACTCGATAAGTGAAGTTTTAACTCGATAATGTGAGAAAATTTGGGCAGAGTTTCGACTTAGGAGTAACCAAGAGAGGCCTTACTCGATGAATGATAAGGATGAGCCATGCCTAACTCGGCAAAAAAACAGCTTCTAACTCGATAAAGCGTCTAACTTGCTAAGCTAACTCGATAGTCAGCTCCCTAACTCGATAAAAATTGTCTACTAACTCGACAAACACCAAACTCGATAAACATCAAATCCAAACTCGATAAAATTTTTCTAACTCGAAAAATTTTTAAAACTCGACAAAAACTCGATGAACAGTACCAGATCCGCTTATTTCACCCAAAACACGATTTTTTCACCACAAAACACCACGATTCGCCCTCGGTTTGCTCTGATACCACTTGTTATGACCAAGAAACACATTCCGGAGGTCGCGGTTGATCGAAATACATCATTGTTCTAGAGAGAGAAAGTAGAGAGAGAAAGGTGAAGAAAAGGTGGTTTATTAAAATGACAAAGGTTTGGTTACACACACTATTTTCCCACACCCCTCATGGAGAGTCATGAGGGGTATTTATAGGCTCATTACATCACATGTTTGTCTATATTACAATAATAGTCCCTAAAGTACTATTTGTATGATATCTAGTCCATTTCTTTATGTGTGACGTTATCTTTTATAAAATAGCAAGGCTAACAGTATGTCAAACCAAAAAGTTCAAAGAGCTAAGCAGATGGCCAAACAAAAAGTGATTGGTGATTACACTAAGAGTTATGTACAACTGAGAGACTACCTTATTGAGCTACAAAAACAGAATCCTGATACAACTGTTAGGATTTATTTAGAAAGACCACCTGACCCCATAAAAGTTCTTGAGAGGAAGTTTAGGAGGGTTTACATATGTTTAGGTGCTTTAAAAGAGGATTTTAAGAAAGGAAAGAGAGATTTGTTGGGGTTGGATGGTTGTTTTTTGTTTGGTCCTTTCCCTGGTCAAGTGTTGACAACAGTAGGTGTAGATCCTAACAATCGAATTTACCTACTTGCTTATGCAATTATGGAGGCTGAAACAAAAGATTCTTGGAAATGGTTTCTTGATTGGCTTGGTGATGATCTCAATCTATTCATCAACTCTAACTTTACCTTTTACATGTGTGAAGTTTTCAACAGGCAACTTGTAGATGCAAGGGACAAGCCAATAATCACATGTTTGGAATACATAAGGGAATACCTTATGAAAAAGATAGTAAATGTTCAAAAGGTAATAAGCAGGACTGATGGCCCTCTTACCCCTCATGCAGCTAAGATTTTAAAGAAAATTGTTACAGCAGCAGGACAACTGAAGGTAATACTTAATTTCCATAAGTTCTTTATCAGTTTTTATTTGTTATTAGTCATTAGTTAATTTATATAATTTAATAGGTTGAGTGGAATGGGGGTGAATTATATCAAGTAAATAGTCCTTGGGGTGACCAATGTGTAGTAAACATCAAGGATAGAACTTGTACTTGTAGAAAGTGGAATTGAGTGGGATAACCTGTAAACATGCAGTAGCATCTATATGGAATATGGCTATTAATGGGATTGAAACTGCCATACAACAGTCTTATTGTCATCCATGTCATTAGCTTTCAACATGGGAAGAAATGTATAGGTCTAAGCTTAACCCCACTAGATCACCAGATTTTTGGGATAAGTGCAATGTTCCAATTACTATTATACCACCAGATCATAAACCCCAAATTGGAAGGCCTAGGAAAAAGAGAAGAAAGACTGTTGCTGAACTTGCAGATATAATGGTACAAAGTAGCAAATTAAGTAGATCAGGAAAGAGTGTGACTTGTAAACTGTGTAAGCAAGTTGGTCACAACCAAAGAAGTTGCAAGGGTCAAAGAGATGGTGGTTCACAGAGTGCTGGTGGTGGGTCAAAGAAAGCAGGTGTTGGTTTAAAGAAGGGTAGTGGTGGTTCAAAGAAGGCAAGTGGTGGTTCAAAGAAGACAAGTGGTGGTTCTATGAAAGCTAGTGTTGGTTCATAGACTGGTATGGTTTCACAATCACAATAAAGTATGGTGATGTTTCAAGGTCCACAGGCTTCACAAACTTTTGTTGTTGTGGATACACAAGCTTCAAGTGCCCCTACTAGAGTGAGATGACTACCATTGCTCCTACAAGATTCACCATCAAAGAGGACAAAGGCAAGTGCAAACAGATACAATTCTCCTTAATGTTATGTTTGTGTAAAAGACTATGGATGATTATAACTTATGTCATGTTATGTTTGTGTTTTGTTACATTTGGCCTAATCTGTTATGGCCATTTATGTATTTGTGTCATGTGATGTTAAACAATTTCTATGAATGTTTGTGGTAAACTTGTCATTTGTCACTTGGCTTTGACTTTGAAAGTCAGTTTATGAATTTATGTGTTTATGAATGTTTGTGGTAAACTTGTCACTTGGCTTTGACTTTAAAAGTCAAAATTGGAGATGCACAACTTTGAAAATTGTCACAACTTTGAAAGTTGTGTCTTGGATTTGGCTTTGACTCTGAAACTTGTCACAACTTGCCTTTTATCTGTGGCATTAGACTTTAAAAGTCAAAGTTCAAATGCAGACCCATAACTACAAATACCAAGCTATTGTGTCTCTAATTCCAAAAAAGTAAATGCACAACTGGAAATACCAACCAACTTGCTTATGCTGTGTGTTGGTTATACCAAAAATGCAGGTACAATTTGACTTTCATAGTCAAAGTCAAATTGTTTATACTTTCAAAATTCCAGAACCATAACTGCAAATACCAACCAATAGTTTAGAGTTTAATTGCATTTACTTTTACATTGAATCTAGTGTTACTTGTTACTTTAAATACACATACACACATAACATATTACACCATAACAATCTGTCAAAACAACAAAGTTCATCCAAATACTAGTATCAAGAATGAGTTCCAAGCCTCAAGTTGATTCATCTGAAACAGATGGTTGGAGTACTTATTTTCCACCAAACACTACTGGTACAAGCTCAAGTAACCAAAAAGCAAAGGGAAAGATGGTTGAGTCAAGCTTTGATTTTAGCTCATTTGATGATAGCTGGGTGTCTAGCTCTCACTCAACATCTGAAGAGGATCAATGTGTGTCTAAAAAGGGTATAACCGAGCAAGCTGAGTCAAAGATGATGATTACAAGTAATCAAGGTGTCTCCCAAAAGGCTATAAGTGCTTTTGCTAGCTATCATGTTAACAATACTCCTGTTAAGGATATGCCATATGAAGGAAGGGTTCAAGTCATAGGCATGCCAAATAGGCACACTTGGGAAGTCATTAAGGGACAGAGGTGGAAGAGGTTGTACAAACCATCACAAACTGACACCTCAGGGAAAGGGAAAATAAGCTAAGTCATCTATGTAATGCACATGTGTAATGTCTTTAACAATCCTTGTCTAATGCATCTATGTATGCTACAACAAGCTAAATTAAATATGCATCTATGAATGCATTAATGAAATAAAAGTTAAAGACTAATTTGTTTGTCAAGTTAAAATTGATAATTTTTCATTCATTACAACCCAAAATACAACTTGAACACACAAGAACCAACTGTCTTGCTAAGATACATTCATATGGCTACCAAGATAACCTACTGATTCACTAGATGAAGCATATCACTTTAACAATTAATAAAAGAAAAACAAGAACCAACTGATGATCAACCACTTCTTATTTCTTTTGGCTTCATTAGCTTTTTCAAGTAATTCTCCCTCAAGCCGATTCATTGAATTTAGTAGACCAGGAATGATTTGAACAGCCCTATCACACATAAGAGGATCATACCAATCTACAATCCCACAATTTGATACCTAAAACCCAAATCCAAAAATTAGGTCAACTTAGGTCGATTTAGGGTTTTTTTTTTTTTTTTTTTTTTTTTAAATAAAAAATTGATTACTTACCCTTTTACTGCAGCAATAAAATCTTCTTCCGGGGTTAGTAGGTGTCCAAGATGTTTTGCTAATGGCTATTGATCCATATTGTTTACATCTAACCATTGTGTTTGTGTTTGTGTTTAGATTGTGTTTGTGTTTAGATTGTGTAGAATATGAACATCTAGATTCAGGTGGCCTTAATTCATGGTAGATGATATCCATGTTTGAGTTAGATTCAAGAACTAGAAAGAGAGAGAGAGAGTTTGGAACCTTGAGATAAAAGAAGAAAGAAAAATTAGATTAAATGAAAAGGCTCACCCTCTCTACATGTGGAGAGGGATATAAATAGTCCCTACAAGATAACTAATAAAACACCCACACCTGGGCTGTGGATCAGGTATACAGTGGGTAAAGACCCGTTCCTTCTTCCACGGTGTTACTTAAACTAATACTAATTAACTAATAAACAAACTAACTACGAGCTAACTTAATGCTATTACAATCATTAGGTGACCGAGACTTTTACTGGAATATTTGTATTCCTAACAATCTCCCCCTAAGCGAGGTCACCTTTGAAGTTAAGATCTTTGGTCTTTAAGCATTCTTTAGTCTTTGTAGCTCGTAGGATCTGATTCTTCTCATTTCAGCACACTTCGTACTTTAAGCAGGCGAACTTATGATTAGAGTTCCTTTAAGATATGTGATCTTTGAGCTTCCTTTGAGATCATCGGCTAAGGTAAATCTCCAAGCTCATCCATAGTCGTATTGCCTTCATGTGATGTAGTGACTTAAGGACCATCATGCTCACACCCTTCTAGATCAGGAGACTTGACTTTAGAGTTGTGGATCAGGAGACTTTTTCATCAGAGTTGCGGAAACGTTGTTGGTAGTCTCTCAACATTTGCTGTAGCAAGTCTCTCATCTTCATTGATAGTGTGGAGGATGTGTGAGCATGAGGTATGGATTGACCCGATTCAGCTGGAAACTGGAGCCATCAACGCCATCTTTATAGGTGTCCCTGAAATGAAACAGTTAGCAATAAAGATAGAGAATGAATATGGCTTTGTCATTCGTTCTGCGAGGACAGACTACCCTCCGGTTTTGTGAAAACCGACCTGTGATCAGGTAGAGTCTCTTTTAAAGAAGACTCTCCTTGACAGGAATTTCCAGCTTGTAGTAATGAATTTTCCAAAGAATCCACTTTGGAATCTTCATACTAAGCATGTTCTCATACCAGAACGTCTCAAAGCAGACAGCACGATAGAGTGAATCGGTGAATTGATATTCACGGATTGATGAGAGATTGATTTATAGAAATCACTCGCGTGTCATTTGATAAACATTTTTGAGACACGACGAGAGTTTTAAGCTTTGAATCAAATTTCCATAAAAAATACTTTTGTTTGAAACATTATATACAATCAATGTGCTCGAAAATTTTGTTTGTGAGCACATTGAGAGGTTTTAGCAAAAGTATCCGTCAATCCATATCCTGGAACAAGTTTGATTCAATGTTGAATCGCACCATTGTTGCTTTCCAGTTGTCACTTGATCATTGATCCAAGATAGATCTCACATGTCACCTACCAAGAGCTTGAGTGATGTTCGCTCTAGAAGGATTTCCATCTTCATTGTGAATATTTTCATATCACTCGGATGTTCTGGCAATACCACAAGGATAATGCGTAGGACTCTAAATATTTTATCTTATTTTCCACATTATGTGAAACAATAAGCATATTTGAAATGTGTCCTATCGAGATTTATGGATGATCTCATGGCTCTAGACTCAATAGTGCGTTTTGATCCGCTCCTGGAGACTGGGGAGGCGTCTCCTGTTTTAGGTATCAACATAGCTCGCAATGAGCGGTCGATACATTGCACAGGGTTCCCCGTGAGATTGAAACAAGCTCTTTTAAGAGAACTTGAGTGGTTGGGAAGTTTTAGTGCAATGCGTCACTGGGTCCATGACGTCTTGTCTTCAATACCGGTGTTACCTTAGTAACCGCCAGTAGATTATGAATTGAACCCGGTTTCTGCCCTAAGGTTGAATATATGGGGGGCTATTTCTTTTCACCCTTTCTCATTTCATTTCTTTTTCATTCTTCAACCCCTTCAGTGCTTACCGAGACTTCATCACTAGAACCTTGTTGGGTTTGTTCCAGTCCTAGCTCTATCTCAGTCCGCACTCTTCCCTTTCTCACTTTACTCCTTTTTTTCAATCATTCCTAAGGACTTCTAATCTATCTATGGATTGTCCCTGGGAAGATCCTTCCGGTTCTGGTGGATCATGGGAACTTATACCTAACCTTAACCAACCTTATAACTCCGTGCATTAAAGTAAATGGTCGGTCTTAGGTATTATTTCCACAAACGCCTTTCGCTCCCCCTCAATATGTGCATCGATATTCGAAAGTGTTTAGCACATATGTGGGAGCATATTATTGAGTCGAAAAGATCACATTTGATATCAGATTGCATATTTAAATCACATTCTCTCCCCCGATCAAAAATTTCAAATCTTTTGAGATTTTTGATCTCAATTGATTTAAATAATTTAGAAAGCGTTTTGGGAGAGAAATGCGGTTAATTTTAATATTTTCTGATAAAAAGGAACTTTTTCTAGCTCCCCCTCAAACTGTGAGGGAGGTTGTTATGTGTCAGATTTGAAGAGTTTGTAAAAGATTCGAAGTTTTAGTGAAAACTCTTTGAAAATTTACTTATTCTGACACATAACACATCACAAAACATTTTGTTGCAAGGTTTTATGTACGAAGTGTGGGGAGTTTTGATGATACATAAAATTTTGAGAAATCACTCTCCCCCTCAATCAATGACGGATGTTAAAGCATAAATATTTTCATAAACTATTAACGTCATTGATTGAGTGAAAATTTTATCAAACTTTTGAGTTCAATTCGATTTTCATTCAAAATTTCATGGTACCACCAAGTTTTGCACAAACACTTTCCGGAAAACTCATAGAAGGGAAAGCATTTGGCGATAAAAAGAAGATTTCTCTTCTTTATCAAGAAATAATGCACTGAAGCGTACATTAGATCGAGGGTGCATGAATATAAAGTAATTCACGCTCGGATGAACGGCACCCTTTGTTAGGAACAACCGTCTTTTTGGCGACGTGTTTTCCTTAAATATGAAAACCGGGTTGCTATCTGAAGTAATAGCAAACCATATTTTTTGAAGTGCGGGTTGCAGCCTGAAATGACTACAAGCCATATTTTAAGAACGTTTTGAGATACGACATGTTTTTGAAAAGAACTTTATTTGAAACCGAAAAACTCTTGCTCAAGCATATGTATGATTCCGTGTCATTATTGAATGACATTTCTAGAAACGTACATAATATCGATTATACAAGAGACATGTCGAGAGAAGAATATTTTTGAGTTTTTTTTTTTGTGATTTTTCTGATTTTTTTTATGGTTTTTGTAGGTTTTATATTTTTCTATTTACGTATTGGTATAAGATATGTACAAAGGATATTATGCAGTTTAAGAAGATGTTGACCTCAATACCGAAAAGAGGATATCGGTCTGCATGTTGTAGAAGTCAGTAGTCAACATCTCTTAAACCTTCTCCACCAAAGCTTTCGAGGCTCCTGAATAGTCGTTTGAACTTGAGCCTTCTCATTGTGAAGCTTTGATAGATCAGCAACGTATCATCTCACGCTTGAATAGTTCTTCTCAACATTCTTCCTATTGAAGGCTGAGGTAATGCGTACCAAAAAATATCCAGAGACCACTTCCCCCCAAGTAGTTGAAATGATGCAACCAGTCTCATTATATGAAGCTCAGAAACCCAAAATACACACACAATCAATTGTGTACATCTTTTGTCATCAGAAACTGTTTCTTACATCTCTTCCCCTACGTAGTTGGAATAATACACCAAAAGAACGAGTTAAGACACTGATTTCCTCTGCGGTCATGACATTTGTCTTCCCGGAATAACTTCAATTAAGTAGAAGTGTAAAGCTCATCACGTGTACTCGTTGTGCGTTTCGATGTATGTCTCCTTCCCCCTTGTTGGTTTTGACACCTCAGAATCAGCAACACATATTACGCCCATATACTTGAAATCTTGTGAGAGGAACAAAATAAGCTCAAATATATCCTGTGAGAATCAACTTGCTGAAGAGCAATATGAGAACATCTAATTAGGGATTAACTCAGACTTTTCACTCTCCCCTAATTAGTGCTCTCCCCCAGACTGACAACTTTTCTGATGAACACCCACAATATAAGGAAGACTTTGGACGAACACCCATAATATGAAGAGGTCATTTGATAACCAAATACATGCCGTCTTTAGTCTTCTAATCACATAGCGGAGAATGTAGAGAAAACTGTAGACACGACCTACTTCAAGATTGCCCAATATGGAGGAACAGAATACCAACCATCTTCATCTCACCAAATGCCTTCCAGTAACTTTACATATAACCCATCAGCCCGCAGCGCACACATGAGACGATAACACCCATCCGAGAATAAAGAATAGACTGACGACTCGACCTTCTTCAGTCTTTAGTATAACACCAAAGTAACAAGTTGAACCACTGATCATCTCTGCGGCTTTTCAACACCGGAATACATGATTAAGCCCGATCATGTGAACCTTTTATGCGTCGTTGGTGTACACATTTCTCTCCCCCATGATGGTTACGATTAATCGGAATCATCATCATTATGTGTACATGTAGCCTGATGACGTATACATGAAGCATTGACTAGAAACCCTTTGTTACTGATTGAATCAGCCCGTGAGACTATGTCGATTAGCATTCCATGACCATGTTCTTCAACACCTTAATAGAGAGGAAGATGTAGTGTTGGAGAACCATGGTTTGCACGACTCCTGAACTGACGTATTCAGGAGTCGTATGACCATTTCTCAATCATCATCCAACATGTAGATTAATATTCACCCTTTCCCCCCCTCAAAAATTGCATATGCCAGCCAACTGCAATTTTTGATGATTGAACTAGTGAATATGAATACGATCAACGGTTGGAAGTTCCACTTGACGGTTCTTGAGGACTGACATGTTGTTTATTCACCCTTTCCCCCCCTCAAAAATTGCATATGCCTGTCGAATGCAAGTTTTGGTTGAATAAGTGAATAATAGAATACTCCAATATGTGCCGATCCATTTGAAAACAGAATAAGCACGAAAAGAGCATGAACATGTTGATGAGAATGGCCATAAATAAGAAGATTCCTCTTCTTTTAAAGATAAAGTGCACTGAATCGTACACCTTTCTTTTCATTGATGAGCGGGGCCTGAAGAGTTGTCAGCAGACGCCATAATGATGACATTAAGGACCGAGGCTTGAACTGAGGTGTTCAAACATCATAGTCGTTGAAGAACGAGGCCTGAACTGATTTATTCAGACATCATCTCTCTCTTTTCTTCTACTCTCTTGCTAACTCATTACCAACCCCATTATCATTCTGTCGGATATATGTCGTGACTACAGATGAAGTGAAACCCAATATGATGAACTTGAGACCGAAGTAATATGACCCGAATTTGTAACTTAAACTTGTACTAATGCGAGACAAAGAGCGGTGCAGAGACTTCGTGCAACATCGAATCCCTAAGTAGTCTATACTCTTCAACCAACCAACCATCAAGTATAAGATGTACATCACCTTTTGAATATCCAAAACTACGTGTGACACTGAGCACTACAACGTGACTCCTTAAAGTGATAGTTATTTTGCAATAGAGAGAAAGAAGAAATAACTAGATATCCAAGTCCTTGTCATTGTATTGAAAGCTCGAACAAGGATCTCGAAGAATCTTCATCCAGCCTCCCCGATATCTTCAGATACTAAGTACACGCACCCATGAAATTTCACTTCAGCCTCAAATAAATAATACTGAACTAACCCCGTAGTCACATTTTGTCAATTCAATGCCTCAATCCAGCCATTTGTGATGTTATGGCTGAACTTTGATAATGGTTTTAACCCGACCATGGTCAAGAGCACATAGCCCATCATCACGGGATTTTACAAATCTATAGTTTAAACCGAGAAATAAGTACTTTCGCGGGATTTTACAAAACCAAGAAGAAACCGTGAGATAGTAACAGGTTGAATGTGGCATGACTGATTTGGTTATGGCAAACATCGGTTTGGGTTAAGAATATCAGGTGAGAATTACAGATCACATCATAATTTTAAAGTCTTTGTCCAATTAACCAACCTTGAACACAAACAATTTTGACCACATGATGAAGGAACCCGATATACCAATCTTGAAAATGAAGTAGAATTACTCAAATTTGTTACCTAAGCTTGCATTGTTTTAGGAAGAACGGTGTAGAGAATTTGTGAACCATGCAAATCTCTAAGTACTCAATACTATCTTGACAAAGTATGAGACAATCATCACCTCTTGCGATTATCCACAACGTCATCAACGTGTGACACTGAGTACAATAACGTAACTCCTTTAAGTGATAGTTAACCAGGTCTTCAACCATCCACCCCGACATCTGGAAACTAGATAACCCAAGTCTTCAACTTACATCATATGCGCGATCAAGCTATCATTGAAATCCTGCATCCAACCATCCCCGATTTCAAGATAAAATAGGTATACTCTTTCGTGAAGTCCAACTTCACCCTCAAGCAAGGGATACCAAATTAGCTTCGTGATCATTTTGTGCGGTTGAGCAATCAAAGTGAGAAGAAACATGCGCAAATTCTTAGGAGTGCCCAAGACTCATAGTCAGACCAATCAAACATAGCTGTCTGAACCAGCTGCTTGAATGTCATCCGAAACAGTTGACATCTCAATATCTTCAAACGGGATTTTACAACTTATGTGACTTAAACCGAGAAATGTTTCTTTCTAGGGATTTTACTAAAGTCAACAAAAGAAACCAGAAGATATCTTCAACAAGTTAAACTTAGAGAGAGATACCGGATGAGTCACAATTCGCACTAAGTGTCATGTCGTGACAAGTCAAGTTACAATATATCAAATTGAGATTACTCAAGTCGTAAGGGTTAACTCACAACGTCAGATAACAATTTGATTAATCGAAACGACTTAAGTTACAACAATTCACTAATTGCAAAATGATTAACCAATCACACGAATCTCATCACTTAGTAACTTGCCAATAAGTTAGAGATAGTCGCTAAAGAGTGAGCAAACCTCTAGACACTGATCCACTGAATCCTGAATTGTTGAAACCGGAACTGCAAAGATTCACACTACAGGAGACGAAATCGCTAGGAAACTTGCGCAAATTCTCCCCCTCAAAAAGGACATGCAATGACCTTTTTGCCAAAGAACTGAAAGTCTGTGATAGTCGTGAGTTTGTCATGCGCAAAGCAGATACATGGAAGGAGACACATAAACCTACTGCAGAGAAGATGGTGATAAAGACATGCTTGTAGTAACACCTTGCTGGACTCCTCATCAATGATTTAGCAGATTAATGATTCATAGTAGTTCGGAATATGCTAGACCACTGGATGAAATGTGCTTAACTATAGAGTGAGTAAAGGGTTAAAGCACGTCTCTAAACAAATCACCTCCTGTCTTTAAGTCTGACCATCTCTTGAGAAGTTCTTGTACTACAATCCCATTAGAAGCTTGAGAAACAACAATCTCTTGATGAAGCATGATAAAGGACAAGTTAGAGACTTATACTTGCATTAAAATCGTGATTTAGAACCTATATTGAGCACAACAACGTAACTCCTTTAAATATAGGTAGTGACATATACCCAACCTTCCATCCTTAATTGTATATATCCACTTCTTGAACATCCAAGTCTAATCACCTTAAATACACTCGAGCAAGGGTCACCAAACATCGTGCGTCCATCCACCCCGAGATGTTTGTGACACTAAGTATGCCAACCCGTGAATTAACACACCAACCAAGTCACCGTAATTTCCCAATTCCTGCTGTTCTCGAAGCACAAACTTATCCCGAGGATAATAGTCAGATCCCGTAAGTTTTAATATGTCAAAAACCAAGTCCAGCCTATCGAATCTTTCGCGGGATTTTCTAAAAACATCAAGAGTAACCGCGAAATTAACAAGAACATCTAAAGGGTGAGTTGCAATACTAATCTTCAAAACTTAAGTCAACAAAGTCAAGTATCAACTTGATCAAATTGCAGCAAGTCAAGCCGCAGTTTGAAAAATCGCAACAAGTCAAATTGCAGACAACCAAATTGCAATACGTCAAATCGCAGGTATTAACTCGCAACGTCAAATCGCAATTGGTCAAATCGCAATCAGTCAAGTCGCAACAAATCAAAACGCAATTTGACGAACCGCAATTAATCAAATCGCAAGTTGTCAACTGTAACTCAAGTCGCAAAAATTAAATTGTAGGCTCACTCAAATCATAGGCATCCACAATGATGACAAGCTTAAAAACTCTGTAATCACGTCGACATAAAAATATACCCCGAAATTATATCCACTAAACTCGAGAATATCACAACCAGATTAATATTAATGTTAAGAGTGATGATTGTTTGTTTTGACAAGGTTATATGTTGTTTAGTTGTGATCTTGATTCGGTTGATGCAAGTTTTTACGGTGAAATTTTTGGTCTGAAAACTTAAAACCTCAAAAACTTCACTCCGGAGGTTATTTGGGCCTCGAAAAATTCATTTCACGACTTCGTGGTGAAACCTCACAATATTCAATCTGTTCCGGACGTTTTGACAGCTAATTCGCTGAAAACGGAGTTACGGTTCAAAAGTTATGACCGTTTGAAGTTTTGACGTAAAAAGTCAACTTTGGTCAAACTGATGAGCAAACCGCAGTTGACCAAAGCTAACCGCAGTTGACCAAAGGTAACCGCAGTTGACCAAAGCTAACCGCAGTTGAGCAAAGCTAACCGCAGTTGACCAAAGCTAACCGCAGTTGACCAAAGATAACCGCAGTTGACCAAAGATAACCGCAGTTGACCAAAGCTAACCGCAGTTGACCAAAGCTAACCGCAGTTGACCAAAGCTAACCGCAGTTGTCCAAAGATAACCGCAGTTGACCAAAGATAACCGCAGTTGACCAAAGCTAATCGCAGTTGACCAAAGCTAACCGCAGTTGACCAAAGCTAACCGCAGTTGACCAAAGCTAACCGCAGTTGTCCAAAGATAACCGCAGTTGACCAAAGATAACCGCAGTTGACCAAAGATAACCGCAGTTGACCAAAGATAACCGCAGTTAACCAAAGATAACCGCAGTTGACCAAAGCTAACCGCAGTTGACCAAAGCTAACCGCAGAATAGAGACAAGACAGTCACTTTCGTCCTTTTTCGTCTTTTTCCTATTTTAGAGTTAACCTCAACCAAGAACAAGCTAATCTCAACCAAGAAACAAGCTAATCTCAACCAAGAATCATGCACTAAATCACATCAAACATCAACCAAACAACTAATTCAACCAACCCAAGTGAAAAGTTAAGAACTACTAACACCTCAAAACACAACAATACCACCAAATCATCAACAACACTTCAAACAAAAAATCAATTCGAGGTGATTGATTGAAAAATAATTCGAACCAAAAATCAAGCCACAAATTTGAGCACCAACAATCCTAGGATGAAACCTTGGCTCTTGATACCAATTGTAGAATATGAACATCTAGATTCGGGTGGCCTTAATTCATGGTAGATGATATCCATGTTTGAGTTAGATTCAAGAACTAGAAAGAGAGAGAGAGAGTTTGGAACCTTGAGATAAAAGAAGAAAGAAAAATTAGATTAAATGAAAAGGCTCACCCTCTCCACATGTGGAGAGGGATATAAATAGTCCCTACAAGATAACTAATAAAACACCCACACCCGGGCTGTGGATCAGGTATACAGTGGGTAAAGACCCGTTCCTTCTTCCACGGTGTTACTTAAACTAATACTAATTAACTAATAAACAAACTAACTACGAGCTAACTTAATGCTATTACAATCATTAGGTGACCGAGACTTTTACTGGAATATTTGTATTCCTAACAGATTGTGTTTAGACTGTTTTTGTGTTTGTGTTATAAGGGAAAACACGTATAAAAACTAAATTGCCCCCCACATATTAGCCACATCACAATAAAACATGGTCAACTGACGGATAAGTTGGTCAAGGAACCAAACCCGTATGGGTTGTTAACCATGGGGACCAAACCCGAGGAAAATTAACGGCAGGGACGATTCTTGATTGACCCGGTAAACCACAGGGACGAGAAATGACATTAACTCTAACCTTAGCTAGGTTTCATAACTCTCATTTCCATCTCCCACTTCTCTCTCTCATTAAAAATCAGGCGCCGCTATTTTTCCGACCAAAAATCCGGCCAGATTCCGGCCACCATGATCTTGCGCCACGACTGCCAAAGCTAGTAGATCGGAATAGATCGGGGTGTTCGGAGTGGGTTTTCCTCATGTTTGGCTCATCTCCACCACCTCCGTCGTCAACACCACCGTCGCACCACCCTCTTCTCTTCTTTTTGGGTATGACGATGTCATAACTCATTTTTATTAAACTTTGCTTAAAAACCGATTAGATTTATGATTTATAAATTTTCGTGGATACAACACTTGATTACAACGTGTTTTACTTATTTTTCATATGGTTAAACTCGATTTAAAATGGTAGTTGATTGTTTAATAAACCGAGTCAACTCAACTCGGGTGAGTCGACTCAGCTGAGTCAACACAATCGAGTTGAGTTGACCTTGTTGTATGTCTTGGCTAGTTTTGTTTCATTGGGAGTTAATGAGACACCATGGTTGTGAGTCGTTCTCGGGTCGGGTCAGACCCTTCTTCTCTTCAATTTTGATCTAGATTAAATTTATGGTAATTTTGATGTTGTTGAATACTTGTTTTAGTCGTGGGTGGTTCTCGACTGTGGTCTTGGTCACACATACTCTTGATTTGGATTTTGCTTATGGTGTTATACTCTAATTTATTCTAGGTGTCATAGCTTGTTTGATGCTATTACGACGTTGTTGTTTGCTTGTTCAGTTTGTTTAACGAGACACCAATGGGGTGAGCTCCTCGGTGAGAGTCTCGGCTCAACACGACCCACATAGGGGTGTCTTGGCTCGGCTTAGTAACAAAAAACACCAAGTTGTGTTTACTTTTGTGTTATGGTTGAAATCATACTTGTGTTTGAATTGGTGAATGAGTTGAATTAGGGTGCGTTTTGTTGTGTTGAGCCAAACATAAAACAAATGGGTGGTTGTTAGTTACTTGGGCTGCAAGCCCAAAGTTTTTAAAAGGGTGCGTTTAATTTGATTTGGTCTCGGGCCTAAGCCCACAAGTTAATAAATGAGTGTGTTTGGTTGTTAAAATTTTTGTTAAGTTCATTTTACCGATCGTGTGTTGGTAATTACGGGTATTGAACATCGGAACTAACATATCTAATTGTCATTGACTTTTGTGTTCCTTGGTACGTTTCGGTTAAACATGGGAATGATACTTGAATATCAATTTGGACTTGGATAATACTTTTCGGACTAAGTGACATGGAAATTAATGGATATATATTGACACATAATGTTAAACTTGGACATTTGACTACACATTGGATTATATCAGACAATTGGACATTTTGGACTAGAGACGAATGTAATATATTAAACTCGGGACGAATTTAATATATTAGACTCGTAACGGACCTAAATATTCAATTGTTCAATTTATGATTTATGATTAAACCCTTTATATTAAAATTATTATTTAATATATTAACATCAGTAAACTAATAGCAAATGGTAAAAGTCGCTAACTAATAGATATTCTTAAAAGTGGAATTAATTAGTATTATCAATTGTTCTCATTATAAACTTGTCGGGAAATATTGCTTTGAGGAAATTGATTTTACGTAAGTCGCAACGACTTGGAGAAGTCGTATAAATGGACGCATCATGCGCAACTTTATAAAACTCTCGACTGATACATTGATTTCGAAAACCTTTATTTTATAAAACCCGACAATAATATAAACTTATAGTTTATTTAACTTGTAAACTTTTACCGTGTGATGTACTAATTTGAGTTTTCTAATAAAACTTAAAATATTTTTGCAAAAACTTTATCGATTATTTCCAAACTATTGGGGATTATTGGGTAAATACCAAAACTTGCCAATTGACTTATTTTCTTGACGTAATTATCTGTCTAGACTTTCTCAACTTCTTCCTTATCATTATCATCTCGACTTGAGTCCTAGTCAATACTTTCTTGACTATTCGTTTTACTACTTCTCTTTTATAATATATTGGGACATATATTATACTTTGGCATGAGTTACATTTTGAGACTACACTTTCTTACCACCACACGAAATGTTAATACTAAACTTTTCGCAATAATTGATACGAGTAATCCACGAAAACTAAGACGCTTATCTTTTGAAAAAACTTTTACTTTACGAGACGTATTTTCAGATAGCTATATGCTTATTAGGTTATGCCGATCCTGTACCATTGTGCTTATATCTCTCGATACCGCTGTGTTCTGCTCTAGATGCCAGTTGTGTCAGTTGTGATATTTTGCGTTGCTTCATATTGAGGTGAGTTCATGGCCCCCTACTTTTACTCGTTTTATAACTGTTTTGGGGAAGAATACATGCTTGTTTTACTAAAATCCAGTAATTGTGTTACTTAAACATATGACTTGTTACTCGAAAAGTTTATGTGCTTCACTAAATTACTTGTCGGGTTATTCAACCGCATGACTTGATTTATCGTTTCAAATTGGATTATTTTACTATGGACACAAGTGCTTGAAACATATATGTGAGTTTATAGCCCCACTTTCTTATAAGTACTGTTTTATAAACTTTAGGGGTGAGAAACATGCAAAATTGTTTTCATGGACCAAACTAAACTTTTGTTTTACACACTTGCATGCGGAAAGACCTAAGTTTGCTAGAATCCCATTGCGCCCACTATCATCAACCGTCAATTCCTGCCAGGAAGCGCGTATAATATAAATAGATCTATTGGGGGTGACTCCCCCATTCGGTTGACCTGCCAGGTCAATGCGGACGTATACCATGACGGATTTTTGCCGAGTTTCTGGGGATTAACACTCGCGGGTACCCTTTGTTTTCTATGCCTTTGGCATACTGTTTGTCTAGTTTTAGTTGGATGAGCTTAGTGTTGCATGCGGTATTAGTGTGTGCTTGCTGATTTATTTGCTATGGTCTGTCTGTGCTTATTTACTGTTTATGAATTTGATTGATTTTTCTCTTGACATTGTGAGTGAAGCAGTGCTCACTTTAGCTGAACTTGATTTGTATGTGAACGATTATTCACACTTGAAAACCTTGTGGTCCACTTTACTGTTTTACTTGAAAGTAAACACTAATTTTTCATGACATTGTGAGCGACACAATGGTCATAAAGCTTTATCAAACTCACATTTCTTTAACACTGAATTGTTATTTATACAAATCTATGAAATCACCAACCTCGTGTTGACACTTTTAGCATGTATTTTCAGGTTTAAAGCGATAGCTCACTGTTGGAGGTTTTGGCATGGCATGACATGGTTATAGATGGCTCTGATGTATTTGGGACAACTTAAATTCTTTAATGGGCCTGTATTTCCATATTCTTTTTAAAATGCTGTAAACATAATGCTTTCGATTATGAAATTTCTTTTAAACAGTTGATGTAAAAACCGTTCTTTGTACTTTGTGTTATGATACCAATTTAGTAGCACCCAAACATGTATGCTTCCGCTAAACCAGGTTTTGGGGGTGTTACACGCTCCTCGAGCTGTCTATAAATACTGGGCCATTTTCCACAGAAAAACTCAACCCTCTTTAGCACAAAACTTTTTGGTCTTTCTCAATCCTTTCTTTGATCCATTAACTTGGTTGAATCTTGTTTAAATGTGACTCTTTCTCTCCTTCCTTCCTCCCTTATGTACAAGAGAAGAACACTCAAAGTCGTCAAGAATAGAAGTGTTATTGAGTCTACACACAAATGTAACTAGTGTTACGATTCTCTTCTTCCCCTAAACTCTATTCTTATATATTAGTATATCCGACTTGTGTGTGAGTTGTGATTAGGTGTGTTAGGATAAAAATGGACAACATGTAAGTCCATAAAGTGTTGTATCTAGACTAGGACTTTGTATAAGTTGGTGTCTAGGTGTGTGAAGACTTAGACTTTGTGTGAGTCCAAAAACTGAAGATTAGAACCTAGTGAAGGTTAGTGTGAAGACTTGAATTGGGTGAAGATTCAAGTGGACGAGAGTGCTTGTTCATGTGAAGATTGAGACAAAGTGATCGTCGTCTGAAGACTTGGATTGTGTGAATCCAAGTGGACGAGAGTGCTCGTTCATGTGAAGATTGAGACGAAGTGATTGTCGTGTGAAGACTTGGATTGTGGGAATCCAAGTGGATAAGAGTGCTTGTTCGTGTAGCCACATGGGCTTTGTGTAGATTGGTTCTAGCTAGGATTAGGACTTGACATTCTGCTTAGTGTTGTTAAACTTGGTGTATGGTTTGTTCCTCCTAAAGGGAGCATGTTGACTAGTGAATTAACTCTCGAGTGTGGTACTCGGGAAGTGGAGTAGGATGAAGAGGTGCTTCGTTCCGAACCACTATAAACCATCATGTCTGGTTTGTGTTTTCTCTTCCCATTTCTTTACTTCCTATACTTGCACTACATTTAGGTTTGTGTGGCTTATTGTGTGTATGCTTGTGATATTAACTAGTTAACTTAAAAACGCAAAACATAAGAAAACTTAATCACATGTAATAAACTCTCCACTAACGGTGGTCCCAAATATATATGTGATGTGTCTCCGGTGTGTACAAGTTTTAAAATTTATAAACACACTTATCCGATTAACTATTTAACACATACGAGCAAGTATACTCGTCCGCTTTAGTAAAGGTGGGTAAGTCGAGATCGTCCCAAGGGATTTATAGATCAATGATTGGTCCTAAAAGGTCAACTAAAGTCAACCAGGTGAGTGGTCAACCAAGTCAAACGTCTCAGACCAACTAACCAAGGAGTACAGTGTATCCCCGGGTCGTTATGTCCCAGCGAGGTGTGCAATTGTATTTGAAAACGTTTAAAGTGATCAGGTGATTTAATAGGAGGTTCAGGAATTTGATTTGTATGATTACACTATGAGATTATGATTGAAAATAACTTAGAAACACTATTTTAACAATTACTGATGATCAGATAACCTAGAAATGTAAGTTAAACCTAAAAACGCGTGTTTGAATTAAAGTTAAACGCGAACGCGCAAAATAAAAAGTGAAACGTGAGCAAATAAAGTCCTACGAATATGAAAATTATATTTTTACAATCCTAATGTTATAAGAAAAATTTTGGAAAATTAAAATTATTTTTACAACTATTTAATTAATTACTATTAATTAATTACTAATTATTAATTACTTTTTAATTAACTAAATTATACTAATTATTAATTAATTATGAAATTTAACTAAAAAAATGAAAATAATATTTAGAAAAACCTAAAATAATATAAAACTAATTTTAAGACAGAAAATCTATTTTTCCTACTTTTTAATTAATTATTACTAATTAAAACTAATTATTTAATTAATTTAAACTAAATTAAATTATAAATTACTAAATGACAAAAGAAAAATCTGAAAAAATTACTAAAATTATTTTAAGTTATAAGAAACCTAAGAAAAATATAAAAATGAGAATTGCTTATAAATAAGCAGAAAAATAAGCCAAAGGGCTTAAATAGAAGCTATCACTTTTTTTAATTTTGTCTTTTCTTGATTTTTCTTTTACAAAACTATTAAACTACTGAAAATAAACAACTTTTGTGAAGGAATTCTGATTGGTACTCAAAAAGAAGCACAATGCAAGCCAATAAGCCCAACAGTTGGTTTATTGGCTTGTTAATGGTACTTCTAAGCTTAAATAAGCTGTACAGTGAACAAAAGCTAGAAAATAAGGTGAAACCAACTTAGTTATATTGAAAAGAATCTAAAACATGTGAGGGAATACACTAATAAGCTAGAACAAGCAAAACTCAAATTTGACAAACCAAACAGGTCTGAAATGCAAAGTTGCAGGTCTAATTTGAGCTATTTGAACAAGCTCTTTAGTCCAAAACAAGCTTAGATGTGAGAAGCTTGCTATGTTGTCTTCCCAAGGGGCCAAAAACCTCAGGTTGAGCTTAAATGAGGGACAAGTTGGGGGCTTATGAACTGAGCTTGCTGACCACTGAATCATGGTTTGACTCAGTGTGGCTTTTAGGAAAACCTTTCAAACCAGAAGCTAATCCAACAGGCTTACAACTAAGAAACTAAGGTGCACAGTCTATTGGGATCCCAATATAACTCATATACTCTAAAATTAGCAATTGCACAGGCTTATGCAAACCTAAATTACCAACAGTGATGAGATTGAGCTAAAAAGGATTTTTACATAAAAAAACTAACAAGCTGGAACCAAGATGTGAATTAATGCTAATTTTAACTAAGACAGACTATAAATAAGCTAAAACAAACAATGACAAATCTTAAAATAGCCAATTAGCAGAAATATGTCAATACCACTTAAACAAACCAAGCAGTCCCAAACAGGCTACTAGCAGGCCCTAACTAGCTTATCAAATAAGCTCACAGAGCAAAGGAAGCCATTGAACCAATGGGCCAGCTAGCTAAGCTTCCTATGGAACCAAAAAACACCCAGTGGGACCCACTAATGAAACCTGTGGGGTCTAGGGAAATTAAGCTGATGAAATAGACAAGTAGTGTAGGGGAGATACTCTCCCTGCAAGTCACTTTAAGCTGTCTAATTAGCTACTAAAAACATTATTAAAATTAAATTAAATGCTGGTTTCAAAAGTTTAGCTGACACAGATATACCTCAAAAAATTTCAGATCATAATATCAAACACTAAAATCATGAAAAATCCCTGAACATTTGGATTTCTGCCAGCTATGGTTATTTTGACTTTTCTGAAATTGAGATTTAGGTTGACTTTTGTGAAGTTTAATCTTGATTTAATGATTAAGAATGAAGTATTAAGCTAAAATAACACTGAATTAAGCTATATTGACTACTTAGGAATGGATTTGATGAGATTATGATTTCAAATTCCTAACAGTGCACCTATAGATTAAATTAAACACTAACTTTGACTTTAACTAAAAGATTCTAGTATGTTGTGACTTAAATCAACTAATTACACCTAATGTGAGATATTACCACAGAAATCAACAGCAAAAACTACCAAGATCACATGTGACCATCTTATTCCAAACACCCCTAAAAGGCCTGTCTGTTTTGATTTTTCAAAGATGATGAAGGTTTTAAGCCATAACACTGAGTATTGTTAACATACACTGATACAATAAGCTACTTTGAGTTCAAACTCTTCAAGTTTAACAACAAATTCAAGGAGAACAGTGTAATACAATATGACAATGAAAAGAAAGTTGGGTTCAAAAACTCACAAAACCATTGCTAATACACTAAACCAGTTCTAATATGCTAATATCACCAAATTTAAGCAAAGATAAGCAGAAATTATCTTACAACAAGCAATGCTACAGGAAAAGTAAAAATTTAATGAAGACTCACAATGTGCATTCCTGCCCAACCCAATGAATCAAGAACCAAGAAACATTCCTAATAGGCCCCCACAGAACCACTAAACCATGTTTAATCCAGTGTTTCTCAGCTTGTATCTTCCTGCTTCATCTTCTTGTTTATATATATATATATATATATATATATATATATATATATATATATATATATATATATATATATATATATATATATGTATATATATATATATATATATATATATATGTATATATATATATATATATATATATGTATATATATATATATATATATATATATATATATATATATATATATATATATATATATATATATATATATATATATATATATATATATATATATATTTGTGTTTTTCTATTTTAACCTAAACTAGTTTTGATAGTTGCTGAGCTTATAAAAACTGATAATAAGCTTAAATGAGTCTATTAGAACTGTGACACATGATTTTTAACAACTTTTAATTGATATGAGAATTTCAAAGAAAAAAATGCAAATTGTGAATTTAACAAAGATAACTTGAAATTGAGATCAAACAAAGTTAATATTACACATGAAACACTAATTACAACCTTTTTAAACTGAGTTTTATAACTAGGAAATGAAATTACATGAATTCGACCATAAATTAAGCTAAAAAACTACCCCTTTCTTCACAGCAACCATGCTCCATTTATACTTCAAAATTAGGGTTTCTAGGACCCATTTGTCTTTTCCCAGCTGCATTGTTGACCATTGGATGGTGATAATTCAATCTTGACCCTTCCTTCATATTTGGCGCCAAAAAAAATGGTTTACAGCTACACCACTGATAACTTGTATATAGGATTGAATCATTTAGTTTAGGCTACTGTTGGGTGTAGGTGTTGATTGTGGAGGGGGTTTTGAGTGTGGCAGAGGTGGAGGTGTGATGATGGGTATAGTACCATTGCATAGGGAAGGGAAGTCACGGGTGTGTTTGAGATGGAGGGTGGTCAAAGGTCAATGTTGACCTGTGGTTTGACTGGGGATTAATATTAAAAGGTGGGGTGGTCGCCTTAGCATCGCCCCACTTCTAGTTGTGATCGCCTTAGCATCGCCCCTCGGGTTAGCGATCGTGTTGCTCGAAAGTGTTCCTGAGCTTGAGGGTCGATCATTTAAAGAATTCTTGATTTCAGAAATCTGGCTAACCAACAACTTGTTCATCTCTTCTTGGGATTTCATGAATTGTTTTAACAACTCGTCAGATGAAGGCCCAGTTGGAACAATGGCTTGATTTTGGTTATTAAAATTTTGAGCACGATTGTTTTGGTTGGGACCTTAGTTGAAATTTCCTTGATTTTGATGTTGGAAATTTCCTTGATTTTGGTTGTTATTTCCATGGAAATACTCTTGATTGAAGTTACCCTGACCTTGGTTTCGATTAAAGTTTCCTTGATGTTGGAAACCTTGATTTTGGAAACCTTGGTTTTGATTTTGAAAACCGTGACCTTGATTAAAGTTACCTTGGTTTTGAAAACCTTGGTTCACTCTATTTTGATTTTGGTTACGGTTTTGGACATTTTGATTTTGATTAAAACCGGGAGGTCCAGGGTAATGATTAGGACGATAGTTCGGGTCCATAGGAGGGCGGTATTGATTGCCTCCTTGTTTAGATGACCCGGCTACAGCATGAGCTTCAAACGGAGAACCATCAGTAGCTGTGCAATTGTAGTAGGCATGCGGCCCACCACAAGTTACATAGACTTCCACTTTTTTAACCTCAGCAGGTGGAGGATGTTGTGGAAAACAGACTTTCTTTTGCTGGGCGAGAACCAAAGCTTGAATAGCCTCAGTAAGCTTGTCAATCTTAGCATCGGTGCTAGACTGACTCATAGGAGATGAAGTGGAAGGACCCGCACTAATTTGGGAAACAACCGGCTTGCTTCGTGTAGAGCGGACCTTGGACTTGTTCTCGATGATTGCTAAGGTTTCTTTGGTGGTTCTACTAAAAAAGTTACCTCCCATGGAGGCATTGAGAGAATCCTGATCAACTTGGCTCACACCATTGTAGAAAGTATCGAGTTGCATCAACTCTGAGAAACCATGATGTGGACACTTTCGAAGTAATTCTTTGAAACGATCCCACGCTTCACCAAATGATTCATCATATTTTTGAGTGAACTTGGTGATTTCGTTTTTAAGACTCGTGGTCTTAGAAGGTGGGAAGAATTCATTCACAAACTTTTTTACCAAATCTTCCCATGTCTCAATCGATCGAGGGGGTTGTTTCACAAGCCAAATCCGGGCTTGACCCTCGAGGGAGAATGGGAAGAGAAGAAGCTTGATTGCTTCTGAAGGGACATTCTTGTACTTGATGGTTGACGTGATTTTGTTAAACCATCGAATATGAGCATGAGGATCATCCCTCTCAAAACCGTAGAATTGACTTGAGGTTACAAGATTAAGTAACCCGGTTTTGAGCTCAAAATTGTCAGCCACGATGGCTGGAACAACAATAGCATCTCCGTAACCCTCGATGGGTGCTTGGAGAAGCTCACACATGGGGCAGTCTTCCGCCATGGTGACAGCTGAAGTGGAAACAGTACGGGCTAGTAGACCTAGAAGAGCAAGAGCGTATGCACTAGGAGCGAAAATCAATCAAAACAAAGTCGAGGCAAAACCACAATGAACTTAAACCAATAATCACAAGTAAGTGGCTTCTTTAAAAAAGGTACACCACTCAGAGGGATACAAAGGCAAGTTTTAATCTTTTGT